>CM027119.1:40910927-41364785 GCA_015476505.1 Urochloa ruziziensis
GCCTCTGGACCGGTCCAGGGCGGCGACCATATCTCCCTCGCTCTTCTTCTTGCGAGGGTGACTGTCGATGCGCCGATGGTCGTCGTGTCGGTCTTCGTCTTCGCGGCGGTCGCGCTTGCGGGTTGTCTTGTTCTCTTCTTCCCAGCGACTCCTGATCTCGCTGAGTTGTTCCTTTTCCGCGATCTCTGCGTCCGCCCACGTGCTAGCGACCCGGAACATGTCATTGACAGTCGCGGGTGGCTTCCGAGTCCACTTGTGAATCAGTCTCCCATCGGAGATGCCGCGCTGGAAAGCTGACATCACCTCCTGATCCGTGACGTTCGTGATGGAGTTGCGCTTCTCTGAAAACCTGCGCATGAAGTCGTGCAGGGTCTCGTTCTTGCGCTGCCTGACCTGACCGAGGAGCCGCTTGCTCCCGGGCCTTTCCCAGGTACCGAGATAGTTACCGATAAAGAGTTCGGTAAGCTGCTCCCAGTTGTCGATGGCGTCCTGCGGGAGTCCTGCCAGCCAGTTGCGGCAGTCCTTGGTGAGCATGATGGGAAGGTAATTTGCCATCACGTCCTCGTCGCCGTCGGCCGCTTGCACGGCGGTGTAGTAGATCTGAAGCCATTGAGATGGATCAGATTTCCCGTCGTATTTGTCCATGTCCGACAGCTTGAAGCCTCTGGGCCATGTCACGCTTCTCAAGCGCTCGGTGAACGACTGGAATCCGCCGATCCGACCTCTAGGGCGGGAATCGCTCGGACCCGATCCGTCTGTTGTTCTCGGGGGAGTGCTGTCCCTCCTGCGATCCCGGTCCCTGGGCGGGGAACGGGTCCTCCGATAGTTCCGAGTCCTGGGTGGAGTTCGGTCCCGTCGGTAGGTCCTGCTGCGCGGTGGAGATCGCTCCCTTGGCGGAGTCGGTCGCCTGGGTGGTGGAAGCACTCGTCCTCGTGGCGGAGTGCGACCGCCGTTGTTGCCGCGCCTTGGGCTACCGGAGGGGTCAGAGTAGTCTGACTCCGTCGAGTAGCCGCTCCTGTTGGAGTTACAACGGGGATTTCCATGATCCCGATCGTACTCTTCGCGCCGTCGGATTTCCTCACGGTGGCGCTCTTCGGTGCTGTTGCAGATGACGTTCCTCGCATCTCGATCTCTGTTGATCGTGGTGCGAAGGTCTTCATCACGATCCGATCCGCCGCTGGCCCGGTGTCGAGACGGACCGGGCTCAGGAGCGTCCGTGGTCGCTCTGCCCTGCATCTGGTGAACCTGGACGGAGGCGGCCTGCACGAGAGCCCTTACCTTTTCCAGGCCCGGAGTGCTAGGTGGCAGCCGACTGATTTCCTCGTTAATAGTAACGAGGTTCTGGACCGGCGTCTCGTAGACGTCGTATCCGTTGAACTCGAACATGCCGTCGCGCATCAAGTTCCGGGTGCTCCTCCGGTCGTGCTGATCCCGTTGGCGACGATGATCTTCAGAGTGTGGCTCCTGGAGTCGAGCAGTGCCAGATCCTGACGCGGTGGCTCCGTGCGGTCGTGCGGCTCTGCGAGTCGCCCGACTGGCGTTGCGTCCTCGACGCTGATTCCTGGCTTCAGTCATCTCCTCAGCTGGAGTGACCTCATCTTCTGAGACAGGATTGGTTGGCGTTGCTGGCGCCACCATGTAGCAATATGACCCGACTCCCTCTTGCGCGAGGTAGTCTTCCTCGGACTCGGAGAAGTCGGATGTGGGCATATAACGCTCCAAACTACTCAGAGTCAGTTCTCCAAGTGATCCTAGCAGTTCCGGCTCTGTAGAGGCATCGGACACTGTGTATCCTTCCGGCAGATCGTCCAGGATTGAGGGTCCCTGTAGATCTAACTCATAGGAGTCGTTCCCAGAGAAGTAATCATCCGTCTGGACGATGTCCTTCATCTTCTGCTTCTGAGCAAGCGCGCAAAAGCCAGGGGTCTGGACAGTAATGACCTCAGGGCTCTGGACGCGTGCTGGTTGAGCGTTTACGCTCTGCGATGACTCGGCGACGCGATTCTCAGAAGCCGGATCGGAACCGAGTGATTGTAGATCTGTTCCCGACTGGTCTGGCCTCGCGTTTTGCGATGGACTCAGCGGGGTAGAGTCGGCACGATCAGATGCGGTCGGACCGGACTGGGCCGTGATGGCCGAAGTTGGCGCCAGAGAGGAGACCTCCGTGGCGACCGTAGCTCCTGCCGCTTGGGAATCCAAGGCGGCGGTGATGACATCCCCAAACTGGATCTCGACTTCGTCAACGTCCGGGAGGTTGCAGCTGTCCAAGATCTTGACGCGATCCATCGAGCTTACCAGATTGATCTCGGCGATATCCCCTACCTGGCGCGCCACTGTCGGTGATATTATCTCCGGCAGTCTTCCACGGGGTAGCCCACGGAAGTGATTTGTAATGCAGGGAAGATCGCAAAGATCGGAAGCAAGATGGTTAGGATGGACAGACACGGGGGTTTAGACAGGTTCGGGCCGTCGACTCGACGTAATACCCTACGTCCTGTTTTGGGGTGTTGTATTGCGTGGATTGTGAGTTTCGATGGGTTGAGTTGTTGTCTGATGTTTTTGAGGGGGTCCCTGCCCGCCTCATATATCGGGAGGCAGGGTTACAAGTCGGTTTGTATCCGATCCTATCTCTAAGAATCCTTTCCTTCTTTACAATAATTTCTATTCCAACTATAACTTCTCCTTCCAGATCCTTCCTCCGTGCGCCGACATGTCCCGCACATCTTCAGGTCCAGAACGGTGGGCTGGGCCGCCCCCTTTCGGTGGGCTGCCAGGCTTGCTCATGAGGTACCCGGGTACTATATCCCCCACAGGGTCCGAAACCCATATCCATGCCGGTTACCTAGATGATACTAACTAATTAATCAACACATCAGATAGAATTGATTATTGCCCGTATTTGCTGCGACAAGGCCACCCAGATAAGTAGTGCTCGCTTTTATTTTAGCCGTTGGAACAATTAAGGAGGCCAACGAAAGGACTATCCTACATATAAGGATGGATTCGGATCGAATACGAATGGATTCGAATTCAGATACGACTATTACCACATTTTAATTCGAATTCGGATACGAATACGAATCTTATCGAATACGAATACAAAATGAATAGTTCGAATTCGGATTCGCATTCGGATGTTTAGTTGATTTTGACAGAAAATGTCTTAGTGTGTATTAATTCACTTTATGGATTGTTTTAAGAGTAAATTATGTGTATATATCTTGAATAATTAAATATACAAATATAAATATAAATAATTTTCATAATATATAAAATATTTTAATAAGAAAATAGTACATTAGTAAGTAAAATATAATTTATTAATTAGATAAATAAATTAAAGTAGTTAAAATTGATATGATTGTCCATCTTAAAGTTCATTAAAATTTATTTTATATTCCATTAGTAACATTATAATCAATATAATTAGTAATTATCATGTAGATAATTTTTAAATTAATTAAACAGTTTATATCATTTATAATTAATAGTTAGTTAAAAAGAGAAGTTAATTTATGTCGAATGTTTCGGATTTTTCTCGAATACGAATGTCGAATGCCGAATGTTTCGGATTTTTCTCGAATACGAATGTGGAATCGGATAGAGAAAATTGTTGAAAATCGAATTCGGATACATCCATATTAAAATTGAATACGAATACGGATATCCATATTTACTATTTTATCGAATACGGATATTTCGGATGTCTAGACATCCATCTCCATCCTTACCTACATACCCTTGGTTAATCTTCTCTAAGGTGTGAATTTATTTATATATATATATATAAAGTGTGCATTTAATAAGTAGGGTGGAACCTGGGTTTAAGTTGCCTTGGAGTTGTACTAGAACAAGAAAAAATTTAAAAAAATAACATAAGAAACTAATAAAACAAACGAAGGAAGTATACCCAGGCAATTAGCATGAAAAGAGATCTATTAGTGCAAGTTTAGGGCTAGAGAAGGCAAAAAATGAAGTATTCATACCAATCCATAACTTTGGGGACCCCGTGTGAAAAGTACAAGATACTACTTGCCATATGTTCCTATCTTTCACATTGCTTTTGGTGTTCTTATATTTTTACTTTTGAGTAGATACGAAGATGCTGAGGTGTTATTATGTAATTGTTCTTCTACAATATAAATTGACAAAATCATAGAAAAGGGGGGTGCTTTGTGTAGCAGTAGTGGATATGCCACATATCACTGGTCCCTATAACTTCATTTTAAGTAAACTAAATATAGGAGCCTTCTAATGTTTAATATGCCAAACTTTGCATCTAAACCTTTTCTTTTCTATGTTATATATAAAATTACTGCGTCTATTTCCGGACAATGGGCCTGTACACTGTTGAACTGATTGATTATTTGATTATATACAGCTTATTTAAACATCGTCACCATCCTGAACTTTGATAGGCCGCACTTGAGATCTTTTGTACTCATTCTTTGCTTGGCATCATTTAGTTTGGAGCTTTATCACGGCAATACTGGACATGTAAGCTAAACAAATAATATTGCTTGTCCCCAGCTTTGTGGCAAAGAGACTTGCCAACTTAAGCTTCCAGATCAGGTACTACCATGGATAAGATTCCCATTTCGGGTGTGGGTGGGTTGGTGGTGGAGAGTGGAGACCGGAGGTCATGACTGTCAATCTACAAACATGTAACACAGGATCACGTACGTGACACAGGATCACTCATTAGTTAGCATAAATATCAGTAAATATCTAGTGGTTCTGAAAACCCGAACGTTATTTTGCTTGAAGAAAACTTTGACCAACTTTGGCCGGTAATGATGTAAATGGGTTGGTAACTTTTAGTACAATTCAAGAATATTTTGCTGTTGAAATTCATTTGGACAAGGAAAACCTTAGCAATTATTAGTCTCTAACAAGACACAAATAATATTTTTAGTACTAACTACAGCACCCATCAAATAAGTATAGATAACATCGTAGCCATGGAACAGAGTTAGTACACTACGGGAAATCCCACCTTTGCCTTGTGTCTAGCTCTTTGCCGAGTGTTTCCTTTGCCGTGTGTCCGATAAAAAACACTCAGCAAAGAGCGGCACTCGGCAAAGAGTGTTTCCTTTGCCGTGTGCCCTTTTTTACACACGGCAAAGTAATATATTTTTTCTATTCTCACATCTAAACTTTTTCTACCATCCGCATACAACATGTAGCAATCCATGTCAAAATTTGATACATTCTAATATTTGTTTGCTACAATTAATTAATTAATTGCATTTCAATCAATTTTTTGAATCAAGTCAAATTTGAACTGCAAGTGATTTAACCCAGTTTGAGGCCTTGCACATGAAATGAAAAGAAATTTTGAACATCCTGTTAAAACAATATGACCACTAACACGTGTCTAAATGATTATTAAATTCAAATAAAAGAAAATTAAGTCTAAAAATTATGAAATTCGTCATGATGTGATGACATAATGCATGGAGGCTGTGATAAAAAGTTGAGACTATTTCGCACACTCTGTCATAACGATGTTTACAAAATCTAAACATCTCATAAGAAGTATATGTGAGAGAGTTAGTAGATGTATTTTTTGAATACAAACTTTTTTATATGATCTCATATGCGAAAAAAAGTTTATACCAAAGTCGTACAGCTCAATGAAATTTAAAACTTTGTAGTTTACAACATTATTTAATATTATAAAATATCATTATAGGTTATGTAATTTGAAATCATAAATTTTAAAACTTTCAAATGACCTCAAATAATGTAAATAACTTATATACCAAAGTTGTAGCTCTCAGCGAGTTATAAAACTTTGTAGTTTACAAGTTTTTTATTTGAGATTGTTTAGCACTTCAGAAAAATATATGAAGCTATTCAATTTCAAATTTGAAATTTTTAAAAATTTCAAATGATCTTTGACGCAAATAAGCTAGATATCAAAGTTGTAGATCTCATTGAGATATAAAACTTTGTAGTTTACAATTCATTTGAGGTCATTTAGGTACCTAAAAATGTATTTTAAAGTCATCAAAGAAACACATAGGCCACATCAGCAATCCATCTCTTTCAAATACTCTCATTCTATTGGTCCTCATCCCCTCACGCGGATCTTAGGCCCCACCTTCTCCTCTCTCTTTCTCTTTCTTATCCTCTCCCCCTCCCTCCCCCGCAGCCTCACCAGTCACCTCCTCTCTCTTCTTCTCTCCCTCCCTCTCCCTGGCCATGGCGGGCGGCAAAGGTGGCCTCCGGCGCGGCGGCGCGCGGGGCCGGCGGCCGGAGTGGCAGCGCGCGGGTCCGACAGCCAGAGCAACGCGCGGGGCCGGCGGTGCGGAGCAACGTGCGGGGCCTGCAGCGGCGCGCGTGAGCAGGCGGAGCATGCCGGCGGCCGGCGGCGGGGACCACCAACGGCTGCGCGGGACCGGCCACGGTCGGCTGCCATGTATTTTTATTTTTAAAAAAAGCTTTGCCGAGTGTCCCACCTAGCACACGGCAATGTTTTGCCGTGTGCAACATACGGCAAAGCCTTTGCCGTGTGTAAAAGGGCCTTTGCCGTGTGCTCCTAACACACGGCAAAGAGGGGGATTCCGGTAGTGACAGGGGAGTATGCTAGAAACATTACTACGAAATTTGTGTCAATGTTGTCCACATTTTGTGCACACGCACAAGTTTTTTCAGTGGTAAAGGTTTTGTAGTTTTGTGAAGGAATTTGTCATTGTCGATATCATCAAAACATTGCTCACTGAAATAAAATGATTTACCTTTTTGCACTTAAAAACAAAATATAACTGGATGAGTCCCATTAGGTTTCTACACATGAGGGCAACACGATTATATCAGAATGCAGTTACCGGCACATGATTCTACTCATACTGAACTTCAAAACTGTGCACCATGTTATTTTTGTGGAAATAAAAATGCAGGGTTCATCAACACACTTCCTCCAGTGGTATTTACAATATAAAAAAATAAAAATATCACTATTAATTTTACATGTGGCAGAGAAGATGTTTGGAAAGAATCATGGACACTACGGGAGAAAGGACTTTCCATCCCTCTCCTTTAATACCGGCTGGGCGGAGCCGGTATTAAAGGGATCCTTTAGTACCGGCTCAAGGCAACAGTAGCCAAAGAACCAGGTTAGTATCGGCTGGTAACACCAGCCGGTACTAACGTGCGCCCCTGTCCCCACCTTCCAACGGCCAGATGGTATGTTAATACCGGCTAGTGTTACCAGCCGGTACTAACCTGGCCGTGCCAACTTAGTACCGGCTGTATACCCGAGCCAGTACTGACGGGTTCTCTCTCAGCAGACGCTTCAGCTTATCTTTTATCTCCTCCCCATGCTGGCTCTCTCTCTCCCTTATCTCATTCTTCTTCTCATCCTCTACCTCACTCTCACATCTCTTTGCTTGTCCAGGAGTGGATCCGGCGGGAGCTGGGACCTGTAGGCCAGGCCCTGCAACGGCGGCCGGCGTGGCGCGGCGGCCTGCGGGAGCAGCAGGGTGGGCGTGCGGTGGCCTGAGGGAGCTGCGGCCGGTGGGGCTGTGCAGCGGCGGTCGGCGGGGCGACCCTGCGGCGTGCGGCGGCCGGCGGGAGCGAGCCTACGGGCGCATGGCGGCCTGAGGAAGTTGCGACGGGCGGAGCGGGCCTGCTGCAGCGGCAGCCGCGGGGAGTGGCGGCCTGGCGCGTGCGCCGGGAGCACGGGGGCACGGCGGGCCAAGCCGGCCTGGCAGGCGTGGGCGCGCGGCCGCGGCGGGCATGGCGGCCTGGGGCACGGGCGCTGCGCTGTTCGGCCGGCCAGTGTTGTTCCTATTTGGTGATTATTTTGATATTTGTGATTCTTGTGATGTGATTGCACTCTATGTATTCTTATAATTTTTGTGAGAGAAAAATTATGTGATTGGGAGATCTACTCGTGGTTTTATTCATGTGATTGTGAGATGTATTCATATATGATTGTGTGAATTGTGATTGTTATACTCTTGTTGATTGTGAAAAGTGAGAAAAGAAAAGAATAGAAAAAAGGAAAGAAAAGGAAAAAGGAGGAGGCAGGGGGTCACGGGGCATGCGCGGTTAGTGTTACCAGCCGGTACTAACCTGCGCACGTTAGTACCGGCTGGCTGTGACCGGTACTAACGTGCGGCACGTTAGTACCGGACCTTTAGTACCGGCCACAGCGACCGGTACTAACCCGTCCTGTGGCCGGAACTAAAGACCAATTTTCCAGCAGTGGGGAAAAAATCTCATTTTGCACAGAAATAAATACATATTCTCACCAAACCATATAAAATTAAATCCTACATAATAGTGTAGGAAAAATATAAAGGTTCGGCTGGAAACAAGTCATGGCGGTGGCAATAGCTCTAGTTGGGATATGGAGGGATGGATCGGTGGAAGCAGGTGATGAACGGATTATAGTTAGGGGTCGGCCACATGCCCTTATCTGCTCGCTGGTGAACCTAAAAAGTGTGGACACACTTGTGGATTGGCCGGCGAGCGGGTTGAATTGAAACACCAATATTTTTTTATGATAATCCAATTTTATATCAGGCTCCATCGACAAAACAGAAATATCTGAATTATCGGAAAACTGTCACTGAAGGTTGTGATACCTACTCCATGACCCCATTCATCTGCCCTTAACCACTATCACTGAAGCCGCGACCGACTTCCTTCTAGTCTAAACGATGCCGCGCCTCACCACCAAACCACAGGTTGTTGGAGCAACAAGTAAAGTAAAGATCCCGACACAAACAATGGTCTTACTCCAGTGAAACCAACCCAAACATTGCTGGACAAGAAGGATTCCTTCTAGTAGACGACCATTATTCCATCCCCTAATAAAGCATATGAATCACGACATGCCAGAAGTATTGTTAGTTTTTGGTATTTTCAGTCGATCCAGATAATTCTATCACGACCCTGATTAACCATCGACTGAATTGTTTGAGACCACTTTAGGATTAGAGAAGACTGAGAACGAATCTGATCCTAACTAAACACACTGGGCATATGCCGCGGACGACGACGGGGTCAATGCAGACTCATAATACCAACCAACAAGCTAATCCTAAGCTTAACATGCAATCGATATAGATATTTTGTGTCCTGCACTATATATAATTGAGCGACCACATCCTATTAAGCAGCCTGTAGGCTGTAGCTGACCAAAGTTCTCAAGCTGCTAGCTAGAAAGAGATCAAAGTTAACACAAGCAAGCAACTCAGCTCAGCACACACTCAGCATGTCTGGGTGCCCATCTTCTATTGTGTACTGCGATTTCGGGCTCTGCTGCGGCTGCGGCAGTGACCCTAATGAATATCCACCGCCGCCACCACCACCGCGGCCACCATCCTACACAGGGATCATAACGGTGGTGAATGCACCAATGCTGCCTGCTCATCCACCTGTACCACCATACAATCAGCTGCCACCGCCTCTTCCGGCACCGTACCTGCATCCTCATGCACCGGTGCCTCCAACTATGGCATATGATGATACACCGCCACTGCAGACAATTCCTCGTCAGTGTGCACCATTCGCCGATAAGGTGTATGATTCTCCTCTCCCGGTAGCAAAACAGCCAGAACCTCATAAAGTACCATCCAAGAGGTATGAAACCCCAGCACTGATGGGCATGGTGCCAACAATACAGGATCCTCCGCCGGCTCCCCCTGCACTTCAACATCCTCTCGAGCCTTCGAGAGATTCGAAACCCAACATGGAATATTACTCGCAAGAACATCATCATCAGGAATACATCCTTACGGAAGGAAGCTATATATTTAACTAGGGCTATCCTAATCCTGCATTATATTGTTGGCTGATCTGCATACCTGTATCGTATCATTGTATCTTATTTTGTCTATTATCTTGGACATGTACACTTGTCTCACATCTTGTGCCATCATTGTATCTGAGGTGTTGCTTTCACGGACTATTGTTATAATACTATTATTGTTCATGGTTGCAAGGACAAAGGGTTCATATAGCACAGTATGCATTCAACTTGTTTTAAGATGATCAACTCTTTGTAACTCTCAATGTTCTTTATTTCCGTCATAGTAGACGATTCTCACAAGGGTACGGCACCAAATTTATCCAAACAGCTTTCGCCCCTGTTCGGTCGGCTGGTAGAAAGTTGGTTGATTCTGACTTATTCTATAATCAGTAGTGTTATGTGAGGAAGAAATATATGTTGGTTACTTCTGACTGATTCTGTCGTCTGACAAGCGAAGCTAACAAGTTGTTTGGTAAATTAAAATCCAAACAGGTTTGAGTCCCTTGCACATACAACAAATTAAAGAGAAAATTTCCTATTTGACATCAAATAATTCATTTTTTATGCCTCTATGACACTACCGTTGGTTCCATCAGCTAATGTCATTTCCCACCACCACCCATATATGCCTGTTAGATTGGTAGCATGTGGACCAAACTGCCGTTGCCTGTTCTTGAGTACCTTATCCATCTCCATAGGCAACTAGGCAGCTTGCTCGCTTCTTTCTCCCAATGGCTGGATGGGCGGGTGTGCACAGAGGCCGGGACGTGCGGCCGTGCGCAGGAGGGCGGACGCCATGCCGGCAGCAGGCGTGTGCGGACGAGCGTGGGAGGGAGGGCACCGACGGTGAGCGCATGTGGCCGAGCGTCGGCCGCAGGCACGTGCAGACGAGCATTGGGATGCAACAGATTAGTTCATCATCATATACTGCAAGGACATCATTCACATACCCATGTTTCATCTCATCATTGATCTCCGGAAGTCTCCATTATCAAAAAAATCTCACTATTGATCTAAAGATGAATGGTCTAAATAGATGATGTGCTTACATATACATATGAAAAATCCATGTTTAGAGCACACATAATATAGAACCATAGTGTTCAACATATATAGTTGGTTTTCGATTATTATTATATATTCCAATAAGGGAGGTGCTGCCCTCCCCGTCCCCCCATGTTGCTCCTGCAAGGCGACAGCACGGGCCAAACCCTAGCCGATGTTAGTGCAGCCCCACTCCCTCCCCTCCCCCCTCACCCACCCTCTGCCGCCTCGTCGTCCAGCCGCCGCCACCTTCTCCCACCCCTCCGCCCCCTCGCCTTTGTCACCACCACCCTCTCCCTCGCTTCTGCCCGCTCGCCACCGCCGTGCACCCTGTCCCTCCCATCCACCCCCTTGCCACCACCCTCTACCTCGTGTCCGCCACCCTCTCCCTCCCTTTTGCACCGACCACGTGCCAACCGAGTGTCCTGGCCCCTCTGGTGACTCAAGCGGTGACTGAAACTCTAGCCACCACCACCCTCTAGCTCCTCCTACGCTTGCTTGCTGCTAGCTAGTGTTCTATGTTGGAAGGTCGGGTTGCACAACGAAAGGTTTTAGGCTGTTGGTTAGCTAGTTGGTGGTGATGCCCTTGGGTGTCGCTCCCCTCTCTGACACCGGTGGTGCTTCTCACCTCGTCCTCTCTTCTCCCATCTTTATCTACCCATGTCTTTTCTCCACTCGATCTGCTCCGATTGTGGGAGCCAGGATCTAGCGACATCAGCTTCTAAGCTTCTTACTTCCTCTTCATTCTGTCTACTTGGTTGTTGGTAGCTGCATTTGTCGATGATCCTAGCTACCTCCTTTGGGGCTTCCTTCCCCCACAGGATGTTGGGGGATCTTGACCTTCTTAGCAAATTGAGAAGCCAGCCATGTTTTGGCTTGATGCAGGTAGCTTGTCTGGTGCACCATGGTCAACTCAGTGGAGCATGGTTGTTGGCTACAAATTGATAAGCTGTAGTGACTCTTTGTAACCGTCAGTTGACGGGTTGTTTTTGTGTTGGAACAAGTGCTGGATTTTATGATCTCTTCTTTTGTCTCAAGCCGGATTAGCAAGGACAGGGGCTCGTTCTTTTCAAGATGATCCTCCCCCTTCAAGCTCTCACCTTTTTCCTCGAAGGGTGTTGGAGGGCATCAAGAAGAGTAGCATACAGGCGACTAGGGTGAGCACTTACCCCGCCGCGCCTTGGTTAGATGATGGTGGGAGTTGGAGCACATGAATGGTTAGTGCATGTTTCGGCAAGTAAGTCTCGCTTGGAGAGATTGGACAACTCAGTGATACTCTCACGGTGACTGGAGATAGAACCATTTCTTATTAGTGGGCCAAATACAATAACAGCTACCCATGAACAGATTAAATGGTCGTAAAATACAGGGTATGCATTCCAATTTTTATCGTGCATATGCGACGTTCATTTCTAGTAGGATCGGAAGAACATTTGTTCGAGATATATATGACTACTAAAGACGCCGACCACATTCGGCAGATGTGAACAAGCAAGTCAACGTCAACCCACACCAAACAGGCAACAAGCTAATCCTAAGCTTAACATGCAATAATTGTACGTGCTTGCTGCTGGACAATAATATATAATCCGGACGCCCTATATAAGAAGGCTTTGTGTGTGTGCTGTGCTGCCAATGCAAGGCCTGCATATAGCTTGATATATATAACTTGCTAGAGAGACAAAGGCAAGCATCACCTCGATCGATCAGCTTAAATGATCTAGAAATTCGGCATGCTGTTTGCATGCTTGTCCTGCGCCATCTATTTCTGCTGCTGCAGCGCCACTCACAAACCTGAATACCCGCCTCCGCCATCACAGGTGACGCAAGTCATAACGGTATGCCCTCCCCATGAACCTATGCCTCCAACTACCGTATATGTCCAGCCGCTGCCGCCGCCGCCACAAACAACTTCTCATCCATCAAAGCTACAAGACGACCCATCGCTGCTGCTCTCTGCGCTGATGAAGACTCCTCCTCGTGCGCCGTAGCACTCACTGTGGTCCTCCGGAGCTTCTGAGTGCTCCAAAGCTCTGCGGCACGGAATATTACCGGCCAAACCAAGCACAATAGAGATATATACTTTCATATATGGAAGGAAGCAAAATAAGGTTGTTAGTTGTTTGTCCCATACAAGCTACCGCTACAGGAGCGCGGCTGTTTGCCGTGTGCATTCCGCACACGGCAAAGCCTGAAAGGCACACGGCAAAGGCTTTGCCGTATGCTTATGGCTTTGCCGTGTGCAAAATGGCACACGGCAAACCGTACGACGGCAAACAAGTCTTTGTCGTGTGCCGTACCGCGGGCACACGGCAAAGATCTTTGTTGTATGCCACGTGGCTTTGCCGTGTGCCACGGGTCCCGCACAACAAAATAAAGATAACTGACGGCGGACCCCGGGGAAAGGTTGTTTGCCGTGTGCCACGTGGGCGGCACACGGCAAACAGCCCCACTTTGCCGTGTGCCACGTGGGCTTTACACACGGCAAAGCTTGAATGTTTGCCGTGTGCAAAGTCCTGGCACACGGCAAAGCTTGGATGTTTGCCGTGTGTCACGCCGTTAGGCACTTAGGCACACGGCAAACAGGCGTATTTGCCGTGCGTCCCGTGTTTGCCGTGTGCCACGTGGACAGGCACACGGCAAACAGGCCGCTTTGCCGTGTGCCATGCTGTTTGTCGTGTGGCTGCAGCGGGCCGACGTGTGCCGCATGTTTGCCGTGTGCTCGTGATGTGACACACGGCAAACATGTGTTTTCCCGTAGTGTACATTGTTTTACCTCGTCCTGTCTTTGCTCGCATATTACATTGTGTTCGCTCCTCAGCCGAATGGTCAATCTTCAGGTGTTGGATGATACTTGCCTGTCAGTCTGAATTTGAATTTCTATCATGGGAACTGGGAAAGAAGATGATTTGAGTTTATTTTCTTCAATCGGATGTTCAGTTTTATTATGAAAGCTAAATAAAAAAACACCGTGAGACCTGGCTGGAAAGGGCCTAAACTGTCATCAGCCCATTAGTCTACATTGGGCTTCTATATCTGGCGGCCTAATCTAGTAAATTAAATTGGGCCCAACACCAACCTGCACGCGTGTCATCCACGTGCCCCGTGCGAAGCGAGGGAGGGATCGGACCACTCCCCAACTTCGTCCGCCGCCGGCGAGCTCGGCCACCCCGCCGCGCTGCGCTGCGGCCCTCTCTCCCAGAATCCCTCCTCCTCCTCTCTCGCAATGATTTGGTTACTCCAGGCGGACTCTCCTCGGCCCGCGAGGCAGCCAAGCCAAGCTCCTCCGTCTGCCGCCGTCTCCTCCGCGTTCGCCGCTCCCCTCCCTCGTCCCCATTGGAGCGGAGTGCGGTCGAGTCAATCAACCGCTGTGAGAGTAGCGTTGGCTTTGCTTCCCATTCAGAACCCGATTCAGACAGTCCGGCGCATGCAATCCGTCCATCCATGCTGCGACCGCGCTCTTCTTTAGCACGCAAGGCCGATGTACACAAGGTGAGAGGGTGCTTACAGTTTCTTATCCAGAAATTCTGTCCTCGTATCTTGTGTTTTGTTTTTCTAGTATGCCTAGAAATTCTGTCCTCGTATCTTGTGTTTTGTTTTTCTAGTATGCCTACTAGTACTTACCAGGTAGTTTTCCCTTGTTCGACTATTCGTGGTAATATTTTACCTGCTTGTCTTCCCTCTAATTTTGCGTCATAGCAAGTTGAGAACGTGTTTGGGGAATGGATAAGCAAGACAAATCATGTGGACTTCCATCCCTACCCAGCACTGAAAAGCTATCACTTTATTATTCAACCTTTTGACTTCATTTGTTGTTTCTAAGAAAATATAAATATCGAGTGCCTTTGCCTGATTTTGTTCTCATCAAATTATCATGTTCTGACATGTCGTGTAGTTGCAGTTGAATTGTACAGTATGCCACAAATTTCTGGGTCCCTTGTGTTGCAGTCAAGATCGGTGGCCCATCCTAGCAATTTTCTTAACTGGTTCAGAAATCCTGTTATAGTATATTAGCCCTTTCTGAAGTAGAAAGGGGTACAGCACTACAGCCTACAGGAGAGCAATTGGTTATGTATTCCGACAAGTATGCATAAAACATGGTTGTGTTTCAAGCTGCCTTGATGTGCTATTTATGGATCCTCAGCTCATTTCAAGCAGTGAGAGCAGAATCGCGTACAGATTCCTGTTCCAATGCTAGTTTCTCACTACTCATTTATGGTGCCTTGTTTATGGCTTCTAAATCAGAGATAGAAATAGAAATACAACTGCGGTTCTGTGAAGCTGAATGCACATCACTTTTTATTAGTATATGTCCGCACTTTACTTGTCCTTAATTCTATAAAGATATTTATCTAACTAACTGATGCATTGAAGATGATGTCATTTTGTCAGGTGCTGGTTCGTCAGGGGTGGGTTACGAAGGTTGTAATTCAAGTGGGTGGTAGGTCTATGGATTAAGAAGTGATTCTTGATTTAACCCTTAAGCAATCTACAGATGAAATCCTTATAGATTGGTTCCATCATTTCCTAAATAATTCCATGCCAACTTTCTAACTTATCTCAATCTGCATAAACCAAAACACGACTCAAACTTCGTAAATAGAGACTCTTCCTTCCAATTTCCATTGGTACGTGTACGTAACACCGCTGCTCCTACGGTGCATGTACCCCTAGAGCCATGAAGACTGCCAACGTCGGTAAGCTTTCTATTTCCTCTTCTGTGTTAACACTCATGGACCTGGATTCCATCCACTAGATTGATACATGAGCAAGTTTTTTTTACTGTTGTTGACACATTCTTAAATAGAATTAATTATGGTAAGATTGATTCAAGTTTCCACAAGTATTACTTCAGAAGGAATGGCTATTTAGGTGGCGAAGTGATAATGATGTATAATCAATGCATTTGCTGATAGTATAATGCAATGTAAGTTATACAGAAATAGTCTGCCTTTTTCATGTTTCCCTTCAACAGAAAATATTCATTTCAAGGAAGAACTAAATCTAAGAAAATTATGGCTGAAATTGATCAGGTAACCACCTTCATGTCATGCTGCATACAACCATCACACTGCTCATCTATATAAAACTGGGTTAGGTGGTGGAATAATTGTAACCACCTTCCTATATGAATTAGGCAAACATTTTTGCAACAATGCTTCCAAGAAAATTGACAAAATATTATGACAAACTCAATGTGGCTGTCCATGCGGAACGATCATAGCGATAGGTAGTCCATTTGTGCATTTCATGTGCATCCAGATCGTTGTCCGATGACATGAAATGTTCTTAAAAGCATAGTCCTTTGTTAGCAATGCCAATGTTAGAGTTGTTCCTTAAAATATTGTCTGAAATGATGGTTTTGCACAATCTACTTATTTAGTATCTGTTTGAAACAGGAACTAGCTCTAACTAGTACTACCTGATATATTCTCTACAAAGCATAGTACCGCACACCGCATATTTAATGGGTATAGGTGCGTCACTTAAATGGCAATTACATTACTCAATCGAGGCATAACACACAGTACATTAACACACGAACCGATATTCACATAGGCTTACATTGAATGAATATACCTGTTTGAAGTAAACTCACACAGATCCAACTCATGAGAATCAGCACAACCTTATGCTCAAGCACATCCAAATACACATACGCAAAAAAAAGGAAAAAAAGAAAAGAAACCAGATAACACACAATGACACAACCAAGGTGAAAAACTAGGGACTCCCTTGCTCACTCACACAAACATTACTTATTCTATGACCAATGCATGAAAGCACGCACTATAAATAAATATCCTCATGATTTGATCATGTATTTAAGCTTAGGATGATTTGGGTTTGCTCCCACTGATTTTTCTATGTGACTCCCCTCACAGCTGCCATTTAGCTCAATCTCTTTTAGGCATGGAAGCTTCTCAATTCCAAGAGTTTCTATTTTGCACGTGGAATTCCAGACTATCTTCGCAAGCTTAGGAGCTGCTTTCGGTTTGAAATGGATGTTACAGATATCTGAGCTCTCAATGACAAGAACCTCAAGTCTTTGGAAGCCAGTCCTGAAAGTTAGATTGCTTTGGGTATATGATTTGTGTCCAAGCCTTAAGAAGCGCAAGTTTACAAGATTGCCAAGGATCCTTATATCAGTGTTTCCCAAGGAGGTCCAGGATAGAGTTATCTTGGAAAGCTGTTCAAGCTCTTTGATCCAAGTGGGAAGCCCACTTATTTTACCACTGATGTGAAGGTTTTCAAGAGATCTGGGAGGTGAGAATGTTGGTTCTGTCGTGTTCATGTCAGCACTGTCCACAAGATCTTTATCAATATAGATTGATAACGAGCATAGGACTTCTTTAAGCATATCGACTACTCGAAGCAAATTGGGGGTAATGGGAGATGCTTGCTTTACATGGGTGAGGCGAGCTTGATCGCCATGGAGAACGACACCTAGCTTCCTCAATTGCTGCAGCCTACACTATTTAGAACATCCTCATCAGCACCCTCCAAAACATCAACATTGGATAGTATTTGCATGTTTGTCATGCTCCCAATTTCATGGGGAATACGAAGGGTGGAAAATGATTTCTCACCAGATCCAATGGCATCCTTACCTTGAGGATCATCATGACCACCAGCAAGCAGGTGCACTAGCTTTGAGAGAGTAATGGATTTTGCAGGGTTTGTTTGCCTGATGTCAAACGTTTCCAGGTATTGGAGCTTGTCAGTTTGCTTGGGAAGCTGGTCAACATCTGTGTTCCTTAGACTTATATATTTGAGCTGAAATATCTTGTTGCAAATGATCTTGAGGCGCTTCTTGTTCAATCCAGGGCACCCTTCTAGGTCCAGCACTTTGATCAATCCTAACTGAGGTGCAGACAACATGTTAAGAAGCATTATGATGTCCAGTTTAGAATCGTGCAACTTTGTTGTAGTAGTGGAAGGCTTGAAGGTTTTCCAGCAGTCACTAGAACATGTGCTCTGTCTCTTCTTAGTGATTTGTTGCAGTTGAATGCCATTGCGAATGGAAAGGCGATGAGCCAGGTCAAGAGGCAGATCTGTGTTCCTAGTATTGTCATATTCTCTGGTGATCCTACTAATGAAGGATAGAACATGAGGATGTACGGTGCAACTCTTGACAGTGCCTGTAGGGCTGGTGTTGCTAGGAAGAACAAGGCCTCGATCAATGAGTGCATCAAAGCAATGTTTGGCTTCATCTGTTGCACTGAGCCTGTCTCTCTTGATGACGAGACCTTCAGCGGCCCATCGCCTAACTAAGCTTGTCCTGCTGATCATGGATTTTGGTGGGAAGATGGATAGGTACAGCAAGCAGGCCTTGTAAATGCTAGGCAGTTCATCGTAGCATAACCTTATTATGTGCCTGGCATTACTCGCTGTGAAGATCTCTTCCAGGTCTGGCAACATTTTGTCCCATTCTCCTTTGCTTCTGTGAGGATTGATGTACAGATCACTGAGGACCATCTTGACGGAGGAGGAGTCCAAGCCACACTTGGTCAAGACTCTACTAACAGTATCTGCCACTTCCTTGTTGCACAACTCGGCAGCTTTCTTGCATACAGCTTCGGTATCCAGAAAGTATACATGTACTTTGTACGGAAGGTCTCCAGGGAAATTCAAGAATAGCAACCTAGCTGTGAGCCACCCGAAGGCCCGATCCACCTGGTGCTCAATTGATGGGGTCACCATGACGGCACTGCCGTGTTTGAAATCACCTTGAACTGGCAAGGCTTCCCTTATGTCTGTCCATGCTGAATCGTCCTCGGGATCATTGAGGATGATCAAGAACCTTTTTTTCACGGAGGTGTTGTTGGATCTTCTGCTCCAGCTCCAGCTCCGCCTCATCATCATCACCCATGCCATTACCCGCCCTGAGCGGTTCATGGCCTCCAGGTCCAGCGGAGCATGACAGCTGTTGGAGTATGCTCTGAAGCCTTTGCTTGCGCCGTGAGCAGGTCCGGGCATTAACCCACACCCTGCGGTCGAAGCTCTCAGCCGCGCAAGGATGGTGGTACGCTCTGCTCGCGAGATTCTTCCCAGTGAAGACGTCGTCCATGCTGGTCTCACCACCAGTGTCTCCCATGAATCCTTCAATGGTAGGCAGTGATATCACGAAGAGGACTCGAAGCCCTCGTCCCTGCGGATGGCGGACGCCGAATGTCTGCTTCATCCACCTTGTCACCTCCCAAGGGTCCTCGTTGCTAGAATCCAAAACCGCAGAGGGCACTTCTGATTCTGGATGGCCATGGCCCAGTGCTGCAGATACTTTCTTCTGCAGCCACTCGTCCCATTGGCGCATCTCCTTCTTCATCTTGGCTTCATACTTGTTGATCGTCTCATTGAACTGGCGTGCGAGCCTCCTCGTCCGCGTCTACCAAGGCCAACGCCCGGCGTCGTGGTGCGTCGTCGACCCCCTTGGCCTTGCTGGTGCCTTCCGGCTCTTGACACCATACCTCTGCCTCCGCTCGGCCACCTCGAGCGACTGGGCCTTGAGCTCCCGGATCTGCTTGGCGATGCGGCGGCAGGCCAGCACTGTCCGCGGCGCGCGCCAGAGGGTGCTCCCGAAGGTCTGGACGTAGCGGTCGACGCAGCACTGGGAATCGTAGGCGAGCTCCCGGACCTGCCTCGTCCACGCCCGGAACTGGTTGCTGCTGGAGCACCGCCCGGACGTGTCCTGGAGGAAGCCGCTCATGCTCTCCATCTCGCGCTTGATGAACGCGACGTCGCCGCTCACGCCGCTCAGCAGCTGCTCCTCGTCTAGGAGCGCCGACGTGAGGCGGCCCACCAGCGAGTCCACGGCGCTCTGGACGATGCCAGTGGCCACCTCCGATCCGTCACCACCCCCATCACCAACTCCGGTCGGGAGATAGATGATGGTCAGCCGGTTGCTGTGTGTTCTCTAGCGCCTTGATTTTATTTGGGCGCGAGTTCCAGACTTCCAGTTATCTCTGCTGGGGCGAATGAATGCTTGCGCATCATACAAGGTAAGCATGGAATAAAACACACAAATCGCGGATTTTTTCCCAAAGACGACAGATTCGTAGATATGCTTTGCTTCCATTGAATAAAGAGATAGATATGCATTGGCAACTGAACGAGGAAGTATTCTCGCGAAAAAGAAAGACGTTGCATGTTCATGAGTAGGCAAGTACTTCCTCCATCTAAAAAACTTATTGTAATTTTGTATTAAGTAAAATTACTTTTTTTATCACTACGGGAAACATGTAATTTGCCATGTGCCAAACACTTTGCTGAGTGTCAATTTTCGGGCACTCGGCAAACATACGCTTTGCCGAGTGTTTTCTTGAATACACTCGGCAAACTATAAACACTCGGCAATTGACACTCGGCAAAATCCTTAGTTTGCCGAGTGTTAGGGCCTGACACTCGGCAAAACCAAACTCTGTTAGCCTCATTCCAACGCCGTTACATGTTTGCCGAGTGTCCACTAGCGACACTCGGCAAAGAACATGATATGGCGCATGGTTCAGCCACCTGGCTTAGGGGTACAGAACATGTGACGCGGGGGGTCCGACCACGTCGGTGGCGACCACAACTTTGCCGAGTGTATTGTAGACACTCAGCAAAGAGGTCACTTTGCCTAGTGTTTTTCGGATGACACTCGGTAAAGTGACCACACTTTGCCGAGTGTTTTGTACAGCACTCGGCAAACCCATTATTTTTTCTCACTTTTTACGACTCTAATTTTTTTTCTATATCCTTTGACTATGTAGTGCAACATGTTTAAAGTTGAAACATTTCTAGGCATGTTTGTTATTTTTAAATAGTTTTATTTCATTTAATAGTATTTTCTCACAACAGTCAAATTTGAACCGGAAGTGCTCCAAATAATGGTGTAAAATGATTTGAAAGTTGATATTCATGATATTGAGTCCATGATGAGACCTTGTTCATGAGATGGAAGGAAATTGCAGACACTGACACATACTGTAGAACATGCGATCGAATGGTTTTAAAATTCTTAAAAATTCAAATGAAGTCTGAAAATCATGAGATTTGTCTGTATATCATGTTATCATACATGAATGTTGTAGTAAATAGTGGAGAAGGTTTGGAATAAATTTCATCGAAGACGCTTACAAATTGGAACATCTGCAAAGAAGTTTCATAGTGTTGAGAATGACTAAGCTACATTTCGAGTCCAAATGAAAGTTGAATTGGAGTTTTGTTTTAAAACTTTTTTATAATCAATAGAAAATATGGATAGGTTAATATGAAATTTTGATAATTTTCTGGTTTTGTTTGATAATTATTAATGTATTAACTGAAATTAAATAAGTTTTAACTATAAAAATTGATTTCGAGGTACAACTCCATAAAATAATGAAAATTTTCATAGAAGCACAAGTCTACATTTTTAAATGAATTTGAAAAGTTAATTTTAAAATTTAATATAAGAACAAATTCAAATATAGGAAAAAAAGTATAAAATTTGAAACTTTTTTAAATTTAGTTTACCGAGTGCCGGATCATAACACTCGGCAAACGTGCCTCGTTTGCCGAGTGTTAGATCGTGGACACTCAGCAAACTAAATAGATAAGGCCCGGCCCATCTCTCAGCTCCCACACGCCCATCTCTCCCACACGCACACCACTCACTCACGCAGCCGCAGATCTCGCCCGTGCCGCCGTCCGCCGCGCCGCCGCCGTCCGCACCGTCGCCTCCTTCCACTCGCCCGTGCCGTCCTCGGCGTCGCCTCCTCCAACTCGCCCGTGCCGTCCGCGCCGTCACCGTCGCCTCCTCCACGCCGTCGCATCCTCCGACCGCGGCGCTGTCCCCAAAGACCTTGCACGCGCCCGCGCCGTCCCCTGCGCGCTGCGGCCCGTGACGGCGTCCTACGCGCCCCTGCCCGTCGGCACGTGCCCTCTCCGCAGCATCCGGCTGGAGAAGCAAGGGGTGGCGCTGCCGGTGCCCAACAAGACGTGGAGAAGAGCTGCCGCAACACCCAGTGGAGAAGAGCCACCCAAGAACGCCACGCCCACCGCCGCCGTCAAGGACCTGGACAAGAGCTGCCGCAACGCATCCTACGCCGGCTGCTCCCTGTCTTTTTGTTATGAGAAGGTGAGAAAATCAAGCGCCCATTTTATTTCACTCAAGTATATTAGAGAAATCAGAATGCATTTGACTCATGGAAACAAAAATAATGACCTGCGTGCAACAGAAAAGATTAGCAACCAACAGTGGGCTTTGGCTCTTGATTTATGAGAGAAAGAGCATAACCCTCCATCTACCTTTTGTTTCTCTGATAAGTCAATGTGTTCAAACTTTTGGTCATTAGACAAAGCAGCCTCTCTGAAACTGTGGATAAAGTATACTAGTTGTTCAACAGCAGAACCTCTCTCTCCACTCTTTGTACCGTGCCTCGACAGGATCGCGAATCTGCAGTTGAATAAACGTTTTGAGTTAATAAAATGCACAAAACATGAAGATCAAGCAATATGCAGACAGCTTAGCAAACAGTGCGGTGAATCCCGTTTAGCTCAGCAGCAGGCAATGCACCATAGACTAGCTCATGAACTGGAACAGCAGTCTTCTTAACTTTCTTCTTTGATGGCTCAACCTGCAAGAAATAAAGTCAATTAACAAATGACTTGCATTTCTAGCATACAACCCAACCACATTCAATAATACAATTATATAACATGCATAAAAATCAAGGATGTCCAATGTATCTTTTTGTTAGGAGAAGGTGAGAAAATCAAGCGCCCATTTTATTTCTTGCCAGCTGCAGCAGTCATAGATTCACAATTTCACAACAGGTTGATTATTGTGCATTTTCTGCTATGATTCACAATTCAGTGCATTTTTATAAAGGACTTTATTACACGGTTTACAATATACTGTTTCAGACATTTCTGATAACACATGGTTCTTATGATCCTATATTGTTATTATTTCAGGGTTATTGCTACAGCAGTCACTTACTTCAGGCGTGTGTATACAAGGTATGCGTCTCTATTTAACAAGGATAGACCATAGGTGAATTTCTGTTTCCATGCATTGTAGAGGTAACACTTTTGAATGACTGCTGATTTATCTACTTAGATGAACAGTGTTATTTTCGAGAATTTAAGGAGATTACTTCGAGGAAACATGACAGCAAATTCTTACTGAGAACTAGGAAGTATGGTAGAATGTTATGATCGCAAGACTCTGAGAATGTTGTAGTTTGGTGGCCCTCATCTCTTACAATTTTGTACATAAAAATGAGAGAAAAACTTATTTGTGGTTGTGAACTTGAGATACTTATTGTGGATTTATCTATATAAACTGTCTGTGATGCCTATTGTGATATATATGAACTGCTTGTGATGTCTATTGTCATATATATTAAATATATGTAATGTTTGGTTGTGGGGTTCTTTATATGCGGATGAAAATTTAAAACAGGGATAGGAAGGGTACTTTGCCGAGTGTTTTTTGAAAAACACTCGGCAAAGTTAGAAATGTTTGCCGAGTGTTTTTCAAAAAACACTCGGCAAAGTTGTCGTCCGCCATGTCACCAAACGACGTCGGCACGGCCGTCTGTCACTTTATTTTGCCGAGTGTCAGATCAGACACTCGGCAAAGATCCTTTGGACTTTGCCGAGTGCCCATGGTTTGATACTCGGCAAAGTTCTCTTTGCCGACCCAACCTTTACCGTGTCCTGTTTGCCGAGTGTTACACTCAGCAAAGTCTTTGCCGAGTGTATACCGGCGTTTGCCGAGTGCCGCTAGCACTCGGCAAACTCACTGTTTCCCGTAGTGTATGTTGTATCAAATTCATAGAGATAAGTATTAACATTTATAACACCATGTAAGTGTTGGAATAACCCATTTATTTAATTCAATTAAAGGATTAAAAGCCTACTAATAAATCTGTCATGGTTCAAATATTGCAAAAGACTAGAGTAAATAATGAAAGATTCATCCTGTGTCAGAATCCCCATAAAAAGATCAACTAAATTAAAAAAATTTGTTTGGAATTAATTTGTGCTGGACTCCCCTCGTTTCAAACCGACACGAGCTATAATGTTCCAACCTGGGGGATATAATGTGTGCAAGGTACATACATCTTTACCTTTTGAAACAAATGTTTATTAAGCAAGTGGCTTCTAAACTTTGTAATGAGGGCGGAATTTGGCAGGAATTGCTAATGAATAGATATCTTAAGAACAAATCGCTAGGCCAAAGTCTATAAGAAACCGGGGGACTCACAGTTTTGGATGGGTTTGATGGGAGTGAAAGATGACTTTCTCAAATTGGGGAGATTCACGGTGCAATCGGGCGTTGAAATCCTAGTACCCTAACTTGTGCAACATAGTTCCAAAAAAAAACACGCTACTGTGGCTGAGGTCTTCAATGCAACACCCCTCAATATATATTTCAAGCGATCATTAGTGGGGGCTAAGCTATTAGAATATGGCACAGCCTGGTGAGTCGAATTGTGGATGTCAATGTTAGTGAAGGAAGACATTTTTATTTGGTCCCTACATAAAAGTACATAAAAGTATATCATTTTCGGTCCAATCAATGCATAAACATCGGTACTGGAATTAGAGTCACACTGGAAATTTGGCAAATGGAAATACCACTCAAGATTATGATCTTCATGTCGTATTAAAGAGAGGGGTTATTTTAACAAAAGATAACCTAGTAGGAGAAATTGGAAGGGAGACAAATACTGCAATTTTTTTAGTTGTGGTGAATCCATTAACCATCTCATGTTGGGAGATATAGATAACTAGAAATGAGGTGGTTTTTGACAAATTGGCTCTGATTTTGGACCAAATTGCAGCGTAGTGAAAGCCAACCGGAAGTATTCACTTCAGTATGCCAGACCTTAGAGATGGCGGCGTTGCAGTTCTTTAGCTCAAATGGATGGTCCTTTAGTTTAAGAATTGGTTTTTGAGTTATTTTCATATGTCTAAAACTTTATGTGGGTGTAGCAACATGATACTACTTGTAATAATTTTGGACTGATCCTTCTCATTGTGAAGGTTGAAGCCGGAACTCTATCCATTATAAAAAAAAAAAAAAACAGCTACGTGGCCTAAGTTCATAGTGCGGAGCGCTGGGTGCATATAACCAATTAACCATGATGTTCTACCCCATAGTTGTTCTTATTATTTCATTGCGCGCCCTATCACGAGTTCTATGAATTGCATCCCAATGTCTGAACATTACTTCAAATTAAGTATGCTGTCAGATGGTTTCAGACATGACAATCTGGGTATGAATTAATGCAAAGAAATAGCAGAATGGGAACAAATGTAGGCAAAATCGACCAGAAAAACACATAGTATGAACCTTTCTTGACAGCGTTGATATTGTTGGACGCAGATATAAATTACATGCCCTCATCAACACTGGTAAATGATTTTTTAGCCGAAGCATTGGAGGGTACTGATGCAGTCTCATCATACTAAACAGGAAGCAGATCACAGTATTTGCATCCAAAGACATCTATTTGATTATGAGAACGCAAGTGTCTCAAAGGCCAAACAAGAAGCATTGAGTAGTCGGCTTTCACATGAAGGTAGACGGTTAGCTGCAACTGGGTAAAGATAAAATGGCTACTTCCCCTTCCTCTTCCTCATAAGCATCCACGCTTGGACTGTAATAAACATAACAATCAGCGATGTAATTAATAGCTCAATCACTGACATATATATCTCTAGAAGAAAATGCAAGGTTCAGCACAAGTACGTGAATCAACCAGCACAAAAACAAGATTATAGAACCTGGACCAGCAGTGCTGGTAAAAAAAGAAATTTGGAACAAATATTAAGGAATAACCATCTATTTTTTGTTCTAAAGCTACCAACAAGTACCACAAGATTCTCGTGTCCATTTTTCCAGGGTTCTTTCCTACCGAAGCCTTTCTAACATTGCCTTGAAGAAATTTATTTGATGCAAATAAAAACAACATAGCATATCTGTTTAGCTTGGTAAGAATTCAACAAAGATGGTGATACTGTGATCCAGTGTAGTTAAGGGTAGTTCAATCTGTTTCATTAATTTTTCTAATTGAGCAAGGAGGTACCTCGGCTTAGTAGCATCATCTGCAGAGCCAGTTTTTGTTTCCAATGCCTTTTTCAAAGAGCAGCTTCCTGTTGATTTTCTTGTTAGGTATGGAGCAGTTCCTAGAAAAGTTAATATGTCATGTAGATATGAGGCTACTATTTCCCATGTAATGAAAAAAAGTAAATCTGAGTTAGTGAGACCAACCTATCCTTTGTGACCCTTTTCTGTGTCTTGGTTGCAGAATTACCAGCCACATCTTTACATAAGCTAGGATTATTAGTAGACTATAACATAACATAGAAAAAGTATGGATATCAGCTTGGTTCAGGCATTCAGGAACAGTAGACTGTAACATAACTAAGGAAAAGGATAGAGGATCAACATGGTGCAGACATTCAGAAACCAGGAAAGAAACAGATCTTACACCATGTTTTAATGAAATGTAACTGTCGATTTCACAGTAAAGCTGAGCCGTTAACCTGAATTAGAATTATCAGTGCAATTACTACTCCTTTTCCCTACTGACATATTAACTTTTTGCATTGGGAAACATATTACCCTTCCCAAATAAATGGAGCTTAGCAACTATCAATGATAAGAAAAATATTCACCTAAAGCCTACTTTTATCACTCTTTAACTATAGAAAAACAACCGTGCAGTGTATATTATAAGGGTAGAAGAAGCTTACAGGTATTTTATTAGAAATAATGCTCCGATCGGATTAAGTTCAGGCTGCTGCTTCTCTGTACATAATAATGGACACTAAGACGCTGGAAATACCAAGCAACATGGGGCAAGCGACACTCTGAAAACCATTTGATGAAAGTATTGTGGAAAAAGAACAGCAAGGACAAGAGTCCTACTTTAGCTTCTTCTTGAGAACAGACTTAACAAAGCTCTAGGAAGGAGATCAACCTATTAAGAAACCTTCAGTTCAACTCTTGAGGCACCACCCATCCTTTTGCAATCCTTTTTAGCTGTGGATCATATTTATTTTTCCTGAGGCACTCATTGACAGGCTAGTAATATGGATAAGTTTAATTGTTGATCTTTCCTTGTCAAACTTAGTCTTGGTGTCCTGTACGTCTGGATCTCTATTGCCACACTGAAAGTAAAGAAAAAACTGTTAGCAATGTACTCGGGCTAGCTCTCTGCAATGCAAATAACCAAATATTCTAAAGAAGTTTCAGAACAGCACAACAAAATAAGATCCTCTCAATGCAAGAATTATTTCTGTATGAAAGAAACGACACCTCGTCAATCATGTTGTAGCACAAAGGAGATGAAAATATAGGAATCGCTGTGCTCTAAGAAATACCACAGATATCCCGGTTGAGCAAACATATTCTATAATTGTTGTGCTATAGAATTAATTAGCATCATTTAAACAAAACTGAAATGTTGCATCATTGTGTCGAAATTTCACGGAAACAATATTTGGTTCTAATTCTATGTTTGTAGCTAACAACATCAATACTCTGATAAATTCCCTGAATTCACCACTGCTATAAACATCAATTCCAAGCTGTGTTTGGTTAGAGATACATCAGAGTCTCCACCTGAGTAAATAAGCACCGAAGCAGCACTACGGGAAACCTAGTAGTTGCCGAGTGCCAGAAATTTGCCGAGTGTAATATATCGCGGCCTTCGGCGAAACAAAAACACTCGGCGAAGAGGACCTTTGCCGAGTGTCAGGCATAGACACTCGGCGAAGAGGACCTTTGCCGAGTGTCAGAAGTAGACACTCGGCGAATAACCTGACCGGTCGGCCACGTGTCCAGCGGGGCACGCGCCGCGTTCACGGTGGCAGCACTTCGCCGAGTGTCACTAACGGACACTCGGCGAAGCGTGTCACGTGTCAACCACGTGACTAGGCGGGTCGAATGGCCAATTCACGGCGGTAGCCCTTCGCCGAGTGTCGCTAACGGACACTCAGCGAAGACCTCCTTTGCCGAGTGTCGCCGACGTGCACTCTGCAAAATTTTTTAAAAAAAGATTTGAGTGCATCTCTTTGCCGAGTGTTATCAGCCGACACTCGACGAACAATTAAAAAAAAATCCTCCAAACGACCTGAAACTTTTTCTTCTCACCATACACAACTCTTAGTACTTAAAATTCCAAGTTGCAAAATTTTCTTGGTCTTTTAGCTATTTTTAAGTACTTTATTTAATTTCTAGGTCTTTTTGAAATAAGTCAATTTTGAACTGCAAGTTACTTAAATAATGAAATATTGTGAGTCGAAAAATACTATTCATGCTACTTACTCCATTGTTAGTCTTTATCCATCAAATACAATGGAACTTTAAATATTTTATTGCCGATACATGAACATTAATGTGTGACTGTGTAGTTTAATAATTATATAAAATGCAAAAAATGTCTGAACAACATGAGAATTGTTTGGATATCATGTTAACATCTGTGAAGGTTGTGGTAAATAGCAGAGCAGGTTTCGAACAATATTTTATGTACGACCCTTACGATCCGGAGAATGTCCGAAGAAGATTCGTATAGTTGAGAAGGATTCGATTACATTTGTAGCTAGATTGAAAGTTGGAATAGAATTTGAATTCATAAAAAATTTTATAGGCAATAGACAACATGGTTTAGTTAATTTAAATTGTTTGTAATTTTTTGAAACAGTTTGATATTTTTTATCTATTAATTTCAATTAAAGAAAAATTTAACTATCTAAATTGATTTCAAGGTATGACATAATAAAATAATGAAAATATTCGTAAAAGAAGTGAATCAGCATTATTGAGTAGATTTGAAAACTTATTTTGAAAGTAAAATGGTATAACTTTTTTGAATTTGAAAAAGTGAATCAGCATGAAATAACGGGACACAAGGGCTTTGCCGAGTGTCCTGACTGGGGCACTCGGCAAACAGAGGAGGTTTGCCGAGTGTCGGATCTTGGGCACTCGGCAAACAGCAGGCCAACGGTCATGTATCCCCTCGCCCACACTGAGCCACACACGTACCCCACGCGTCGCCGTCCCCACGCACCCCAGCCAGCTCCCTGGTCGCCGCCGTCCCCACGCGCCGCCGCCGCACGCACCCCTCGCCGCCATCCCCACGCGCCGCTGCCGCACGCCCCATGCGTCGCCGTCCCCCCGCGTCGCCGCACGCCCCCCGCGCCGCCTCCTCCCCGACCGCCATCGTCCTCCTTGGCCGCGCATCCTCCCTGGCGCCGCCGTCCCCGTCGGCGCCGTCCCCACGCGCTGCCGCCGCACGCACCCCGCGCCGCCGTCCCCACGTGCCACCGCCGCACGCCCCCCGCGCCGCCGCACGCCTCACCGGCGCCGCCGTCCTCACCGGCGCCGCCGCCGTCTGCCCTCCTCCCTGCGCCGCCACCGCCCACCCTCCTCTCGGCCGGCTGTGCCCCCTGCCCTCGCCGTTCCCGGCCCCGGCAGGCGCACCGGCGCAGTTCCCGGCCGGCTGTGCCCCTGCCCGGGCCACTAACCCCGACGTCGGCACCCACATTCTAGGTGAGCACATCTTCCCTTTCATTTTCAATTTAAATAGAGATGAAAACATTGAAATGCATTCGTCAATTTAATGAATTTGTTAAGTTAAATTGTGTTGGGATGAAGATATATGTGTATGTTGTTGTCGGCCATCGTGTCGATATGTATGTTGTTGTCGGCCATCGTGCCCTTGTTATTGCAGGTTTTGGAAACCTCCTTTTGTAGGGAGGTGCTGCCAAAATTTTTACCTAACCTAATTTTTGGCTTTTTTTTTTCAGGAGCGGCTTCCACGACCCCCTGCGACACCACCGGCCCCGTGTACACCTTCATGGACCCGTTGCTCCGCTGACGGGCCGTGTACACCTTCGACGACCCGTCTATGCCTTCCTCGGCTTCGGTGTCCTTGTACTTGGTGAGCGCATCTTCCTCGAGCCGTCGAGCCGCCGCCGCCGCCACCTCCCTGAGCCGCCGCCCCGCCGTCGCTCGTCCCCGCTGCCGGCATCGATTGTTTACTCTTTCAGCGTCCTTTGTTGTTTATATGCATGCCGATAAAATCTGTGATAGAAATTAGAAATTGAGTCGATTGATTTAGTAGACTGATATGAATTAAAAATTGATTTAGTGGATTGATTTTAGATGATTGAGTTAAATTTGGTGAGTGACTGTAGATACATGTGTATGTGGTTGTCGGCCATCGTGCCGCTTTTTTCTGCAGGTTTTGAAAACCTCACCGTGTAGGGGAGGTGCTGCCGAAATTTTTACATATTTACATGTTTGCCTTTTTTTTTTGCAGGAGAGGCTTCCTCGACCTCCGGCTACACCGCTGACCTCGTGTACGCCTTCGTCGACCGGTTGCTCCACCGAGGGGCCGTGTACGCCTTCGACGACCCTTCTATGCCTTCCTCAGCTCGGCTTCGTCGTCCTTGTACTTGGTGAGCGCATCTTCCCTTCCTTTTCATTCATGTTTGTAGGTCACGTAACCTAGTTAGGCGTCTCCCATTCGAAAGAGATACGGTTTGAAATATGCAGATATTTGCATATGTATGACCGTATCTGTTTCGAATTGTCCACGTTTTTTGGACAGCCCGAGGATGTGTAGATGGATTCAGTTTTCATGTTCTGCTCTTATTTGAGACAGAGTTTCGGCATCACCTCCCGTTGTTCTCAGAATACACAATCTCCTTTTCAGGACGTGTATTTGGAGAACAGCGGCGAGGTGCTGCAGAAATTCTGTCTTGATAGGAGTAGAGCATGGAAACTAACTCCATCTACACATCCTCAGGTGGGATTAGGACCTATCCTTGCCTATTAGAGTATGATACACATTCGGTAGGTGCAAGTGAGTTTGACATGTCTCGGTGATCTCTTAGAGGATGGACGACCGTGAGTGGATGTACACGGGCTTTGATGCTAAAACACCTGAATGGATTAGCAAGACAGAAGATTTTGTCAACCAAGCTTTTGCATTTGCCAAGGCTACACGTGCTTTCTGTCCGTGTGTGAAATGTGCAAACCGTAAACGACAAACAAAGACCACCATGAGCAAACATCTCATCAGGATAGGATTTTATGCCAGAGTATACCCGGTGGACCTGCCATGGCGAGACCCGGCGTGTGAGAGATGATGTCGTGAGGCAACGCATCGAGGAGTTTGATGATGATGCCGGGGTTGCAGACATGTTGAATGACTATGATGAAGCATGTACGGAGGATGAGCCGGAGCCAAGTGCGAAGGCTTATTACGACATGTTGTCTGCGGCACAAAAACCCCTTCATGATCATACCACCGTGTCGCAACTTGATGCCATTGCTCGCCTGTTAGCCATAAAGTCTCAGTTTAGCCACAGTCGAGAAGCCTTTGATATAATGTTGCAAGTTGTTGGCAGACTACTTCCTGAGGGACACATTCTGCCGAAGAGCATGTATGAGGCAAAGAAACTTTTTCGTGCACTTAAGATGCCATATCAGCAGATACATGCTTGTGAGAAAGGATGTGTCTTATTTAGGAAAGAACATGAGAATGCAAAGAGATGTCCAGAGTGCAAGTTGTCCAGGTTCGTGGAGGTAGAATGTGCGGATGGCACTAAGAAGCAAACCACAATCCCTGTGAAGATCATACGGTACCTTCCTTTTATACCGAGGATCCAACGACTGTACATGAGTGAGGAATCCGCGAAACAGATGACATGGCACAAAAATGGGCGTCGATACAATCCTGACAAGCTGGTACATCCATCTGATGGTGAATCATGGAGAACCTTTGATGAGATTCATAGTCTCAAAGCTGCGGAGGCGCGTAATGTACATGTTGCCCTAGCAACAGATGGGTTTAATCCCTATGGGATGTCTTCTGCCCCATACACTTGTTGGCCCGTGTTTGTTATCTCTCTGAATCTTCCCCCCGGCGTCCTCTTTCAACGACAAAACATTTTCTTGTCGTTAATTATTCCGAAACACCCGGGGGAAAATATGAGCGTATACATGCAGCCTCTGATTGATGAATTGGAACATGCTTGGAAGGAAGGGGTATGGACATATGACCGAGCTACAAAGACGAACTTCACAATGCATGTTTGGTACATGTACTCGTTGCATGACATGCCGGCGTATGGGTTATTCTGTGCGTGGTGTGTTCATGGGAAGTTCCCATGCCCAGTGTGCAAGGCAGCTTATAGGTGGCTTTGGTTGATCAAGGGTGACAAATTTTCTTCGTTCGACAAACATCGTCACTTCCTCCCTCTTGAGCATTCATTCAGACGAGACACCAAGAACTTTACGAAAGGTGTCGTTGTTGAGGAACCTCCACCACATATCATGACAGGTGTCGAGATTCGTGCTGAACTAGACGCTCTCAAGTTCGATAAAGGAAAAGATGCTTTCGTGGGATATGGTGAGCAACATGCCTGGACTGCTAAGTGTGGCTTGTGGCAGCTCCCCTATATGTCTGACATTCTTCTTCCACATAATATTGATGTAATGCACACCGAAAAGAATATTGGCGAGGCCGTTTTTGGTACAGTCATGGACATTCCTGACAAGACCAAGGACAATGTGAAGGCTAGAGTGGATCAAAGCCGGTTATGCGATAGACCGAAGATGGACATACCAACTCCCTAGGACGGCAGACGGTGGAAGAAGCCTAGGGCACCGTATGTCCTGACCCCGGCTCAAAGGAGGGAAATTCTCAAATGGTTCCAAACGTTACGGTTCCCTGATGGGTATGCAGCGAATCTGAAGAGGGGGGTTAACTTAGCTACTTTGCGAATCAACGGGCACAAGAGTCACGACTACCACATATGGCTTGAGCGGCTACTTCCGGTGATGATTCGAGGCTATGTCCCCGACAATATATGGCTAGTGCTGGCAGAGTTGAGCAATTTCTTCCGCATCCTTTGTGCTAAGGAGATATCTCCCACCGTGATGGCAGAAATGGAAAAACTTGCCCCTGTGCTGCTTTTGTAAGTTGGAGAAGATCTTTCCACCTGGATTCTTCTGTCCGACGGAGCATATGATTTTGCACCACCCGTACGAAGCACGAATGGGGGGCCTGTACAGAACCATTGGTGCTACTCAATTGAAAGATGTCAAAAGATTCTTCGAACTAAATGTAAAAATAAATGCAAAATAGAAGCTTCAATTGCAGAGGCATTCATTCTCGAGGAGGTGTCAAATTGCATGACAAAATACTATGATGCTAACCTTCCTAGCGTGTATAATCCATCAGCACGTTACAATTCTGGTGATGTTGAAACAACCCTCAGCATTTTTCGAGGGCAACTCGGAAGTGCAAGTGAAGGCACCCCCAAGACCTTGAAATACGATGAGTGGCGCATTATCATGCTATATGTGTTGACCAATCTTGACGAAGTGAAGCCCTACATGGCGTAAATTCTCAACCAACTTTTTCCATTACGTATTCCATCTTCTGCATCCAACCCTCATGTTTTTCGTTGGTACAGGGAATTTATTCAACGATTCTAGCGCCAGTCAAGGGAACCTACCCCGCATGAAGTAGATACCCTTCTTAGACACCACAATTTCATTTCTTGGTTCAATCATAAGGTACATTCCAATTTACCTCCTATTTAGTTCAACATTACAACTTAGACGACCAATAATATCATGCGCCAACTTGCAGGGCCAAATCGATGCGTCCATGAGTGCCGAGTTGAGACAGGTTGCCGATGGTTGTGCCTATAGGGTCATGTCATTTAACTGTTACGATGTGAATGGTTATCGTTTTCGCACAAGGAGCCATGAGCAGAAGATGCCTAATCGAAGGACGACAAATACTGAAGTTTGCACGCCAGCCCTTGATGGGGTCGAGTATTATGGAATAATTGAAGAAATATACGAACTCGATTTTGGTGGAAGCAAACCTCTTAATCCTGTCATATTCAAATGCCATTGGTTTGATCCCTCGGCTGTCAGACGGACCTCTAATATTGGGCTAGTCGAAATTCAAAAATCATCAGTCTATGCGGGAGACGATGTATATATCGTGGCACAACAAGCCACACAAGTTTATTACCTTTCGTACCCGTGCACAACTGACGAGCGTCTTCAGGATTGGGATGTTGTGTACAAGGTATCGCCACATGGTAAACTACCGGTCCCAAACAATGAAGATTACAACTTTGACCCAAACACGTATGTCGGAGAGTTCTTCCAAGAAAATGGACTAGAAGGTAGTTTTGATATAGAATTAACCGGTGCGAATGACTGTATTGACATTGGTGAAGAAATTTCTCCTTTGGAGCAGTCGCATGTAGATCTAGAAATGTGTGATAGTGATGATGAGATAGAAGAAGTAGCTCATCCCGATGCTGATGAGTATTTCTAAACATGTATGATCCTAGCCCTTTTATTAGAAAATTTATTTTGTTTATTTTGCATCTCTTTGTAATTATGTTTTGTTTATTTTGCATCTCTTTACAATTATGTTTTGTTTATTTTGCATCTCTTTCTAATTATATTTTTTTGCCTTTTTAATTGCAGGTGAGTGAGCCAAGATGGTGGGCGGTACGAGAAACATCAACTCACTTTTCCAGAGGCCGAGGGGTGGGTCCGATGCACCTGAGGATTCCAGGAGGGGTGGAGGCAAGGGGCGCGGTAGGGGTGGAGGCAAGGGGCGAGCGAGCGGTGCAGGCAAGGGGCAAGGGAGGGGTAGGGCACCCACCCCTTTACCTTCGTCGTCGTCTTCATCCCCCTCTGAGGAGGAGGTTCTTGCCGCGGTGGAGGAGGAGGAGGAGCAGCAGCAGGAGGTGGAGGCGACAGGGGATCCTCTTCCTCTACTGCGACGAAAATATGGCAGCGCGGTCCCTCGTCTCTTCCGAAGCGACCGATACCTTTTGACCGTCGTCCGATGATCGCCTCGGCCAAAAAAAGGTAAGTCAATTTATATGTTATTTGTACCTTTGCACCCCCTATGTTGAAAATCACAAAAGAAACTAACAATGTATGCTAATTACTTCGCAGGTGTTGGAAGGTGATAAAGCCTGGTTCTTCTCACAAACGGAAGGTGAACGGCATCCTTGGTGTTCTGTGCAGGAGACACTTCCCAGGCATGGTTTCACATCACGGGATCGAGGAGCCGGCCTACACGTTTGACCACTACTTTTGCCCCAAGGCCAACATCCGTGATCGGCAGTGCAGGTTGTTCCCCAACAAGGCGGAGCGGGTGCTTGCGGAGCTGTGGGTAAGTTTTTCTCGCTAGAACAACATTCATTTCATATTCTTGAAATAATGACTAGATAAATCGCGTTTGTATGCAGGATTTCTACAGATGCGCTCCTGGAGAGCAGGAGAGGGCCGATGCCAATGCAAAGATGGCGTGTCGTAAACTCGTCAAGGACATGCACTACGAGGCGCGCGTCCAGGCCGTCATTGACTATTGGGTTGACCAGGGGATTAAGTACGATAAAGAGGTGGCAAGAAACATGTACCTGAGTCGAGACCAGTACTTAGAGGTAAAATCTGATCTTGTACTTGATCTAGTCTAATTACGATTGTTTCTGAGATTAAGTACATATAATCTGATCTTATACTTGATCCCGTGTAGGCGATTCCGTGGTGGTGTGCCCCGCATCCAGATGCGTGGGAGAAGATGGTGGACAAGTGGGTCGCTGAAGAATGGATGGAGGAACACCTCGCTGCCCGAGAACGCCGTTTGGAGATGCCAGGTGCATCACACAATATGGGCAGCCTCAACATCGAGGAATTTTCAGAAAGATGGGTAAGTCAAGTCATTTCGTTTTCTAACGCTAAATTCGGCATAATTTCTAACCGTATTATTTTTTGTGTTTTGTAGTCGGTGACATATGGTGGCGAGACACTCTCCGAGTTTTAGGTATTGCTTTATCCCACATGGGAAAGGCGACGTCCGACATCCGGTACAATCCGGAGGCTGGACCCGAGGCGTACAGCAATCCCATGGCACACACCCGCCTCGCTACATACACGGAGATGGGAAAGGAAAAGTATGGGCCTGACTGGGATCCGAGCGCTAACCCGATTGATGGAGAAATTGTCATGAGGATGAGAGGAGGCAAGAAGCATGTGAGGTACGCCCTCGACGATAGCACACTCGACCCAGCCACTACTCACACTCTGTCCCAGATTCGGGGAGGCAGCACTAACACGGACGACATACGTCAGCCGCCGACCGCTGCACACGTCCTCGTGCAGACACTTCAGGTTATTTCTGTTTTTTCGTCACTCGTTTATTTTTACATACCTTTACTTTGCATTCTGACAGTTTGATGGCATATTGCAGGCCCAGGTGGAAGAAGAGAGGAGGAAAAGGGAGGAGTTGGAGGCGCGGTGGCAGGCGCGGTGGGAGGCCGAGCAGCGGGCCGAGCGGGAGCAAGCGGAGCAGGCAGAGCGGCTGAGGCAGCAGCAGGCGGAGGAGGCCGAGCGGGCGAGGCAGTAGCAGATGGCAGATTGGCACGCGTGGTTCAGTACTATGGCAGTGGAGATGGGGCAAGCTCCGCCACCGTTCACACTTCAACCTCTGCCGATGGCAGCACCTCCGGCATCATATTCTCCTGTGAGTCACCTGACAAAGTTTTATTTCAACCTTAGACAACCAACGTAGTTGTTCACCATTGACAACCTTAACAAACTTAGTTTCTGTTTTGTCACTTGTTTCACACATGCAATCTGCTATCCTTTGTATAGAATTTTGCTGAATCAGCGGCGGCGAACGAGGGGCCTCCGGACGATGACCTGGCGGTTCGGTTAGGCCGCCAACTGTCCACCCAACCCACCACCTCCTTAGTGATTTGTGGATTGCTTGACAATGTTTATGCTTCTGAACGAACGTACTTTGGTTGTGACCGTACTGGTTGTGAATTAGTGAACTTGTGTTGTCGAACTGCCTGTGCTGCTTTCTATGGATTAATGGTTATGGATATTATCTATATGTGCTACCTGTAATGCTTATTGTCATGTATATGAACTGCCTGTAATGTTTGTTGAGCAAGGGTACGTTATACGCGACCGAACGAATAAAACAGGGGGGACACTCGCAAAGAGGGTCTTTGCCGAGTGTAATTGCATGTACACTCGGCAAAGATACGTTTTCTGTTACTTTCTGTCATTTTTTGCCGAGTATTTAGAGCTTTGCCGAGTGTCAGTGCAAATACACTCGGCAAAGCCTGAGCCTTTGCCGAGTGTATTTGCAGTGACACTCGGCAAAGCCTTGGCGCCACGTGGTTGTATGGCTGGAGCTTTGCCGAGTGTCCAGATCCGACACTCGGCAAAGACAAATGTGTTTGCCGAGTGTCACGATCCGACACTCGGCAAACTGCGCCGTCACCGACGCTGCCACGTCATCACACGGCGAGGCGCGCGTTAGGGCCGTTAGGGCATTTTATTTTGCCGAGTGCCCGAAATATGACACTCGGCAAAGAAGCTCTACAGTCGTCGAGTGCTCTACACTCGGCAAAGGGTTTGCCGAGTGTTTTTGGCCCTTCGTCGAGTGCCTGGGGCACTCGGCAACTGCGGGCACTTCCGTAGTGCAGTAATAGTCATGTTCTCCCCATGTGTGGAGTATGAGCGAACCTGACCCGGTTCACCACTGGTCATTCCCTAAATAATGCATTCAGCAATAGAGAAAAGTATGTGCTGAGGGGGTGTTTTGTTCCTCCAAATTTTACAAAGTTTGCAAAAAGTTTATGCATTAGGGAAATGTGCTCAAGAGAGGGAACACGTTTCCCAATGCATAAACTTTTTGTAAAAATAAAAATTATTAATTGTTTACGGTTAACTATACATTGGAGTTATGTTTATGAAAAAAATGGAACTTATTAATTGTTTATGTTTAACTATATATTGGAGAAGGAGCAAAAAAAAATATTTTTTATGAATTCTGTCTACAAAGAGTAAAAAATATGAGTTTATTAATAGTCAATGAAGGGACAAATAAAATAATGATATCAGAGCAATGGAACCAAATTAATAATTATTTTTCGGAGCACACTATACTGAGCGAACTAGAGACTACTACCTCCGTTTCAAACTAGAGTTCGTTTGACTTTTTTGACCCCAAGTTTGACTAGTCGTTTTATTGTAAAATATCATATTTTTTGTTGTGGCTTGTTTTATTAATAAAAGATGTTAAAGAATAACTTAAAGTTTACTATGTTTGTGTAAATTTTTTGAATAAGACGAATGATCAAACTTGAGGTCAAATGAACTATAATTTGGAATGAAGAGAATATGTTCTATTGGGCCATGAGCCTCACCAAGCGTTGCATTTATTTGGTTGATCCAGTTTGATGTTTCCGGTCGATTTTTGCACTGCAAGTTTGACAAGCAAATCGATTGATATTTGGATTCCCATCACTCGATTTTTGTTAACCGGCAATGCTACGTGGCTTCATCAGTTCATCCTATTGGCCTGAAAAATCGACTGATGCCATAAGAGATTTCACGCGATTGCTGTGGTCATTCCCAGCTACCCCAACTCCCCCACATTGGACGCGTGGACGAAGACTTATATATGTCTTGTGGAAGATGTATAAGTAATTTATCTATAAAGCCCATCAAGACCCAGTTACTATTTCAGCCGAAAAAATATTATATAAAAATGTTGAGCAACATTTTTAAAAAAAAGTTGAGTCTATTGTCTTTTAGAAATGTTAAACCTTAATATTTTATCGAAAAATATTGAATCGCAACATTTTATTTTTGAAAAATGTTCCAACATCTTCCGCGTCGACGAGCGGCGGTGCTGGCCGGTGCTAGCCCCCGCGCGCCCACACCATGGAGCTGGCGCGGCGCGAGCTCGCGAGGTGGGCGCGGGCCGGTGCGGTGGGGTGGCACTGCAGGTCAGCGTGGCGGGCGGTGGCTCAATGAGTGCGAAGTGATGGCTAGGATTAGAGAAGATCATCGACCCATATTATTTGCACAAATCTCAAACAATGGAATTTTAGAAAAAAAAATCTTCCGACGGACTACCTTTTGCTTTGGGCTGCCTAATCTGAAATTCACATGGGTCTAATTACTACTACTACTAATGGGCTACTCAAATTGGACCCAACACTCTCTCTTCGGCCCCACGTGCCAGAGTGCTGTCTCTCCCAATCCCAATTCTTGTTGCCGCTTCGCTTGTCTCTGCAGAAGGAACTGCAGCTGCTCCTCCTCATCTCCCGCCTGCCACCTGCCGCCGGCGAGCCCCACCCCGCGCATCTCCTCCGCCGCCGCCATCCCGTAGCAAAATCCGCACTCCCGCTTGCTCCCTCTCCCCGCTCCTCGCTTGATTCGACTTCCTTCCCACTTGGAGCCACCGAATTCACGCGTAGAAACACCAGCCGCTTGCCCAAACTAGCAGCGGCAATACCCTAGGCGGGCTCTCCTCTCCTCCCAGATCGAGGGCGCAGCGGCGGCCGCCGCCGCCGCTCTCTCCCCTGGCAGTGGTGCACCCGCCATCCTCTGCCTCCGCCACTGCCAGCCTCCGGGGCGCCGCCGCTCCTCTCCCTCGTCCTGGTGGGGCGGGAACGGACCGGAGTTCGCCTCGTGGTGGGAGGAAACCCTAGCTCCGCGTTTCTTCATTCGGCTGGATGGTGGATTTGATTCGCTAGCTGTTGGAAACGGAGAGGGGGGCAGTTTTGCTCCCATTCAAGACTCAAATCTCCCTCCCTCTCCTACAAGATTCTGCGGGGTTGTCCCGCCCCCCAATCCACACGTCCATGGCACGCGCCGGCTCGTCTTCCTCAACACCAAGTGCCAGTCAGCCCAAGGTGAGTGCGCTTGCAGTTCCTTGTCCAAATAATTTTGGCTCAACCTTGAAGTCTTAGCTGTTTCGATACATGTTCTACTTGCTGTTGATAGTCGAAGCTGCATTTTCCCCCTTGCTGTTTTGCGAATGAAGATCCACAAATTCAAAATTGGGCTCGCTAGAGGTACCTCAATCATGGAAATCGACTCTGTATATGCCATTGTCGTCTGTTATATGCCCACTGCTTGAATGCTGTTTGCTTCCTAGGGAGAATGTTGTTTGCTTCCTACAAAGACAGCTTCGCTGATGCATATGAGTGACCCTGACAGGAAGGAGTGGATACTACTATCCTTGTCTCTGCTCAACTAGGTTACTTATAGCTCCTGCTTAGTAGTAACATATCTTACTCACCAATCTTTTACTTTTGTTCTGCAGCAAGCTGAGAACGTCTTTTTTGAGCAATTGATCAGCAAGATAGAACCTGCCGATTTTGATCCGCTGCCCTTATTGAAACAATTTCACGCATTGGGCCGCTATGAACCAATTAAGCGGAGTATCCTTACGATTAGCCTTTGGAGTCTTTTCTGTAATTTATTATTTTTTTGTAATTAAAGTACTGGCACATTTGCCTCATTTTGTTCCTACTGTCTGTCATCAAAGTGCTATATTTTGACATGTTCATCTTCACCATGTACTTTCTGTGGCCTTTCGTATACCAGTCCAGTTTAGTGTTCCATCCAAGAATTTCTGTATTATTGGAAAACCTTATTCTAGTCTTGTAGTACAATACTCCTTGTCCCAAAGTAGAAATCAGTACAGGAAAGCTACTAGTTATATTTTACAATATTGTGACTAAGGTGGATGTGTTTTAGTGCGGTATTATTCTGCATTTTTTTTATGAAGACGGATATTGAATTCTGGTTCTAATGGAGTATTTTACAATGCCTGGTTCTAGCTTCTGAGTTAAAAATAGTAATGGAAATGTTAGTCTGCTTTGGTGAATCTTAACATGTTCTTGAAAAATGTCTGCATTATTATTGGCCTTAATTCTGATAAGATGTATATCACATTAAGAGACGCACTGAAGATTATGGAATTTTTTGTTCCTGTAAGCCTTCTTCTAGTTCGACAGTCGCATGTGGCAAAGACTGCCATTGTGGGTAAGGTTTCTCCTCCTTCCTCTGTATCAAAATATTTACTGGCTTCATAGGACTCCAAAAAGACAAGATTTTTTTTTTTAAATCCATGCTCATATATCGCATCAAAGCTAAAAAAAGTGCTATTTTAGAATGCTTCTACTTCATGTCATTTGCTATGATGGTTGCTTCCTGTATTTCTTGTCTGTAATTAACATGCTTCATTCACCATTTCAACATGATATTTCTTTGTGCAATGTATACTTAATTTGTATGCATATAATAAAATTGGTACTACTTAGTTCTGTGATCACCTTGAATTAAGCTTATTAAAAAAAGGAAATTAAAAGGCATGCAAATTTGTTGGCAATTAGATTATTGCACTTATAAGCTTTATCATTATTGAGATATTCTTAAATACTGATAAATTTGCTAATGCAGGATGCTGTTCTCTTGTTGTTCATCAAGCTGTGAATGTGATAACACATGTGCCAACAGACCATTCCAGCACAGACCTCTAAAGAATACCAAATTGATTACGGTAAGATTATGTCTGTGAGATTGATTCAACTCTTCGTATTATTTATTTGAAAAGTGATGGCTTTTTTAGGGCGAAAAATGATGGGAATAGTAAATGCATTTGCTGGTGATGTGTATTGACATAACTTCTTCATTTCCTCTGTTAAGGAGGATATATGTGCAAGAAGGGGATTATGGACTATTGTTTAGGATTAGTGGACCTGATGAAGGAGCAGTAGCACAGTTAAACGAGACAAAAAAAAAATAATGCGGCCTCTAAGAAAATTTTCACTCTGACTCCAATCTGTGATGTCAGTAATGGTTGTAATCTTAACCAGATTCTGCTACCCTGACAAAAGCTTTCCTGCCATGTATAGGCATATCTGTTTCAGAAAATTTCTTTGGGCAGAGTTTTCTGGGACTTTTAAGAATTTGCCACACTTATATGATTGGCACTTCATGAGTTCTTTTTAGGTCCCATTGTCATTGACACAGGTAGTCCCACGTCTCAGTGGGATGGGTGGCAAATTCTGCCCAAAGCCCTGGCCTAAGTTCGGCTAATTCATTATTAGGAGTATTTAGTTATCAGGCTCCAAGCATGCATACTGTTCACGTAGCGTGAACAGTACTATGGGTTAGATTGGATTAGGTGGTTTGTTAGGATAGGGGTAAGTTAGATTAAGTTTGTTAGGATATTTTCTTAGGGGTCAAGTCAGTCATCTCTATAAAAGGGACTCCTTTGTATCAGTGGAAGGCATGCAAGAAGAACCCTAAAAAAGTAGTCATTGCCTCCTGTGAGAGGGCGACGAATATGTTTTTCGTGCTATCCCTAGTGATTCTATATCAGAAGCCAGGTTTCCTTATCTCTGTTTTTGTTCTGTATATTTAATTTTTTTTTCTTACAGCTTAAATTTCCCTGGAGTTTGTCCTTTTTGTATAATATTCAGTATTACCATGTTAGAGAGGTATATTTTTTCCAGAACTGCCTCTTCACCTAAAGCACATCTTCCGAAATTTCCTTCGTCTTGTGAGGTAGCATTACATGATGAAAAAAAGGCAGTACTTCAGTCAGTAAGTAAATTGTAGTTGTATAAGATTTAAATATGTTATAAGGAAAACACCAACACATGTGCTAAGTATGATATAACTTTAGTAAATCAAATTTAATGTGAATTTTCGATAAATGCAGTAACCTTTTCTTAGTATGTAATAAAGATTTATTTCTTTTTATTAGTTCCTGAAAGACTATTGTTTCGCTTCAGACAGAGAAATGTGGATTTGGATTGGTTGCTGAGGATGAAATAAAGAAAGGAGAATTTGTTGTAGAATATGTGGGGGAAGGTATTGTTTTGTTCAAGTTAATTGTGAGCAAGTAAATAAATTGAATGGAGGTATATGCATTGTGTTGTATTTCTCAAACGAATGCTAGACAGTCAAACTGACATCCAAATATTCTGCATAAATGTTACAGTTATTGATGACAGGTCATGCGAGAAAAGATTATGGCAAATGAAAAGGCTGAGTGACACTAACTTCTACCTTTGTGAGGTCAGTAGCAATATGGTCATTGATGCTACAAACAAGGGAAACATGTCCCGTTTTATAAACCATAGTTGTGAACCAAACACAGAGATGCAGAAATGGTTAGTTATACTCTATAAATTCTACTTCTGTGACCGCCATTGATGAACATGATATATGCTGATAGCATCCTATCGTTTCAGGACTGTTGATGGAGAGACCAGAGTTGGAATCTTCGCCCTTCGTGACATAAAGAAAGGGGAGGAGCTGACCTATGACTATAAGTATGTCCATCCCAGTTCCCCAGTTGGCCCTATCCCCAATTCTTTTAGTTTTAAACAAAGTTTTTCACCCATCTGGATCTCTTAGTCTTTTGTTTTGGAACTGTTTGCTGCCTTTAATCTCTTGACATTATTTACAGATTTGTCCAGTTTGGACCAGATCAAGATTGTCATTGTGGATCTTCTAACTGCCGAAAAATGCTTGGATCAACAAAGTCAATCACCTCATATATTTTTCATGATGGCAAGCCATATAATCATATCAAGAAGAGAAAAAGGAAGACAAAGTGTGAGAATTGCATTGGGCAGTTCCTTCGTTTCTGGCATCCACGACAAAAAATGTAGGCCTTGATAACCATATTTCACCCTGTTAACTATATAAGTTTCTTACATACTGATTCATTTCTATAAATTTTATTGTCGAGTTTTTATATGACCATTTGTTAACATAAAAAATCTGTCCTATTCAATATTGCCCATGAGTCAGTTTATGGTAGTAAGGGAACTAGGCAACTACTCCCTCCATTCTTAAATATATGACGTTTAGGACAAGCAAATTAGTTCATTTTAATCTAAATAGCTTGTCCTGGATGTCATATATTTGTGGATGGAGGTAGTAGCTCTGAAGACTGACTAGGAGTACCTTTCACCTTCCTGCAACGCCTTTATGATTAATAATTGACTTCGAGTATGCATATGCTTTTCTAAGATGTTTTTATACTTATATGATTCAGGAAACTGATCAATGTCTTTGTGTTTGTTGTGGTCAATTTTGATGCTCTTTTACCTCTTATCTATCCCGATGCTATTCATGCAGGTATGTTGGGTGTTGGGTAATTGACTTCGATCAAGAAACTAAAATGCATACTGTGAGTTTGTCAACACATGGCTTTGTCAATCTAAAATTATTTTATTTCTTATGAGTAATTTTGTATATTTGTTGTATTGATCAGCTGCAGTTTACTGACCTCCATGTTGAAAAGTTTAATTTGAAAGAAGAAGAGTGGCACTTCTTGCTGGTACGGCATTCTTAGACACAAAACAAGCTACGGATATGTTCTATTTGTCCTATGGAGTTGGATTATGCTGAGTCACTGGTTTGCCTTCCTTTTAGAATTGGCCTTCATGAACTGCTATTATTAGTTGCTCTGGGTCTTCTTTTGTTCCAGTTTCCAACATCTTCATAATTTTAGGATTTGGTGTGGAGAAACTTAATTTGCACCCAACTTGTTTCAGTCATGGAAGGCTTACACAACAAAAAGGAATTAAATATCTAGCATCACAGGATGGGGATAGGAGATGATCTGAGCAAAAATGTATTTCTCCATTATCATTTTGGTTGGGATGGATTACCTGCCAATATTTTAACCCCTCTATTCTTTATCAAATAGCTGAGAATCATTTAAAACCTCATTGCATGGGATGCCATCTCTTCTTTCTACATGATCTGTGATTGTTCAGGTCATCTTATCCTATTCCGAGCAGTAACTGACCAGCATTTGGAAACCTAAAAGTAGGTACACAAAGTTCTAAATTGAATAAAGTAGGAATATGCAGCAGCTAAATATTGTCTCCCTTAAAGTCTTCTGAAATCTGAAACATGTACTTACTCCAGTCTTTTTTTGTTGACCAACTTTTTAGTTTTTAAGGTTGCTGAAATGTAAATTTGGTCATCAATTTTTGTATTTTTAATCACTAGAACATAAAAAAATGTAGTATTGTAAAAATACCTTTTTATTACAGGTGTAGTAATACATTTATCCATTTTTCTATAAATTGTAATACACTGAATCAAGCTTAAAAGACTACACAAATATGAGATCCAAAGATGAATTGCAACATGTTTTAACTAGCTGCTCAACCTGGGGGCCAGCCCAATCTTAGGTCCGCCCCTGAATCTGAAGCTTGCAGTGCTTCATTGTTCGCTTCATGTATCCAATGTAGTTTCAGTTATTTTATTGAATTGTACTTTGTGAAAGAAAAAGTGTAGACCTTGGAACAAGATTTTAACTTCAAGCGTTTTTATTCTAACCTTTCTATTGGAGTGCATTGTTTATCATACGGTGTTATAATTTCCTTTTCCCATTATTTTTTTCACCTGACACTGTTTCCAAAAGAATAAGAATGCTCATCGTTCGAGCAGCCTAGATTCATCAAGCTTATCAATATCAATGTCTTGTACAAGTGAATGCCAGTTTCTGCAGTTACTACTCTGAATCTTGCTTATGAGTTAGCCACATCATCAATGGCCTTCGGCTAGCCATCTAATGGCTCCTCTTCCAATTCTGCTCAACTGCTCATATCCCCTTGGATCCATTTGGCCCTCTAATTTTGTCCCATCAGCTATCTATCGTCTTCCTTTAAATTCTCCCCACTGTCATGTCTATTTCTACCCTCACTATTCAACCAAGCCCATAATGTAACAGATCCACCAAATGGTAAGATCTAACATGGGAATGACTTGCGCCCTGTGTTCTTTTTTCTTAAATGGATATGTAATGCGTATGCATTTGTTGTTCAGTGCCCAAGGAAAATGTGTGTTCCTGAATCCTGCATACTGATTTTGCTAAACCAAATCTGTGATAGCCACTTCTAATTAACCCTGTTCACTTGGCTTATCATCCCAGCCTATCGGATTATTCTCTTCACATAATACTATTGAATCAGCCCAGTAGATTATTCTCCTCTCAGACTTTCCAACCCAGCCCAATGAAACGAACAGGGCTGTATAGAGAACTTTCAAGCAGCTAACTTGACCTTGTCCTATTTCCAGGTTGACTCGTCAGATGAAGAGCGTTAATGAAGATAACCTCACAGTATACTGGTATGATGCTTTTTCTCTAACAATACAATCTTTTTGGCACTGTTATGTGTCAATTATAGTTTACACATTTGTACGATATGTTTATTGTTCATCCTGTTTGCTTTGTATTCTTCTTCAGTTGTACTGCAATACACAAAGTAGCAATTGTTAGAGAATGATATTGGCACTGTACGTTTGGAAATGCGATCTGAAAGGTTACCTTCACCGTAGGATTGATTTATTCTAGGAGAGATTCTTTTCTTTCTTCAGTGGAGATGGCATTCGGTTCCATTTTTTTTTCTTAAATAAAAAAAATGATGTACTGGTGCAACCTGATTAACGTGTTTCTTAGCTCTCTTTGACCCTTGACTGATGGAAGTTGTTCCTTTATGTTCGCAGGACCATCATGGTTCGCTATGCTGCCATCCTGATTTCAGTTCATTTGTCATCATCGTGGCAAGTTGGAACTGGCAGGCAGTTTTCTCCCATTTGGAGTCTGCTGCAACCTCGACGCTTGAGACAAGCTTGTGCGGCGTCCTGGCGTCATAAGCTGTAACGGCTGATTCCCATTGCCGAGCTGAAGCATACCCCCTCGATTGCATTGTTCTTTGTGCATCTTGTGATGCTCGTAAACTGAATGAAGTCTTTAATGAGTGTAGCGTAGCAGCGTCGTTGTGCTGTGTGCCGTGGAAGCGTACTTGATATGTCGGTTACTGTCAACAAAAATGTCAGCTATTGCTTGTTTCGTGGCATGCACTGACGAAACAAGGAGGAGCCGTGATCGAAGGGATCTGCCTCCCTGATTGCTGGCTAATCGAAGCCTGCCTGAGATCAGCCAAAACGGGCAGCTGGGTGCAGTACAAGAGGCAATGGTACTAGTCTTGCTGATCTAGTTTGTAAGGTGATTATTTCATTTTTGTTCTCTGTGTTGCGGAATGTTTAGATACTGATGGTTTGTTGCTAGTGAAATGCATTGTTTTACTGATGGTTGAGAAGTGCTAAGTTAATTTTTATCATCTTTCAAAAATATTTTGTCGTTGAAGCAAGGATATTCTCGTGTTGGCGTTACGGCATGATGCAAATTAAATCGTTCCATGAGAATTTTTTTTACACTGAAGCACGCATGAGTCACTCCCATGGCCGAGAGACAGCAAGCAGGCGCGCAGTATTGAGTGAGCTGCGGCCGGCTGCTGCTGGGCTTGCCTTGGGGGCAATGCCGGCCGGTGGCTGCAACGCTGATGCATATACGGTGGCCGTGTCCCGTGGCTTTTCCGCTGCTGCGGTGCTTGGTGCCTAGACAAACAAACATGCATGGAGCGCGGCCTTGCCGTCTGAATTTTTGAGGACCCCCCGTGTTCTCCTGCGCCACAGCAACATCTGAGGCCTCATTTGTTTCAAGCACCGGCACTGCACACGCACACTCTCTCTCTCTCTTCCTCTGGCCACTACTCTCTCTTTCTCTCTCTCTAACAAAGCAAGCAAGGAAGCAGACAAAGAACAGAATCTTACGAGAAAATATAACGTAAGAGGAAGGTAGATGTACGAACTTACGTACGACCTTGAATCATTGAGTGAGAGAGAGATGAGAGGTTGCAGCCGGGGGAGACAGGACAGGACCAACCAGATCTAGAGAGAGAGAGCGCCGCATTTGGGTGAGGCTGGCTTTTTGTGGCGTGGCCCAGTGGGCCATGAAGCGGTGTAGGGGGGAACAGCGGGCGCCTTTTGCGGGCCCACAAGGCGTGGCTCGCGAGTCCATCGAGCCCTCTCTTCTACTTTCCCCGCGGATGGAGATGGATCCTTCTAAAGCCACCGCATGTGGTGGCCCACCCACCCGCCATCCTTCCTTCTTCTACGCTCGGGGTCACTTCAATCCAATGTGTTTTCACAGCGCTGCAAGTGCACGGTGAGGATTGTGAGGAGAGTACTTGAGACTTTTATTTGACGAATTTTTGTAAGACCTGAATTATGAAGAAAGCACTTCAGCACTTTGTCTCCTCCGGCTGAGACTTAACTTTGTCTCCAATATCATACATATGGCACATATATATTACTCTTCGTCCAAAAGAAAAGAGGGTCACTCCAGCTCTATATCTACTCCCTCCGCTCTGGAATACAAGGTAGTCTGTGATTTTTAGGACAGAATAACTAGGCTGACAAATGTTTTATATACTCTTAGCTAATGATAATACAAGGCAAGTTTTCAAAAATTGGCAAGTTTATAATTGAGTCCATTGAGTACTTATAAACAAAAACTTCTAGAGCATCTTATATTCGGGGGACAAATTTTGAATCCTTGGATACCTTATATTTCATAATAGATGGAGTATGTCAAACTATTTTAAGGTTGACCAAATTTATAGAGAAAAGTATTAATATTTATAGAACCAACTATAAAAATATATTTCATGATAAATCTAATGATACTTTTTTATTATGGTAAATATTGGCAGTCATAGTGTATATCATAAATATTGGTAATTTTACATAACTTTTTTTTTTGCGAATCACAGTACAAACGCAGACGCTCACAAACAAGCACACACGTACACTCGCTCCTACGATAAACTGAGCCGACAAATCCTTAAGATTGACGAAGTCACCACGGGCGCCTCGCTATCGAGGGGCACGTCGCCTACCACTGAAAGAATAGCGCCGGTTAAATCCTGGAATAAATCCAGAAAAATGCGAGTACCAGTGTCAAGTCGAAGACTTGAACTTTGGTGGGCAGGTTCCACCACAAGGACCCTTACCAGCTGAGCTACGCTCAGTTCATGGTAATTTTACATAACCTAAAGACACATAATTGTACATATGATAGCTAGAATGGAACATTTATATATAGGACTGAGGGAGTAACTAATTAAGAACGTATTAAAATCATGTTGTACATACCAGCAGGCCACTGACGCATGGCAGTTGAAAATATTCAAACTATATATGATTCAAAGCAAGTTTTTAGAACTTATACACTGCATATATATCTAATAATAAGTGTGCATATATATATACGTTAAAAATTTTCATCAGCATCCCTAGTTTTTAATTTATTTTGATTGTACCTTATTACTAATATATAAAAATTAGTATGTCCACATACTCTATGTATGCTCACATACTTAACGTATATACCACCACAGATGGTCTAGTATCATCACATACTACATGTACATACTCTTGGTTGGGTCAGATACATCATGTATCATGAGATACGTAGGTAGGAGTAGCTACACGCGCGTGTAGAAAGGATTTTCCCTATATATATATATATATATTGGAATAGGGTATGTCGTAACTTTTCAGTGTAAGCTGATATATATATTAACCAAGTACACAGTACGGAAAAAGCAGGTAGAGAGGAAGCTAGCTTTAGCTTTACATGGCTCTAAAATTCACAAAGCTAAAGATCTAATGATCGATCGGTCATGTGTGCTGACATCCATGAACTTGCACCGTACACAACGGTATGAAATTGTCGGCCTTTTGATGTCTTGTCGCTCGCTTTCTAACTTGCAATGTGCTGGCATTCGACATTTCGTTACGCACTCCAATTTCGACAGTGTACCTACTCGCTAGCAGGTTGAATGACTTGCTTGGATTCAAAACCAACGTAAAAAGCTCGCGTGTGTACATGTTACGTATACTACTGCTGATGAACACGACCTGTCGTAGGTTTGCCGTTCAGCGTGCTTGTCTTGGAACTTGACGTGTAAAAGTTGCTCCTCCAACAAGAAGCAAGCCAATCATGAGCACTTCTTTGGAAGCACTTTTCGATACATCTAGCTTCACCATTTGCAGAGTTCAAACTGAAATATAATACTTAAAAATGCATTATTAGTGGCTAAATTCTAAACGCGTTGAATTGACCACGTAATAAACCCATATAATAAGATCATCGTACCCGGCCCTTTTGTGACTAATTCTTATTTTTCAATCGGGTGACGCGCTCTTGCTGGATGGATGCATGCATATCTTTCCGATCCACGCAATGATTGGCATGTGGCGGACGGCGGACCGCCAATCTTCCATGATAGTTATGAATGCTGTAGCTTGCAGCTGGCCTAGCAACCAACCTAGCTAGCTACTACCTCCGTTTCAAATTACATATCGTTTTGACTTTTGTAAGTTCATCATCTTTATTATGCAGCTAGATAAACACTATGTCTAGATTCATAACAAAACCAAAACGATAAGTAGTGCTGCTTATTTTATTTTCGATAATTTGGACGGAAGAAGTACATCTGATGTCAACTTAGCACTTCTTCATTAGGATAAGTAGTGCTGCTTATTTTATTTTCGATGATGGGGTTTGGAGGACTGGCTAGGAGATAAACCAATGCAATGGGCCGAAAGGTGATGGTCCCTGCCATGTTTTGTTTTGCAAAAGAAATTTAGTGGATAATATAATTGAGATGCAACAATTATGTAACTGAAAAATGTAACCATACAATTGATACGTAGGACCTATAGGCGCATGTAAAGAAATAAAATTTACTTCGTATTTCTATATAAGAATAATTTTAGCGTGATCCAATTGATGCTTGAGAACATGGATGATGGCTCCGTTTATATTTAGCACATATATCTATATAGAGAGAAAGTGGTACGTTTTCCAGTTAAATTTGTGTTTTTTCACAGAAAGAAGAGGGGGGAAAACCACAATCAAAGATTCTAGATTCTTTTTTTCTTATAAAAATGTACATATATTGTCATAGACAGGTAGCGTCCAGCATCCCTAGCAGGCAGCTAACGTTTTGTGCAGGGACAGGTTTAAAGGAGGCGTACTACTGTTGGTGGTGTGCAAGGCTCGCTCTGTGCGTGCCCATGCATGCATGCAGATGTAGCTTGGAGGTAGCGTCCATGCACGCCGCAGCGAGCCGCTTGCGCTTGTTGTCAACCAAAAATGGAGCACCGGTGCAGCCCATGTCAGTGGCCGGTGGGCCCGGCCGGTCCAAACAAAGGAGAGCAACCGCGAGGTAGCTTGGTAATAATGGAGGGCGTACGTCGTTGGGGCCTTGGACGCCTACAAGTACATGCATGCATGTGCGGCATGGATGCACGTTTTTTCTCTGGACCTGCTAAGCTTCGAATTCTCATCATATCCTTGTATTAGCTAATATATACTAATAAGCTAGGAAAAGCTCCTGTAACAAACTCTTGAACTGCGTCTTCTTTTCAAACAAACAAAAAAAAAACTATTAGAACTTTTGTTGATGATATGATGAGAAGTTGTGGCGACCATATATTAAACGTCTTATACATGTCAAGTGATTGATGTGCGTATGGCACGAGAAGCTCTGCTACTGTCAATCTGTCATGCTTTTGCACGTACTGTGTGCAGCCGGGAAAGTTTGTCTCAGCATGACGACGGATCCATCCAATGATCGAAGCAATAGGCCGGATAGGCGGATAGCTATAGCTAGCTACTCTAGTAGGTCTGATGAAAAGCGACTGGTCGACGTGACTAGATCGAAGAAGAGAGAGGAGTCTACACTGTACGTACGTGCATGCTACAGAGATCAGAGAGCGAGAAAAAATTAAAAGAAACACACTCTCACTTGCAACGAGAAATGAAACACGCCGGCCGTACCGATGGACTGCTGCGTCGATAGATGATCGATCCGTTTATTGTCACGGTGCACATGCGCAAAGATATCTTTTCAAAAAAAAAAAAAGCGCAAAGAGCGCGCGCGACAGCCACACAACAGAGGGCCTTGTCGTGCCACGCTGACATCTCAGTTTCCAAATGCATGCCCCGGGTGGGCCCGGCGTGGCCTGCCGGTGACATGACCACGCTACGCACAGAGCGCCGCGCCTCTCTCTCTGGCAAGTGGCATGGGCGCATGGCATCTCTCTTCTCTCTCTTACACACACGTACACACTCATTCCCACACACATAGCACAAAGCTAATTAAATTTAAATATGCTCCGATCCTCTCTCTCCTCGACCAGACACGTACGTACGTACATCAGAAACTGAGCGGCACATACACACGCAGCACGTAGTAGCTGCAAGAACAGGCACAGGCTCGCTCACGCAGCTAGCTAGTGGTCCTCCGTATGCGCACGCACGTTAGCCCTTGTTGTACTGCAACCGCAAATAAGCTGGCTATTATACGTGTGTGCTTGCATGGCGCTCGATCTCCGATCCACCGATGGCTGATCTGATCTGATCTGATCTGATGGATCGGTCGATCAATGGAGCATGCTTGCATGCATATAGCTGCCTGCCTGCCTGCACCCTGCAGCTAGACGACCTTGCAGGTCTCGTCTCTGCGGCATTGTGCACAGCACTGTAGTAGCTCGTCTACTGTAGTTTGTCGCAGAGAGAGCCGCCCATGCACATGCAGCAGCTAGCTATAGCAGCACAGCGTACGACGCATGCATGCGCGCTGGCCCTGACGACGAATGACCGGATCGGACCGATCAATATATATAATTGGGCAGATCGAGTTGAACCCAACGCAACGTAACGCACAGGTGTTACATGTGAGGAACTGCAGTGCAAAGCGTATACGATCATGTGTGGTCGAGGACGGCACACGCAGGCACGTACAGTCACTGTGTGCACGTACGCATGCAGCAGCAGACGCCCGGCCCGGCCGGGTAGGATGTCTGTCTTCCTGTCCCTTCAATTCCGTGGAATAAGACACGCATGTACGCCATCCGTATATGCATGCACAGTGACGTCGTCTTCTTCCACTCTCTGATCGATCCATGCATGCATGAGCCGTCGTCACAGCAGCGTGACAAGACTACGTACAGTGTACGTACGTACTAGAGGTACTAATAAGTAGTATAGTATAATAATGGTATAAATACATGTATTAGTACGTGATGCGTTGCCCTAGCGAGCGGTAGCAGCACGCAAGGGATCGGAAGAACCGCGGATTAATGATTGATGAGAGCAGGGAGCTAGATCGAGGAGAAAATACGCGCACAGCATGATTTGCTGCGGAGCGTGCGAGGCGCCGGCGCTCACTTTGAGGCGGCACGACTTGGTCGGTCGCCGGCACCGCATGGCGCATGCAGGAAGGGGCGCATCGGCCAACAGCGGCGCGCCACGTCGGACAACTCGCAGGGAAGCACAAGCCGCGCGCCTGCGTGCGTGCATGCATGCATGCAGCCGGCCATGCCATGCTCCGTCGCATGCATGCCTTGGGCTGCACCTGCATCGCCCCCCTGTCGCCCTGCTGCTTCCGCTCTCTGTCTCTCTCTAACCTCGCGACCAAACCAATGGCAAAGCCCATTCACCTGCTGCATCTCTCTATTAGCTTCTCCATTCATGCATGTGCAACGCAGAGAGAGAGAGAGAGAGAGAGAGAGAGAGAGAGAGAGAGAGAGGCTGTAGCAAGGAGGGAGGCAGCAGATGAGCTGAGCTGAGGTCAGTCCTGGAAAAGGCAAAGGGGTTAAAGCTAGGCAAAGGATGGGAGGCCGTGACCAAGGCTATTTCCAGCTCTCAAACCCCAGTAGGCGCCAAGTGAGGGCCGCAGCCAAAAGCTGATCTAGTTTGCATGCCCATGGGCGACTGACCCTGTCCATGGCTACCCTAGCACACCTGCACATCTGTGCGCTGCGTGTAGGTTTAGCCTAGCTTCTCTCCCCCCTCCTCACCTGCGCCCCTCTCTGTCTCTCTGCAGTCTCTCTAACTCAAGACTTTGGCTCCTTCCACTCCACCCCCTCCGTCCTCCGGTGGCCATCTCTTGCATTTATCATGTCCACACAATCACACTTACACAATAGCAGTAACTTCTACTGTATATATATGTGATGCATCCAACAAGATGAAACATGTGGCACAACCAATTTATTTTCATATGTACTAACCCAAAACAATATCAAACTTGATGATACTAGTTGTTTTGTGTAAAAACCATACACTTATTTTTTTATATTATAGCATTTAGCTTTTACAAACATATTGTTAAAGATGCTAATCAAGTCATGAGAAGTATTCTTTCGTAAAAACAAATCATGAGAAGTATGATAGCCACTCAAACTTCCACACTGAACAAAAATTTTAGGAACCTTGACTTAGGAACAACTGAAATTTAGGGCATAATTGTAGGTTTTTAGCAAAAATTCGACTGAGTTCAATCTTGAATGTTCAAACTGAAGCTTGGCCATGTTTAGTTTCCTCCTAACTTTCCATCGAAAATGTCACATGCATCAAAAGAATTTTACATACATAAAGTATTAAATGTAGACGTCGCGAGACGAATCTAATGAGCCTACTTAATCCATGATCTGGAACAGTAATGTTACAGTACTATCCGCTAATTATTGACTAATTACCCTCTGATTACCCATCACATGATTTCCTGGCTAGATCTGTAATTTGTTTTATTAATAGTCTACGTTTACTACTCTTAAATGGTACATTTCCTTTGACGTGACTTTCCATCGAAAACTTTTCATCGGAACTAAACACGCCCCTTATATTAGAGAAGTTAAAGATCCAGGGATGTGACACATGACTGGCCTAGCCACTCTACTCATCACATATATTGCGTCGATATATCATATGTTAGTGCAATTCCTACCTGCATATAGTACAAGGGTTTGCATCCCCTTCCGATCATTGATCTTACTTTTGGTCAAGTGTGAGTTAAAAAGCAGGGTACCGTATATGTCTTGTAGCTAGCTTTGTAGATCGACGTACTATAGCTAGGTATCGAACGTCCTCCGGCTTTATCTGATGTATCCCTTTGGAGCGTAAAGTTGAGCGTCTGTAACTCTGTATACCTTAGCAGCTGACACAAAGCGATCACAAGGAAGTTGCACAGCTAGAGAGAGATAGAGGCAAAGCTAGGAGATATGCATGGCGATCCTTTTTTACCACATGCATGCACTCGCCTATGAGCACGTAGTTTTGGTTTTTACTACAGATGTAGGTGAAAAGACACGCAGGAAAAAGGCCCCCCGGCGATCGTCGGAAAAAGATGGGACGGATGAGACGACGACGACGATGCATGGGCATGCAGGGGTCTGATCGCTAGCTAGCTCCGGGCGACATGACTAGTCGCCGGCGAGGGAAAGCACAAAAGAGAAGCATCCGAGAGGTTGACGAGGCATCGTTGTGGTAACAAAGGGGGGTGGCGTGTATCGGCGTATGTGATAGCATGCATGGCAGCAAAATAAACCCAGCTGCGAAAGATGGCAACAGTGTAAGCCACGAGGGAGTAGCCAGACATACTGCTGCTGCTGGTACTCGTACATCAGGAAGATGAGAGAGAGAGAGGAGAAGGCGACTGAGAGACTGTCCCTCTCCCTCTAGCTCTTTTTCACTCTTGACGATGCACGAGACAGTATGGAACAGTGGTAGAACTTTGGACACAGATAAAGACCACCACTCGACAGGTACAAGAAATGACCATGACACTTGACACACCGTACCGTACCCGCACAACACAAACTCCGTACCTTAGCTTGCTGACACATGTGATTACTGCTACTACTGGATCATGAAATATAACTGATTAAAGAGGCCGGCCGGGCAAAAGCTAGCGAATAGCACTAGTAACTTGTAGATCGAGTAGTCTAGACGACGACCATGTCGGTGGGGTCTGCCGCGCCGCCGTTACCACTGTCATCCATGTGATGATGCAGCGGCATCATCATGTCGGCGTCATCCTCCTCGTCGTCGTCGTCGTCCTCCCCTCCTCCTCCCCCACCGCCGCCGGCGGCGGACTCGACGATGTGCGGCGCGTGGCCACCCCCGAAGGACCTGACATGGTCCTTGAGCGACCGCTTGTGCTTGAAGTCGGAGCCGCAGACGCAGAACCAGAGCCTGCCGCAGTTCTTCTCGTGGGTGCGCCAGTCCCCGCGCACCGCGAACCGCTTCCCGCACCGCCGGCAAGCGTAGGGGCGCGCCCCGTGCTTCCGCCTGTAGTGCGTCTGCAGCGTCCTGAAGTCCTTGAGCGGCCGCGCCCTCGGGTGCTCGACGTTGTTCCGGCAACCCTCCGCGCAGCAGTAGCACGGGAGGCGCATCAGGGATGCCGGTGGGGCAGTGCCCACCGTGATCGCGCCCCGGAGGGACTCGGAGCCCTTGCGGTACTGCGACCCGTGCCCCCACATGTGCATCTGCGAGCCGGTGGGGTAGCATCAGGATTTACATATATGCATATATACAAATAGCTACTACTAGTTAGCTGAATTTGGAACCTGCATGTTGTTGAAGCGGTTGAAGGTCTTGTTGCAGACGGCGCAGGAGAACTGGGTGGACCCGACCAGGATCTCGGCGGCGGAGGGGATCCAGTACTGGCTCGGGACCTGGCCACCGCCCGGCGGCGCCACGGCGGCCGTCGCTGTCCCCGTCGACGGCGCCGCGGCGGAGAAGCAGGCGCTGCCGCCGCACGGAGGGGCGATGGAGAGGGAGATGCTCACGTCGGGCTCCGCCGCCGGCGGCTCGTGGAACATGAAGCTGCTGTGGCTGCTGCTGCTGCCGCCGCCGCCGCCGCCGCCGCCGTTGTAGTGGCTCTGATGGTGGCTGAGCCAAGGGTAGGAAGCGGCGGCGGCCATGGACGACATGGGGGCGGTGGTGGTGGATAGGACGGAAGGGGAGGAGGAACAGGCGGAGGAGGAGGCGGCGTGGTGGTGGTGGCCGGGAGGCCAGAGGGAGAGGAGGAGCATGGACTGGTCGTCGTCGTCCTCGCCATGGCCGCCGTGCTGCTTGCTGATGCCGGGGGAAACGGCGGCGGCGTGGTGCTGGTGGTACGGGTGGTGGGTGTAGGGGTGCATGGCTCTGTAGCTGTGCATGACTACCAAAGATTCAGTGAAGGCCGGCCGGCTTAGCTTGAGGGGAAGGGAGGGGAGCAACAAGAGTTGGAGGAAGAGAGGGCTAGCTCTCTAGTGTCTCTAGAGGTTGTTGCTCTGCCCCTGTGGTGTGATTGGTGGTCTGCTCATGGTGCTTTATATAGCTACTAGTGGAGAGAGACAGAAGCTACTAGTGTGGAGAGAGAGAGAGAGAGAGAGAGAGAGAGAGGTGTATCGTGAATGATTGGTAGTGTAGTGGGATGAGAGAGAGAGGTAGGGGGCTTGCACGTGCAACGACATAGTAGGTACGTACAAACCCTACCATACATGTAGGGTTAGCTAGCTTTGCAACTTTATGAGAGTTAGAATTAAGTTCTAGCTTTGTTTGTATCTCACACTCCAAAGTACTTTCATGTTTGCACAGTTATAGATGATCTATTATTAGCTATCAACTTACAAAATGCCTCTCTGTATATATGTATATATAGTTGACTAATTTTGAACCTCGTGTATAGTAGATGTACGTTACATACTTGTCCCTCAACTCTCCCATCCCAACTGCTCTGCCACTATTATTGGTCATATTTAAAAAAAGGAAAGTCTCCTATCTATATATGCATGTATGATAACATGTAATTAATTAACCTTTGTTCATTATTACATCATTAACACCACAAGTTCCTTTCATTGCCAATGCCTCGCCCAAAAGCTAAAAAAATACATGTTCTATGCTATTTGGATGGATGACACTATATGAGGTAGGGATAGTATATGAGCTAGCTAGCTAGTAGTATTATCACTTATGACATAACAACATGCACTGCACAATGCCCGACATGCCCCGCCTTACATATATATGGAAATCTACGTATATCTATCTTCGAGTCTTGTGTTAGAAAAAAAGAGAGTCTAATTCAACAGCACAACACAACAGTATTGTTTGCGTTTAGGGATAAAAGGAGCTAGCTATGCTTGGCTACAAGGCTTTTAGCCATATATGTGCGTGTTCACCTTGACACAAGGATCCTTGGGGCCGGGCCGGAGGTTGTGCCGGTGGTAGCGGTTGTTTCGCAGGAGGTAGGCGTTGGAGGCATTAGGGCAGGAGGGGACAATGGGCCGGCACATACACACACTAGAGCCTAGGAGAGGGGCAGGATGCAGCCACACACACATGCTTGGGACCACCTGCATGGCATGCATGGGGCCCTGGCTGCTCCCCCTCACTCTCGAGTGGCCAGAGCCGGGCCCACGCGCGCACGACTTCCGAGGACGTACGGCACAGTCGCGCATCACCCACCCCCTTCTCTCTCTCGCTCGGCACGCAGATGCATGCTTTTCTTTTTCCATGTTTCACCTCCCCCTTTTTCTGGGTGCATTCCCTCCCCTCACCTCTCACCACCGTTGGTTTCTCTCTCTCTCTCTCTCTCAGTGAGTGCCGGGAGACGAGCAGAAATTACCATGTTACGTGCGGCACTGCTATGTACTGCACGGTCATGTTTTCTACAATCTGCACACGTATAGACACGTACGTACGTACGCTAATGCACAGTGCCGGAGTCCAAAGCAAGAATGCCGATGTAGTCATGCTAGCTGATCAACGGTCATCCAGCTGCGAGCGCAGTGTCGTCTTTGACTCTCACTTCGCCAATTCAGAGACTGGAAATGGGACATATATAGTACAATTTCTTGCATTTCTGATCAGTATAGATTGGCGAATGGCTATTGTTCTACTTATATACAGAGAGATTTCTCTACTTTGCTGATATTATTTTACAGATAAGTGTCCGATGGTGGCAACAGCGCGCTTGATGCCTGGCCTAGCATAGGGAGGAGGGCAGTGGCGACAATTATTTGTAAAATGATGCCTGGTATTAATTAGGCCCCGTTTGGTAGGGCTTCGTATCCTAAAAAAAACACGGCTCCGACTCCGGCTTCGATGGTGGAGCGGCTAGAGACGTTTTGAAAAAACGTTTGGCAAAACAACTTCTTCTGTCTTTTTATAAATGGATGAAAGAAGTCAAATGTCTATTGTGCCCCTGACTATGTGATTTGGTGATAGTGCCTTATATGAAATGAAAAGGGCTTAATTAATATAATTATAGATTAACTAATAATTATTTTTATTCTATTAGTTTGTTTTTCTTTTTTGTATTTACTTTTATTTATTCCCTTTATTTTTTCTCCCTCTTTCTTATCCAGCGAACAACACATATGACATGAAGACTCCTTTTTTATTTTTATGAAATTTCATTTTACACAATAAATTTCATTCTATTTACATTACAGAATACATTGAAATTCAAACTATAAACAGAGTAAAATCTACTAAAAGTACGACAAAAAAATGGAATTTCATCAACATCCAGATTTTTTGTATATATATATCTGGCAAAACTGTAATTCTTTAACGAACCCAATAGAGTATTTTTTAAAAAAAATATAAATTAACTAATAAAAAATAGAGAAATAATCAAAGAATACAATCTTTATCCATCTTTTCTTTCTTTTTGCTTCATATACTAAAAAGAATTCAAAAAGGAAAATTTTTTGTCATGTCACTAAGAATTCTATCTCTCACATAGGAATAACTAGAATGAAAAAATAAGGTGAAAGGGTCTCTGGTCTATTGGTTAGAGTAGCATCCAACAGACCCAGGCTCGACTCCCTGTGGGAGCGTATTAGCTTGGTCTGTAATAAAAAAATATGCAAAAAATAGGTTGGGCTTCCCCTACTAACTTCGGTCAAAAACAAAAACTAGAATGAAAAAAGGGAATGACAAAGTTGTCGCATCCTTTTTCTATCACAGAAAAAAACCTAAGCCGCATCCGGATCTCTCCTTTCCTTCTTTCTCATGCCTCCCACAACCTCCGTTCCCCCATCGAATACAGCACCTCCGCCTGCAAAATTCGCCGCCCATCGGCCACCGAATCCAAATTGCACCCACCAATAGCTTCGCCACCTCCTGCTCAACCCTCCCATCACCTCTTCGTCACGCGCAAGACGCAACCTTGCTAGGGATTTGAAATCCCCCGACGCCATTGCCGCGTTGCTCGAAGCTCCACCACGACGATTAAGTTCCTCCTCCGGTCACCATTGTCGTCGTTCGACCCATCAAACGGACCCTAGGTGAGCCATTGGTGCTAGCCGGCCCTCTCTTTCCTCCCCAACTGCTGCCCTGCCCCTCCTAGTACTTCATTGTGCCGCCACAACTTCTTTGCCCCCCGCCGCCGCTTTGCTATGCCACTGTTGCTGTGCCCTAAGCATGAGTTTTTTGGTGCACTAGGCATGGGCTTAGGAAGGAGCATATCGGAGCCAGTATTTCTGCTGGCTCTGGCTCCGCAGCTGTAGTGAAAGCCAAAAATGGTTTCACCAAGGGATTCAACCATGGAGCCAATTCCATTTTACCTCTTTGGTACAACTCTAGGTGAAGCTGCTACTAGAGCCATTCTAGGAGCCGTGCCAAAGGGGCTCTTACTTACCACCATCCACATTTGAATTTTCTCTAGCTTGTTTCCCATGATTCCCCATCTTCAGCTAGATCTCTCCTCTCCATCTCTAGCGAAGTAGGAATAGAGTTTAGGTTGGTTCTAATTGTGCATCTATGAGGTATGGTGGGCCTAGAGGAAAGTTTAGGTGGACAATTGTCCTAGTGGTGGAGGCGCTTGGTTGGACATCAACATTGAAGGAAGGTGGAAGAAAGAAGGTAGACATCTGATGATACATGGATAAGGGACTGAACGATGCCCTAAAATTCGATAGCTAACTAGGTTAACAATAACTGAATTGACCGTAGATGGGCCCTTGCGATTGTTTTTTCTATTTTTGTGAACCAGGATTCCCGTAAGTTTGGCGACATCCGATCAGGAACCTCATTTTTTTATGTGTAGAAATTAGAAAATTTCCATCATATTAAATATTTCTTCATCTGATTACTCTTAGGTGTGCCCTCCCTAATAATCTGTCCTAGGTCCGCTCCTGCACTGACCTTGTCTCCTCCATTCTCAAGCTCAGACCTCTTCATCTCTATAATTAGGCATTAGCCAAGGACGAATAGAGTTTTAGGTTGGTTCTCAAGCTATATGGATTTTATGAGAGATTTGGGCCTTGAGCACTACTGGAAAAGACCTTTATCAATACTGGTTGGGAACTCCCTTTAACACCAGTTTGCCAATCGGTGCTAAGAATCTGGTGCTAAAAGTACCAAGATTTGGCACTACTTCAAGGAACCGGTGCTGATGGCAACCTTTAGCATTAGTTAGGGACACCAACCAGTGTTAAAAGGTGAGGTGCCCAAAAAATTAAAGAAAAAATATCTGAATTACTGGGAAAAGGCAAGGCACCCAAAAGTCACAAGTCACGCGATATTTTACGCGAATATGCACTTGCGTGTACCCTCCACTACTGAAAACTTCACATCGGCCTGCGCACGTTAGTGCTAGTCGGCCTGGAGCTGGTACTAATGCACCGGCCTGGAGCCAGTACTAATGCATGCATTAGTACCAGCTCCAGAAAACAGTGCTCGCGAAGCCACGTTAGTACTGTCAATAACACCAGGTGGTATTAAATAATGCACGTTAGTACCGGCTGGTGCCCTCAGCTAGTACTGACCAGACACCACCGCTGAAAAAATATAAGTGACCCTCGGGCCTCTCTTTTTATATCTCCTCTTCCTCCTCCCTCTCAATCCTTATCTCATTTTTCTGGCTCTTCTTCCTTCTCTCCCCTTTCTCATCTCTCCTCGATCTCTTATGCAGGCCTGGCAAAGGGAGCTGCAGCAATGACGGCGCGTGGGGCCAGGCCGCGGGCGTCGGCTCGAGAACTTGGCAATGGGGCCGCGTCACGGGGAGCCAAGTCACCGGGCGGCGGCGCGCAGAGCCTGGCTGCATCGGCGAGCTAGCGAACGCAATGCAGCGGGCGCAGACGATGTGAAATTTGTGTTTGGAATGAGTGATGTTTCATTGATTGTTGTAAAAATTATGCTAACAATGTGTGATAGTCATTTTGTGAAATTCTTGTGATTCTTGTAAAATTTGTGATTGTGATTCTTGTTGTGATTACTTGTTTTTGATGACAGTGGAAAAGAAAAGAAAGAGAATGAAAATAAAACGGAAAAGAATATAAAAAAGAAAAAAAGGAAGGAAATCCTGCTTTTGGGGAGGTGCGGCGGGGGATTGCAGCTTAGTGTCGGCTGGTGTTAGTACTGGTCACCGGTACTGATGTGGGAATTTTTGGCCGTGCTCCTTACAATCTCACCTATAAAACACAAGTAATGTTAGCATTAGCACCGGGTCTAAATTTGACCGGTGCAGATGGACAAACTGGAAGTGGTTTGATCTCTAGTAGTGAAGGGAAATCCGGGCGAAAAGTTGGCCCAGTGTGGTGGAGGCCGTTAGCTAGTGGACGGTGCATCGGAGGTGTCTCCAAAGCTAGGGAAGGCTAGGGAAGGTGATGGATATATGAACAAGAGTAATTAGGTTTCGTGGGCTATGATTAGCTAGGGGTCGGACAACATAATTAAGTCAGTACTGGATGGGCATCAACACTGAAGGAAGGATGAAGAAACAAGGGTGAGTCAGTGAGTGGGAGACATATGACCATACATGGATAAAAGACCAATATCCTAAAATTCAAACACAAACTAGGTTAACAATAACCAAGTGGACTGTTGATGGCCCCTTGTGAATACTCTCTTCGTCACATGAAAAGTGTAATTATAGACTTGTTTTCACACTGGCTAGTGGAGTAGAAGGTGTAAATTAACTTAGCCAGTGTACGTACCTAGCTTGTTATTATAACCATGCATCCGAGTAGACAATTGCACGCACACATATTAATTGTTTTGAAATTTGGAATTCTCCTAGACGTTATATAGTACACTCGTGCAGTCGTGCAACGGAATTCTATGGCGCATGCACTCTGCTTTCCACACGCTGAATGCTGAATGCATGCGTGCATGATGCTCTCTCGGCGCGTCATCTGAGCAGCAACCGGAATCTGCCCCCGCCAGGCCAATAAATTCCAACAGGCCGGCCGGCACACATACACATTTTCTTCCTGCTCATCGCGTCTACAGTAGTGAAGCCATGCAGCTCCAGCAGCAGCAACACACTTGTCGGCTTGCTCCTGTTGCTCTCCTCCCTTGAGAACTTCTGGCCTGGCGCTCACATCCACCCGCGCCCGGCAGCTAGCGCTTGTCCCGTTGTTGCAAGAAGCGATCGAGCTAGCTATGCTTCGTCCTTGCAGTGTGTATATGTGTACTGCTCATGCATCCATCAGAGACCAGAGACGAACTACAGTTACGCAACTGGACAAAACGAGAGGGTACGAGCACTGTCCGTATGTGTGTACATGTATCACTACCACTGTTCCTTATTTCAAAAAAAAAAAAACTATCACTGTTCCAGAGGAAGAGAGAGAAAAACTATCAGCTTGCAAGGTCGTCCTGATTATTAACGAGAGAGTGTCGTTCCGTGTCTGCTGGTGCTGGTGCACGGGCTGTGATGGCAGAGACGGTCTCTGCACATACGATAAACTCTTGCATCCTAAAGCTAGGAACGCACGTCACAGTATGTGTAGACGACCGACGCACGTACGGATCGGAATGTATAGGGACCGGCAGCAGTACGTGTTCTTTCGAAACATGTTTCTCTAGAAAACAAACAGTAGCTGTTCATCAACAAATAAAGCATATTCACGTTTTAGGCAGCCTTTTTTGAGTACTTCTAGTTTAATTTGAGGTGGAATAGAAAGCATTGAAGGGGAAATTAGTTAATTTTAGATCCAATCCCCTTCATTCCCCTCCGTTCCACCTCTATCAAAACAAAGTCTTACAGGATTTTTGATCCATGCATGCGACGTATTTTTGTGTAGAGATAAGACATTTATATTTGTACTGCACTGTTAATTTATTGTTAGTATCATGTAAGCATGCAATGCATTCGAGAAAGCTAAATTACAATAACACTTTATGTTACATAGACCATTAACTATATATATACTTTTAAAAAACAATATCATATATATCTTAGTTATAAAAATTAATGAACATTATCAATTTGAAAAAAAATTCGGATAAAAATTAATTATATATAAAGTTTATATCCCTATACTGTTTCTTAATATGTTATATTTTAAACTGGTTATCATCACCATAGTATTTGTTTTTGTTTTCAACTAACCATGGGAAATAGTGCAAATCGCAAGGCTGATCTACTAAGACCATATTTAAGATGAGGACGTTCAACCTGAACGTTCTTTAATTTTTGGAGTAGTGGCCCTTACATGGAGCGATGTTCCATTTTTCCAATTTTGTTTTCATAATTTTTCATTTGGAACTAAGATTTAGCTGATTATGAACCAAATTGAGCACACACATGGAAGCAATCTCTCGAATGTTGCAGAGTTGACATGCCAGAGCTAATATATGGCTGCGTCGTATGCACGTGTGTGACGTTTGCGGTGACTCTTGCATTGCACTAGAAAATTAAAGGAACCTAGCTATCAACCCTCATCATGCATGCCGCTGGCCCTAAAAGGCCATGCATGTTACTACATACTCTTGCCATCACCCAAACTTATGGCCGCATGCAGATTCATATGCATGATAGAAATGAGAGCTCTAGAAGTAGGAGGAAGCTAGATTCAAAGAAAATGAGCGGCCGGCGGAGGCTGATGGGGACTAGACGGCAGCGGTAGAGGTTTGGGGACTCTCCGACAGGCGACAGCAGCTCATTTTCATGCGGAGCTCAGTGTTATCCTCCTTGCGTTGCAACATGCACATGCAGCATCTTCATCGATCTTCTCATGCAGAAAATAAACTGGCAGGCCGGGCATGCATGGAAAAGAGTCAAGGGCCGCCGGTACCATTTGAGGAAGACGATGTCAAGGGACGACGACGGAGGAGGTACATGGTACAACAATCAAGACATACTGCTACGTAACAAGCATCTCTATCGATTTTTCTTTTATTGGGCTCGTCCATGGGCCGACCTAGCAGGCCAGGCCCACTTATTTCCACAGAAAGGATACAGTGACCATGCCATGCCTGCTGCCTTCATGGGTGTAAGTCAATTAATTATGCATGCATGGGTAAGCTGATATTCTTTTACGTAACAAAGACCTAATAGCGCATGGCTTTTGAAAAAGAAAGAAAAGGGTCTCATCTGCGTGGTAATTAACACTACATAACTTTGACTTGTGCAGATCCCTGTCGTTTTCAGCATGTTTCACCCGCCGCATACATTTGGAATAACAAGCTTTTGCCCTGAAAGGGATGTGGCGCGCATACGCAAATAATCATCCACACGCCACGCCGCCAACAATCCTCTTTCGATCACATGCATGCATGAAGAGAGAGAGAGAGAGAGAGAGAGAGAGAGAGAGAGAGAGAGAGAGAGAGAGAGAGAGAGAGAGAGAGAGAGAGAGAGAGAGAGATCAATTGCATCAAGCTGCACGCACGCATGCATCCCTGCCTCTGCCTGCCAAAGGACACACTGCATGCATGCATGCACCGGGCATCGTCGTCAGGTGCCAAACCAATTCATGCATGCCTGCATGCATTTCTCAGCCAGGAATCATTGTCTCGAGAGCTGCCCTGCATCTCTGCATGCATGCTGCGTCGACGTACATGCGTCACCCGAGCTTCGGCCGGCGGCGCGTGGCGTGCAGCCTGCATCATTTCGGTCGGAAACCATTCCAGTGGAGGAGTAGTTGTTTCAGATCCAAGGGGCAAGTAGTTTCAATTCGTCCAGGAAAGGGACGTCCATGTGTGCACAATGTTCATGTAACATGCATCCATATGCACGCACAATAGAGCTAGAGAACAACAAGGCTCATATCATGGCACTCTCTATATATTCAACCTTTTATTACTGCCATCAGACAGACATACATGGCGCATGCAGGCCGGATGACCCCCTTTTGGTTTCCTATATAGCTGCTACCTTTAGTAATTTCTGTGGATCTGAGAAGGGATCGGAGAAAAAAAATGGAAAAGAGAAAGACGGGAAATAAAAAAGATAAAGAAGTAAAAGTTAAAGGGGCCGGCGGGGAAATTTACATGGATCAGCAACCACTTCTATATATATATATGCACACGTGTCGACTGATGGAACGTATGTATGTGTAGCAGTTCATTATGCAACGGCAAAAATACTCCCGATCGGTCGTTGGCGTGTGCAGGTGTGTCTGCAGATCGATAGACTAGTACTACTTGATGGCCTTGGCTGATCCGTTGTAGCAAAAATGGCGATGGAACTCTCCGCCGATGCAGCATTTCAGCCTCAGGAAGCTCGGTTCCTTTGGTACTGTCAGCGGCCTCGTAGACCTGCATGTGTGTCGTTACAGGAATTTTGATTATTACATGCATCGGAATTAATTAATTAATTAATTCAACAAAGATAACTTTATTTTTCAGAAATCACCACGGTAAATATTAATTATGTTACTGTAAGTTTTTTTTTGCGTTCTAGCACTACCGTCTCCAAAAAGGGTAGTTACTTGTTTTTGTCTCCGATCCCCCCCTGCTGTTTGCAACTTCATACCATGTCCTCCATAACTTTAATTATTTGTGGCACGTACTGTGCCCTTTAGTTTTTTAATCATAATAAAGCCCTTGTGTGACATTCTCTTCTTTTATCCATTAATTTTTGCACTTTCCTGTTTCTGATAATCAGTCCAACTACTGATGATTAGTGAAGATTTGATGAACTAATTATGGATATCTAGCTTCTAACAAGCTCAATAATGTGTGATTTCATGATATGCTCATATAATAAATTAATAATTGCCTTTGTGGGTGGAATGGCTTGTCGAACGCTGGCATGAGCTGGGCCTTCGGAACCATCTCCTTCCTCATCAGCTTTATTTCGCGTTCCTCCATCAACTGCATCCACACATCGCAATTTTGTGTTTACAACATGTACAGATATGTATACAAACTCTGGTAGCATCAGTCAGACAAATTTATTCACAACAAAATAAAGCAGTATAATATGCAGTGATTAGGAATTTAGGATTATATGTGGCTGCACAGAGTGGCCACATTAGCTTCAACTTCTACTTGCACTGTTTTTTTAGAAAAGGGAATATAAATTAATATCCCAGCCGCTGCATCAATCAATGCATATAGCCGTTTATTAACATCCATGCCCTCTCCAACTGATTCGATACTGTCACCATCCTCAACTCACCTGTGATAACTTGTCTTCAAACCTCCGAATTATTTCCTGTGTGTTTATCTTGCTTGCAACCTGGAAACAACACGAACATTAAAAAAAAATTCTCCCCAAATGTTATTTTCTTTATCTTAATTCGGTGAGTTATTTATACAACCAATTTTGTCAGTATAACCTGATAGTTGTAACCGGCTCTCCTTATTGCTCTCTCCTCGGTGTGAAGCCTACAGTAGCTCAGTGGTTGTTCGTGTCTTGGTGATCTCTGACATTACAAACAGAAAATCATAAAAATGCCATACATTTGTTTATGATGAATCCTGATTATACAGTAAAAAATTATTTATTAACTTTCTGTGAACCTTGGGTGATGTTTGTGAAGTTGGAGATCGGCGTTGTTTGCCCTCCTCATGAGAAACCAGGTCTTGATGACCGCCTTTCCGGACGCTTTGCTGTTCAATTTTGCGTCCTCGTGGCTATACACAAATGTACCGTTGTGTGAATATTAATGCACAATAATATACTACCTCCGTTTGCTTTTATTTGACGTTCTGACAGGACAATCTAGCTGTTTTCTTCATGGCTTTTGTCTGAAAACGACATACATATGAACAGCTACCTCTCTCATATTATTATTTTGGTTTTATCTGACGGGAGGCAGTATCTATCAATATTATTAATTATTATTGTAACTGCATCATGAAACCTTATATATGCATCTAGAAGCAGATACCTCTCTCATATTTCACGATTAGTTATTCGTGGGAAAGAACCATATCATAATGATGTGGATATTCTACCTGAAATTAATTATCCCTATATTCTGTGGACCATTGCATTGAAAAGGACCATAACTGAAGTAAAAGCATGATATCCCACCATCAATATATAATATATTGCAATCCATTCCTACCCAGTTTGACGTACTATATCTGGGTACGAAAATAGTTAGGACACTTGAAAAGAACCAACCCCATGATCATGGCCTCTCGGTTAGTCATTTTCACATAGCTCCCAATATATATTTCTTTTATAGAAATATTTCAAATATTCGCATGGAGAGCATACATGATGAGCTTAGATTTTTAATATAACCACTATAAGATCGTATGAACTCTTTACCGTGAGAACTGTAAAGGTTCTTAGAATAATCAGCTGCTTATACAATGCAAATATAACTGGTGCTGGAGACAAAAATCTGCGAGTGTACAATCATGTGGCTTTATATGTTTCTTAATTAGGAAAACAATATCTTCCAGTAAAATTTTATATATATTGTTGGAAATATTTGAGACAAGAGAAGATTTTCTTAAAAAAAAACATAAACACGTACACATTATTGTATTGTAGAAATATCAAACTGCTAATGTACAGAACACTCTGTATACATCTGTGTGTTAGTTAGTTCATACCTCGGTTACATTCTTCTTGTGGGGTGGAGATCCTCCCCCGTTCCTAACCGGGCTCTTGGGAGCAGTATTAGTCGTTGAGCTCTGAGTAAGCAAGAGTCAAGCAAATTAATCCAAGGTCAGATGAACAATCCTAATGATGATAAAATAGATCTATTCGTTAAGCCCTTCCATTTTTTTTTTGTTTACTCCTGTAGTTCTATTTAATGAGATAGCAAAGAGCTAGAGGTATGAAAAGAGCTCAGTGCTTTCCTTGCACTGAGCACTAGATGGACAATTAAATTAAAGGCTAATAAAATGACAGTTATAGTGAAATGAAACCTTTACTCCTTGTTTAGGAAGCCTTTAACTAACTTTGAAAGTAACTGACGTACATATAAGATAACAAAAGGCATGCAACTAAAAGCGTGACCAAGCAGCAAGGCAGACATATATATCACTCTTCAACTCAACTTGATCAAGGTTTTGTTAAAAAAAAAAGCACGGAGCAGCATGTTTGAACCTGAAGATAGAGGTGACTTAAAATTTGGATAATATTTATTTGTTGACTAAGCTTGCTTTCATATAGCATAAATGACCTTGATGCAATCCTTTCTTCTCCATAAGATCGTCACATGCCACATGCATGGTAAGGGTAAAACCTGGCTGAAACTCTACAGAAAATTTTGAAATTGTCTAGAAGCCAGTAGTAGTGTTGGTCTGTTGGATCATCTTGGCTGAGTGGTTTGGTCAGGTTTACAGAGAAAGGCATCAGGAAAAATATATGAAGCTCTATAGATGAACACACTAACAAGCACATGCATGGCATGCATATGTATGTAACTCTATTTGAAGCAGGCAAACATACACACAGGATATATATATGTGTTGCTTGTTCCCTAACCTTAGGGGAAGAAGTGGCCTTCCTTGCCTTCTCCATCTCTCTGGCCATCTCTCTCTATTAGCACAATGCAAGGCTGCAAGTGCGAATGATCACTTGATGTGGGGTGACCAATAGTTGCACCAATTTATAGAGCTATAGATGGCACAACGACAATGCATGCGTGCAAGGCGTCCTATATAGCACCACCTAGCTTGTTAGATAAGAGCCAAGTGATCTGATGCACACTGGGATTGATTGCTTACTTGCTTTCATCCGTGCTGTGCCACTTCACCAGTCATCCTTCCTTCCTTTCAATATTAAGCCCCTAGCAGTCCATCCAATACGCTCTCCAAATCAAGTTCACTTTTAGCTCTCGGAATCAAAGCAGATTATCACCACCACGGTGTCACACGTTGTTCACTGCTACCAACCGTCTGATGAGATGCAGCCATCAAGGCCAGGGAACAAGGCTAACAAACTTTGAGGTGTGACTGAAACTTCCAACGTGAATGAATACATGCCCTCGTCTTAGAATTAGGAAATCTCTCACGATGTGGCGACAGCGTAGCTAACGGGAGGAGCACGCAGTCTCCTAGCTCTCGATCAATCACTCTCTCGAGTTTGGTTTTGAAAGTTAGGCTTCTCGTCGATCGGGTGTCGACGGGCGCACGAGTATAGTAGTAGGCGTGAGGCATGGAGCCTGATGAAGCTTCCTGCAGGGCCATGGCCTGGGGGAACAAGCTCCTTCAGCTTCAGACCTGTAACAACCTCAACATTGCTAGAGCAACAGACCAGCGATCCTGTTCGCATGATTGTTACGGCGCATCTTTTTTGGCTTACTCTCATGCTAAGTTCTTGTTTGGCATCTGGGCACGGCACAGCATGCATTGTATTACTGGAAATTAATTAATAGTACATTATGGAAGATAGAGCTCAGCATGCATTGCTCTAATATATGTTTGTGTAAGAAAAGGCTAAGATAGCGGCCTTAGTTCGTTTAGAACTACAATTTAATTAGGTCTTTGAATCAACTAACTTATTTGGTTATTTTCCAAATCGAAAAGAAAGTCTAGAGCCTGCGGTATTGTATTATTTGATCAGAGCTTAGTCCTTAAACCATACCTATCATGCATGTTCATTAGAGAGTGTTTTTGTTTGCGCTGATGTGTCAGTAGCTTGACCTTTTTCTTAAACCAGATTATTAGGTGAACAAACATGATTGAGATTTGTAAGAAGTACATGCCCCTGAACTTTGCAGTACGAAACATATGAAACACAGATCTAGTTGGAAATTTGGGTCGTTAAAGCTTCAGGTTTCACATCTAAATTAAATAAAGGAAAACTTATCAGACTCATTTGAAACTTCCAGTTACTACTGTTGGGACTTGGAACATTGTAGGCTTTTCTGGAAGTCCCCGGCCTCGATCTTTTTATTTCTAGCTTCTTTGCATGACAAGCATAAGATTCTAGATTTCAAGTTGCTTAATGCCCTGGATATATATGGCGCATCAATGGAAACGCTAACAGAATGCTTCTGCCCATCAAGTCACACTTTACTTTCATGTCATACTCATTTCGGTTATTTTCCTTGTGTTACAAGGTTTGAAAAATTAAGTTTGTATGGAATGTGACTGATGTCCCCAAATTCAGAAAGATAAAACACTACAAATAGAACAGAATATTTACCGAAAAATGAAAGCCGGCTAGTGTAGTGTCACTTTTCACTTTGTAAAGTTTGTTATATGGTTAGGATTCTAGTCGACGGCATGGTGACGTGTGTGAGCGTAAGGCATGAATAAGCATCATGCATGAAGCTTCCTAGCTGCAGTGGCCATGGTCGCATAACTTGCTTTAGAGCAAGCTATGTAAGCTACTTCAGCTTGACACTTATAACAACCTCAACATTGCCAGGCCAACAGACTCGTTCTCTTTGCATGATTGTTATGGCTCATCTTTTTTGGCATATTCACATTCTTCATGTGCTATATTTCTCTGTAGTCTTTAGGCACCAGGTTACTGGTGGTTAATTGCATATACGGGCTGCCTTTGCTTTGTTTTTGAAATGAATCGGATCCTTACAGAATTCCAGTTTAGTCTTTCAATTCACTTCACTCCATTTAAACCCTTCACCCCCTTTGAAATGGAGTGCATAAGCGTACCAAGCGTACTTTGTTAATTTTTCTCGCTTCTCTATGTCTGTTCCCTAAGAGTATGTATGTGTATAATGAAACACATCGATCTTCTCTTAATTAACCTTGCTACGACATCAAATTTACGCAGAGCAGAGAAAAGGAATATATTTCGGATTGCACAAAAGAAGATTCGATTTCAGATTGCTTAGATTTAGACTTGGTATGAGAATGGGAATGCTAACGGATTGTTGCACGTCAAGTTGACAACCTACCCGCACGCTGTGCTCATCTTCGTTATGTTCCTTACATTTCAAGGTTTGCAGTGTCTCCCTGCATGCCTTACTGAAAAGAATGTTTGCAGATACAAGTGAGATAACTGTCACATTTTTCAGTACTGGAACCAGGGGCGGAGCCAACGTGGGGGCTTGGGGGGCTGGAGCCCCCCCTACCCCCATGTTGTCCATGGCAGCCCCCACGAGCCCCCCCTGTAAATTTTAGCCATAGATAAAGAGGAAGAAGAAGAAAATGAGAAGGAAGAAGAAGAGAAAAGAGAAAAAAGGAAGGAGAAGGAAAAAATGAGCACCCCCTATCTCTACATCCTGGATCCGCCACTGACTGGAACTCGTTTTCACTGGTATCTTTAGTACGAAATGTCCAGAATTGTTTAAAAATTCTGAAGTGCCCTTTTTAGGTGTTGGTTCAATTTGTTCGTTAACCTAATCTGCACGGCATGCATGGTCGTGGGCTGTGACACGCATACCACACAATTGTTTTCTTTTAATTCGATCAGCTTCAAGACAAAAGATGTAATAATCTGATCAGAAATTAAACTTTTCGTGACCATGACTTAGCATATATTCATTAAGAGGATCAGAAATTAAACTTAAGACAAGTTTGATCAACTGTCGGCACGCGCTGGCATCAAACAAGTTATCCTGTTGTTTTACCGAGTGTTGTTCTCTAAGTAATATGCCACTTTAGCTATTACCAAACATTATCCAAAAAAAACAAGAAATTTTGTTGGGATAAAACATAAAATTATTAGATGCCCCATTAGAAGACAATCATTTTTAAACAGAAAGTTAGCTATAATGATGTCACTTTTCTCATGTACGTACGTGTGCAATGAATGGTTAGGTCAAGAGATTCCCATATATGCCTCCTATATTTCTCCCTTTCTTATTGGATCAGATAATTAGATGATCGTAAGAGATGACCAAGAGGAATATATATTGAGCTTTTATGCAAAGCTCAACATCTTGTGCATTTTTCTTAGAGAAACCCCGTATTGCAAATTAGAGATACAGTTGTATGTGTTACCTTTGAAAAGAGAATCAGTTGAGAAGAGTTATAGATGCACAAAAACCAAACTACTGAAAAGAAAAAAAGGAAAACGAAGGAAAAGAAAAAAGAAAAAAAGTAAAGTATCGTGCGAAATCACAAGTTGCGACATGCTAACGGCCAATTAATTTAATAAAAAAGTAAACACTGGAAGTTTTTAATTAGAATAGTGGAAGTAATTTGCAGGAATATTGTCGGCTACACTTCATGGCCTTTGCGGCGCTATGCAGTATTGGAGCTAGCTTACTTACTCAGTGAGCATATAATGGGAATGGACGTCGTCGCAACATGCATCAAATTAGGTGAGAGCTAATAATTTAAGGCCATGCACGCATGTGGAGTATGATGCTTCAAGAGCTACCAAAACACATACCAACCAAGCAACAACTAACTAATCAAGCCAAGTTGCCATACCAGAACCATTGACGTCTATAACACTTACAAATGCCTCCGAAACGTGAATCTTGCAAAATCCTAGAGGTTTTCTTCGGTGCTCCATACTACCTTATACTGGTGTTCAAAAAGGACCAGTATAAAAGGATCTGACGGTCCAAATTAGTTGTATACTATTAGACCTTCACCTGTAGTATAAGGTAGTATAGGTCGAGTAGTATAGTAGTATAGGGGTATTATGAAAAAAATTATTTTTAACATGTGATATAATGTGGGTATAGATCGAGTAATATAGTGGTATAGGGGTATTATGAGAAAATTATTTTATTTTTATACTCATTCGGTCCGATACATTTATTTCTTTTTACACATATGTTCATTTAGGTTATGAGCTCCAATAAAAAAATTATATTACAGTCTAATTACAAAATTGTCCATCCCTCCATACTCCATACTACCATAGGGTAGTATGGAGCACCGAAGAAGACCTCAAATCGTAACACTAGAATACATGTTCAACCCAATCGCAAATCCGCCTACATCAAAATAACACTGCATACAAATACACGAGGCGCTGAGAAATCGGCAAAGAACAAATAAGGGCGTAGATATGTAAACCGGCCTGATGCTTGCAACCCAAGTAATTTCGTCTCTGAGATAAGACGAGAGCATCTCACAAATCATTATCACCCTTTAATTTTTCTTCCTTCTTCCCTGCGTCAGTAGGACAAGAATAGCATGACAAACGAATGGGACTCGTGTACCGAACTTGATGTGCTTGTGTGGAGCTAAAGCGGAATCAGCACAACACCCAACCACCTTTGCACTAATAATCCTCTGATGGGTACCTCTCCTGCACACTGCACTGCATGAGAGACACACATACAACATGGAGCTGCACTGTCAAGCATCGTCTCGTCGTCTTGCCAAGAAGATTTTCAAATCCAGTACTTAAGTGATTCAGTATAGCTAAATTACTAGTACCTATATCAAGTCACTACTACAGAAACCCTATCACAACCGGTTTTTAACCCCTATCATAGCCGGTTTTGGAGGCGGATGAGATAAAGCGGCTGTGATAGTCCCCCCTATCACAACCGGTTTTCAAAAACCGGCTGTCCGGCTGTGATGACCCCTATCACAACCGGTTTTTGTCTAAACCGAAAATAAACCAAAATAAAGTCGCGCATTTTTCGCGGAAAAATCGCGCGCTATGCGGCTAGTGGGGTTCGAACCCGCGCCCTCCCCTTCGCGCGTAGCCTCCTCTACCACTGCACCACTCGAGTCATTGTGTCCATATCCCATTTTGATTTCACTCATATTAAACTTTTTCGAGTGTAAATTATTTATTCGAGGCCCTAAATGACTTCAAATAAAAAAGTTGTGAACTATAAAGTTTCGTTTTGGTCAAAAGTTCATCCGAGGTCGTTTATAGAATTTGAATTTTTAAATTTGAAAAATTCAAACTTGAAAATCCAAATGACAAGATGACTTCAAATATAAAAGTGATCAACTACAAAGTTTCTTAACTTTTCAAGATCCACAACTTTCATTTTGGTCAAAAGTTCATACAACATACCGATAGTAAGATTGTTCACAAATCTTATACATCTCTCTTTTAGTTTTAGGAAACTATATATGAGAGGTGTAGGATTTGTAAACATTTTTACTACCACTTTGTCATATAAACAAATTATCAAAGTAAAATTGTTGATCTTCAGAAGTTATACAACTTTGTAGTTCAACACTTTTTAATTTGATTTCGTTTAGGGCTTTAAAAATGTGTTTGAGTAAAGAACCGTTTGTGATAGTTCACATCACAACCGGTTTTACATCACAAACGGTTTTTGTTACACACCGTTTATGATAGTTCACATCACAACCGGTTTTACATCACAAATGGTTTTTGTTACAAACCGTTTGTGATAGTTCACATCACAAACGGTTCTTGGCAAAAACCGTTTGTGATGTGCCGACCCGTCATCACAAACGGTTTTTGGCAAAAAACCGTTTGTGATAAAGGGCGTCACAAACGGTTTTTGGCAAAAACCGTTTGTGATACCCTATCACAAACGGTATATTTCAATAATATATATTTATAATTAACCAGCAGGCCCGAATCGCCAGGAAAATATGTTGCATGTGTCAGGGACTTTTCGGACAGCTTGAAATTTTGGAATGTAAGTGTCGGCAGCGCGTAGTTTAATTTGCTCAACACAGGGAGCGAAGGAGAGAATATGCATGCGTCGATGTCTGGCTGACCTTTCCCTAGAGAAAGATAGCAAAAAAAATTCTTTGGCTTCAATTGAAAGTACTCAACAGTAAATGCTGTCCGGAATCAATCACCTAACATGAAGTGCATGCATGTTAGCATCAATCCGTTAAATAACAAATATTGGACCTGACGATCTCTAAAGCATGAAAACCAGCAGTGACATTTCGTTTGTCATATAGTGACATTTCGTTTATCAGAGAGAGATAAAGCATATAAACAAAGATTAGCCGCATCATAGGAAAAGATATAAAGTAGAGTTGGTGAGCTAAGATGACGCGCTCTTCATGACTGTTAATTTTAATTTTGTGAACATTGTGTTTTTTATTAATGTTACTTCAACTATGGTATTTAATTTCACAGTATTGTTATCTTATTTTGCTATCTGTTTGCTTTAAATATATTTTGTTGTCTCGTAGCAACACACGGGCATTCAACTAGCAAACAAAGAAACAGACTTGCACTATAGAGAAACAGAGACCGTACCAAGGTAACTACGAAAATTGAACTATGGTTCGGAACAGATGAAACACAATATTTGCTAGTGCATTCTCCAATGCTTGGGACCTTAAGGAGCTCATTTAGAAATATAGGTTGTGATTGGTTGGTTGCAATAGTTCCTAGCCAGGCTAGTTTTAAGCCAGGTCAATCATGATCAGCAAGCTAAATCAATACAAGGTTGTTATGATACTAGACGGAATTTGGGAGAGATAGAGCACAGGAAGGGGATCGAGAGCAGAGTTTTGGGAAGAACAGAGGAACTCGGTAGGAAGTAGCGAATTGTATTACTCTTTGATGTCCCCGTTTACAAGCCACCTCGGTGGTAATATACTAGCAGAAGAGGAATACAGATATGATCTCAAAGGCCGAAGCCTATAACTAACAGGCTGGGCCGAGTTACATTTCGGCCCATTTATTCTCTAGTTGAACTCTTCTATTCTGCACCCTTGGAGCGTCGTTGCTTCACTTGCAGATCCTTCTTGATGGCACGCTATTGGTGGTCGTTACGATACGATTTCGCCACAAACATTCCGTCATATTTCAGGCTCATCCTGCTCACAATAAAGTAAAATTGGTTATTTCTAATGAGTTCCACAAGTTTTGTATAATTTGTGAGTGCAGGAGCAATCAAGCAAAAGATGAAGCAAATTGGGCACAGGGCCAGGCCGGCCGGCCTAGGCTAGGCCGACCGGCCCCCTTCCCCCTCTTCTGGCCATGTCATTGATCCACAAGGTTACTAACTTATCAAGGATGAACATGAGCCGTGGATTTGATGTCGGTTTGATCAAAAGACCCAGAAGGCATAGAGTGGGATTAACATGGATTGTAGGGCCCACAACCTAGGATTCTTGGACAGCTTTAACCGAACGCAACAACTACCGACTTCAAGACATCATCCAGGCCGTCCCTGCAAAGGTCGGTGCCACATGGCACCAGGGCCAGGCCGGCCGGCCTAGATGAGGCCGACCGGCCTACCACCGTGACATCCACACTTCCCGCTTCGCGTGGATGCTAAGCAGGAGGTGTGCGTGACAACTACGTCGGCTTCTACCCTTGGGAGGCTATAAAAGGCACCCTTCACCCCCATTCAAGAGACACCATCCAAAGGAGAGAAGAGTAGCTTAGTGATTTTGCTCTCATCTTTAGAGTTAGAGTAGGGAGAGAGTGGGTGAGTTGCTCGGGTGACAGCCGAGCTTTGTAGAGAGAGTCCGGAATTTCTTCCCCGGTCTTGTCTCAACATTTCCGCCCCCGAGGAATATAATCAAGAGTTATCTTCAGTAAGTCCTCGATTTCTTGCCTTTAGTACCTCGCTAGTTTACAACTTACTTTTCAACAAGTTATCTTATTTATTTGATCTGCAGGTACCTGAGTCTGCGCGAGTGACAGCGACTCTTGTTTGGGGTTTCCTCTATAGCCCTTCGCGTTTGGTGGAGGTCAGTGGCTGAATGCTTAGGCGTGGTGCCTGTGCTGGCTAGCCACCTCAGGTTGTGTTGCACCCCACGGAACTGCAGTGGTAGGCGGCAGGTGGTGACAGTCCTATCCGTCCTTTGTACTCCACCATGTTCGGGTGTACTCATAACTGTAGTGCTGAGCCTGGAAGAACCCCTCTCTCATCCCGTTCTGAGTTCTTCCCGTTCTAGCTGTCGAAGCAGATCAGATTAGATATAAATAGTTCGTCTGGGGTAATGAGGTAGCTAACTAGAGTCAGGCTCTCTACCCGTTTACCTTGTACTCCCTGGTGGGTCCGGTTAGAAAAGTTCTAGGCTAGTCGCGTCTACCGTTCTTTGGATTCGATATCCAGGTTCTTACTCCCCTGGTGAAAGGCTACATCCTACTCCATGCGCTTGCGGATTTAGTTAGGCTAAGGAGTGCCAACAAGCTTTTCTGGCGCCGTTGCTAGGGAACGGTAGCAACACTAGTGTAGGATCTTTGTAGCCGTACACTTTACCCCCATAACCATCTACCACATGGAGTCTTCTCCTAGTTATCCGACGGTTCCATCTAGCGAGTATTTGGAACCGCCTTCATCTTGTCACCCCATACCACCTCATGGCTTCGAGATCCGTCCCAGTCTTGTTGCCATGGTTCGTGCATAGTCTTTCGGTGGAACGAAGGACGAAAGTCCCTATGCTCACTTGCAGGTTTTTGAAGAGAACTGCTCTCTTCTTATTATACCTGGCGTCAACCAAGACACCATACGATGGAAACTTTTCCCATTTTCTCTGATGGGAAATGCAAAATCTTGGTACGACCGGACTGCAAGGAGATTTAGCGGAGATTGGATCAAATTGAAGGACGAGTTTTGTCTGTTCTTTTACCCTGTCTCCAAGATCTTGAAGCTCAAGGCGATGAGTCACTTGGAGCTACGTGGGAGTGGTTCATAAAATTGGCCAACTCAGGGCCACCGCATAACATTCCAGAGGAAATGCTTATGCAGCATTTTGTTGGTGGATTGAAGCCGGAAAGTGCACAGTTCTTGAACATCACTTCCGCAGAGTGCTACCGAGTATACTGGCGTTTTCAAGACCCACCAACACCACCAACAACCCCCACAGACAAACAGCCACTCCTCGCCCTCACATTCGATCCGCCTCCTCCGATCATAGAGGAAGTGCTCGAACACAAGTCCTCGGACCAAGAAACTATTCTTGACGATCTGCCGCACTTCATTCCCGAGCTCTTTACAGAAGAAGAGTACTTGGAGATCGGTAATACGTCACGTATGCCTATGGAACAAGTGTGCGCAAGTTCAAGGTCTAAGGCGTTCATTCCAGAAGTCGTGCCGCAGATCAAGGGTTTATCTGCGATCTTGAGCAAGGAATGGACGGAGGAAATTGAAAGTTGCGAAGACATCATCCGAACCACCCGCAACTTCAGAGTACTCCTTGCGCTATTGAGGGAACTGACCCTCAGGAAGTTGCCTACGACCCGAAGGTCGGGAGTAATATTATATCAAGTGCATTCGCAGCACGAGTGCAACCAGACGAACCCTGGTCCTTCTCCTGTAAGTACCTCAAGTGGATCGACGGCCAAATGATGGAATGTAAAGGAATCATCCGTGTTGTGCCCGTACACATGGGATGCAACAGGATTTTCCTAGACTTCCATATTTTCAATGTCCCTAGAGGTGACAACTTCTTCCTGATTGGACAGCCAATAGAGCACCTTGCCAACCCGAACCACGATCGAGCAACGATACAGTTCAAAGTTGGTACAGAGATCATCCCGGTCAGTCTTGTGCGAGCGGTTAATACCATCGCAGAGGCTCGATCCGAGACAGACCCAGTGGAAGAAGCAGTTAGCTTGGCTCAAGCAGAGCAAGCTTAGTCATCACAGGCTGAAGATGCTAACCATTTCATCCAAGAGGCAGAAATGGACGGCTTTATGAAACTCAACGAGGAAGAAAAGCCACAACAACCCCTCCTGAGTTGAAGCCGCTGCCACCTGGACTCAGATACGCTTTCCTCCACGATGACCGACGCTCGCCAGTCATCATCAGTGACAAACTGACAGAGAATGAGACTCGGCAGCTTATCATAGTACTAAAGAAACATTGGTCTGTCTTCGGGTATTCTCTACAGGACTTGAAGGGGATCAACCCCAGTTTATGCACCCATCGCATACCTATGGAGCCGGACCATACGCCGTCTAGAGAACATCAAAGACGGCTGAATGATGCGATGAGGGAGGTAGTCAAGAAAGAAGTGTTGAAGCTTCTGCACGCGGGTATAATCTATCCCGTGCAAGACAGTGAATGGGTCAGCCCAGTTCAAGTTGTGCCAAAGAAGGGTGGAATGACAGTTATCCAGAACGAGAAGAACGAGCTTATTCCTCAGAGGATCGTTACTGGATGGAGGATGTGTATCGATTACAGGAAGCTCAACAAAGCAACCCGTAAAGATCACTTTCCTCTCCCCTTCATTGACGAGATGCTTGAGCGGTTGGCAAACCACTCATTTTTCAGCTTCCTTGATGGGTACTCTGGTTATCACAAAATTCCTATCTACCCCGATGACCAGAGCAAGACTACCTTCACCTGCCCATACGGAACGTTCGCCTATCGGCGGATGTCTTTTGGCCTATGCAACGCACCTGCTTCATTCCAGCGGTGTATGATTACGATATTCCTTGACTTGATCGAAAAGATCATGGAAGTATTCATAGACGATTTTACCGTCAATGGTAAAACCTTCGACAACTGTCTCGAGAACTTGGAAAGGGTCCTCGAGAGGTGCGAAGAGCATCACCTCATCCTAAATTGGGATACTCCTGGTAGTGGTGTTTGCCATGGATAAGTTCAGATCTTACTTGGTTGGTGCTAAGGTGATAGTATACACAGACCATGCTGCACTGAAGTACCTCTTGACCAAGAAAGATGCTAAGCCACGATTCATCCATTGGATTCTGCTCCTTCAAGAGTTTGATTTAGAAATACGAGACAAGAAGGGCGTTGGAGGTACGACCATGGGCCCACAGGGACGCATGGTTAATGTCCAGAAGGAGTCGTACCAAGCGTGAAGACTGCGAGTAGAGTACTGCAAGGACTCTCCTCGTTATGGAAACCAGTCGTGTAACATGTAAACTACTCGGATTGACGTGTGAAGCACTCTACGAGTTGTATTGGGTTAGGATTCTACTCGGAACCGACCTTGTAACCTTGCTCGTCGTGTATATAAGGCTGGGCAGGGACCCTCTCCAAAAGATACGATCTCATCAATACAAACCACCATACAGGACGTAGGGTATTACGCCATCTAAGCGGCCCGAACTTGTCTAAAATCTTGAGTCTCTTGGCCTTTGCGTTCCTGATCTCGGCGAAACCCACCTGAAACTCTACTACCTCGGGAAACCCCTCGGTAGGATCGACGGTAGAACACCGACATCTGGCGCGCCAGGTAGGGGTTTTCCTTGAAGATCCCGTGGAGAACGCAACAGTGACCTACATCCAATTTGAAGGGCCTCAGGAGGGCACTACGTTCCACTTCGGCTCGTGGGTCTACGTCGCTGACGGCTCGGGTGGTTTCTATAGCTACATAAAGACACCCGTGGAGTTGAAGCAGGAGCAAGCGCCCATCATGGAAGATTTGGCCGAACAACTCGGCGAGATCACGCTCACGGACTTGATCCGCGGGCAAGAGTCCGAGTCAATCACGACTCCGGAGCAGCAAACAACCCTCCTACCCCAATTCCCGTTCGGACTCCGTAGTTCGACCCACGCATACTGTGAGGCGTTACGGAGCCAGTTTGAGCCCGTCACGGACTCGAAGCGGGACGTCCCAGTCCGAGTCATGGCAGGACACGCCAACTCTTTGAGCCAAGCGGTCCCCGAATGCCACTCGGACTCGGACGAGGAGATGCTACGAGACGATGGCGAGCACAACCTGGTGATCTACGCCATGCCTGAAGGAAGATCCGTGTACCCCAGAGACAGGATCCCGCGGGACGTCTACGAGTCCTGCCAGATTTTTGTACTCTTTGGGTCTGAAGTTACTGATGACCTGCCGTTCCAACATGGCACACCGCTGCTGCCAGAAGAGGAGAGCTCTACGGAACTCGTCACTCCAAGCTCCAGTGACTCTGTCGAACCCAATCGACGGGTCTTCATGGCTAGCGCGGCAGCGACTGGTGACGTCGACAACGACCCGCGCTACGCTTTCGAGCTAGAGGGTGATATCTCTGCAAATGAGGAACCACCCGCTGGTGAATCCGCCCAAGCGGCCATGGAGAGAGAAATCCGGAACAACAGGAGGGCTCAGCGCCGCCTAAACGCTCGCAATCGCGTCATGGCTGGTCGCAACCTCGCTCAAGAGTTCGCACGGGTGGCACGGTACGACTCTCCTATGGCTAACGCCATGGAGATTGCTTACCACGTCTGCAGCCTGCCATGAACCCCAGAAACGGCAGCTGCGCTTGAACGGATCAATGACATGGTCCGCACTCTTGACAAGGCCATTGCTGCCGCCCCATCGCACAGCGGTCGGGCAGCTCCAAGCGAAGAAGTCGAAAGCAGCGGACGTCAACCTCCTCGCGACAAGCATCGTCCACCAAATCCAAGCCGACTGGGGGAAGCCAACCGCGCAGAAGTCGCGCCCCCACGACGACCAGAGGATGATCGCCAATGAGGTGGACGTGCCCATGCTAGTCACAACGACGATGCCACGTCATCCCACAGGCCAGCACACAGTGGCGACCTCCGGCAAACCATCAACGCCAACCGCGATGCTCGCTCCATCCTCGAATCCAAGAAGCATGATGAAGCCCGGGGATACAGAGAAGAAGATGATGAGTACCCGATGTTCTCCAGGGACATCCAGATGGTGGTTTACCCGCAGCCTTTCAAGCCAGTCGGTTTCGAGAAGTACGACAGCAAGACCTCCCCTGAGTCGTGGTTGCGCATATACTCTACAGCTATAGAGTGCGCGGGTGGCAACAACGCCATCAAGTGCAAATACTTCCCAATGGCACTCGAGCCCGCTCCACTCACATGGTTTGAAAACCTGCCACGACGCTCTATCGAGTCCTGGGAATGCCTCAAGAAGATCTTTGTGTCAAACTTCCAAGGCACATACAGTCGCCCCAAGACTCGACATGACCTCGCCATGTGCAAGCAGCACAAAGGAGAAAGCGCACGCGACTACATGCGTCACTTCATGGAAATCAAGACTCTGGTGGCGGACGTTTCTGACAGCGACTGCATCGACTTATTCCAGAACGGCATCACCAACAGGTTCTTTGACAGACAATTTGGTCTGCATCGACCAAGGACTCTGGATGCCCTGCGTGACCAGGTTGAGGTGTGGTCTGAGCAAGAAGACCGCAACCTTGAAAAATACGGCCCACCCCAGGGCAGGGAGAGGCAAAACAACAAAGGCCAGCAGGGCTCCCAGCACAACAAGCGCAAGCTAGACGACACTGTCGCGACTCTGGAGACTGGCATGCGAAGCCAGAAGAAGAACTACCACGGCAAAAGCGACGTCGAGAAGATCATGGACAGGCCGTGTCCAATGCACCCAAAGCATAAGCACACCATGGGCCAATGCTATGATCTCCAATGTGTGTATGCCGAGAAGGACCGTGAGAGCAAAGCCAAGAAGAAGCCGGCAAGGGAACCACTCGATCCTGAAGCCAAGAACAAGGAAAGGGCTGACGACAAAGAAGAATAAGATGATGAGGACCAGACGAACAAGTTCCAGAAGCCCAGGAACGTACTCATGGTCATCATGGGTGGCGACTACGGCTTTCCCACTCGGAGGAAGCACAAGCTCGCTCTGCGGCACATCATGGCAATCGAGCCAGCCGTCCCAAGGTACCTAAAGTACTCGGAGGTCCCAATCACTTTCTCCAGAACGGATCAGTGGAACAGCTATGATGAACCAGGACAATTACCACTCGTCCTGGACCCTACGGTGGCGGGATCACAACTCATTAAGGTGTTCATCGACGGTGGGGCTAGGCTGAACGTGCTATTCTCTGGCACCCTGAAGAGGATGGGACTCGACATCGAGAAGATGCTGACTCCCACTGAATCCCCGTTCTACGACATTGTCCCTGGAAATGGCAGTCTCCCTCTCGGCCAGGTCACGCTACCAGTCACATTCGGCACGCAGGAGAACTTCAGGGCGGAGTTCATCAAGTTTGAGGTGGCGGACTTTGAAACCTCCTATCAAGCGATCCTCGGACGTCCTGCTTTGGCCAAGTTCATGGCCATCCCCCATTACGTCTACCTCGTCCTCAAGATGCCAGGACCCAGAGGCGTCATCTCTATCCGCGGCGACTTGAGACGATCGTACAACTGCGATAGAGAGGCTGTGGAGTTTGCGGCTACCACTCAGGTGCCCAACGCCATGGCCCAGATCTTCGCGGCGGCTCAGGAGCTGAAGTAGTCCGAGTTCGAGGTTCCTAGCTAGGAGCCCGGGCCACACAAGGCAGCCGTCCCTGAAGATGTGGCGACCAAGGATGCACCACTATTGGAAGGAGACCAGTCGAAGACCACCAAGATCGGGGCTGGCCTGACCCCGAAATAGGAAGGCGAGCTCGTCAGGTTCCTGCAAGCTAACCGCGACATCTTTGCATGGAAACCTGCAGATATGCCAGGGGTGCCAAGGAACTTGATCGAGCACAGCCTTAACGTCGACCCTAAAGCTACACCCAAGAGGCAACGGTTGCGACGAGTCGCAACCGACAAGCGAGAGGCGATCAAGAAGGAGCTGGCGAAGTTACTCGCCGCAGGATTCATCAAGGAAGTCTTCCACCCTGACTGGTTGGCAAACCCAGTCTTGGTGAGAAAGAAGAATAACAACGAGTGGCGCATGTGTGTCGATTACACTGACCTCAACAAGCATTGCCCCAAGGATCCCTTCGGGTTACCGTGCATCGACCAGGTTATCGACTCCACGGCTGGTTGTGCCTTACTTTGTTTTCTTGATTGCTACTCGGGTTATCACCAGATATCTCTGAAAGAGGAGGATCAAATCAAGATGGCATTCATCACCCCATATGGTGCATATGCTTACACCACAATGTCTTTCGGGCTGAAGAACGCTGGAGCGACTTACCAGCACGTGATCCAACTCTGCCTTGAGAAGCAACTCCATCGCAACGTGGAAGCTTACGTCGATGAAGTGGTCATAAAGACAAGAAATCCAGAAGACCTCATCGCTGAGCTGGAGGAGACTTTCGCATCCCTACGGAAGTGGCAATGGAAGCTAAACCCAACCAAGTGTGTCTTTGGAGTACCCTCTGGGAAACTACTCGGGTTCATCATCAGCCACCGCGGCATCGAGTCCAACCCCGAGAAGATTAACGCCATCACATCAATGGAAGCTCCGAAGACCATCAATGACATCCAGAAGCTCACTGGGTGCTTGGCGGCGCTGCACCGATTCATCTCGCGACTTGGAGAGAGGGGCCTCCCTTTTTTCAAGTTACTCAAGAAAGGCGACAAGTTCCAATGGAACGAAGAAGCAGCAGCAGCATTGGCGGATCTCCAGCAACATCTCCAAAAACCGCCAATCCTGACTGCTCCGCAGGACGACGACAAGGAATTGCTGCTTTACATCGCAGCTACGACTCATGTGGTGAGCACCGCACTGGTGGTCGAGCGCGCTGAGGACAATCATGCATATCCTGTGCAGAGACCGGTTTACTTCGTCAGCGAAGTACTCACAGAGTCCAAAGCTCGATACCCTGCGGTGCAAAAACTACTCTACGTAATACTCATCACATCCAGGAAGCTGCGCCACTACTTCGACACATTCACCATTACGGTGGTGACAGAGTTTGGCTTGGGCGATATCTTACACAACCCGAACGCGACCGGGCGAATTCCAAAATGGGCTGTCGAGCTTGGCGCCCTCAGTATAGAGTTCAAGTCCAAGAAGGCCATCAAGTCGCAGGTGCTGGCAGATTTCATGGCAGAGTGGCGCGAGAATCAAGTCGATATCCCCGTCGGCAGACCAGAGCATTGGACCATGTACTTCGATGGCTCTCTAAAACTCGAAGGCGCCGGCGCAGGAGTACTTTTTATCTCGCCCAAGGGTGACCAACTCAAATATGTTCTGCAAATCTTCTGGAAGGTGTCCAACAATGAGGCAGAGTACGAGGCCTTGCTACATGGCCTACGACTTGCAATTTCTCTGGGAATTAAGAGGCTGATGGTGTACGGCGACTCTTCTGTCGTCATCAACCATTGCGACAAGGATTGGGACCGCCAGAAGGAGAACATGGATGCCTACTGCGAAGCTGTGCGCAAGTTAGAGAACAAGTTCGCAGGGCTCGAGTACCATTGGGTGGTCCGTGATGACAACGTCGCTGCTGACGTGCTTTCCAAGCTCGGATCCACTCGTGCAGAAGTTCCAACAGGAGTCTTTGTCCAGGAGCTCCATAAACGAACCATTGACTTCGAGAAATCTGCACCGTTCCACAATGATGAACCCGGACCAGATAGAGAGGTCTTGGTAATCGAAGAAGACTGGCGCGTCTCGTTCATTGAGTACATCAAGAACAAGACCCTGCCTTTGAACAAGACTGAAGCTGAGAAAGTCAAGCGGAGATCAAAGAATTATCTACTCATCGGTGATCAGCTCTACAGGAGAGGACTCTACACTGATATTGCTATGAAGTGTGTCCCGAGAGCAACAGGCAAGGGCATCTTGGAAGAAATTCATGAAGGCGCGTGCGGGAATCATGCCGGATCACGCACGATGGTGGGCAAGGCATTCAGAGCAGCTTATTATTGGCCCACGACTCTGCAAGACGCAGACGAGATTGTCCGCAAGTGCCCCGGGTGCCAATTCTTCACTACACAGCAACACGTGCCTGCCCACAAGCTTATTGCTATTCCTCCATCTTGGCCGATCGCATGCTGGGGGCTCGACATGATTGGGAAGCATACGACTGCTCCAGGAAACTTCACACATGTGCTGGTCGCCATCGATAAGTTTACCAAGTGGATAGAAGTCAAGCCAGTCACGGACATATCTGCAGCCAAGTCCAAGGGGTTCATTAGTGATCTGATGATCAGGTTGGCTGTCCTCATCGTATCATCACAGATTTGGGTTCCAATTTCAACAGCCACGAGTTCAAGGACCACTGTGAGAGGAACGGCATCGAAGTAATTCACGCATCAGTAGCTCATCCCAAGGCCAACAGACAAGTCGAGAGAGCCAATGGTTTGATCCTGGATGGCCTGAAGAAGCGATTGTACGAGCACGACAAGAAGTACGGAGGCAAGTGGATCTATGAGTTGCTGCATGTAGTCTGGGGGCTTCGAACCCAGCCTTGCAAGCCAACTGGTCACTCGCCATATTTTCTGGTGTACGGATCTGAAAGTTTGAAACAAACTTAAGTGCATGTCAAGCCATTCTAGAGAATTTTAAAACAAACAAGCCAGGGCAGTCTGGTACCAATATAATTGTACAGCTAGGCTAAACACCAGAACACCAGAGACCCATGGATGTTCTAGTTCTTCGGGACTTCCTCCTCGCCTCCCTGCTGAGACGCCTCTGAAAAACAACAACAAGGGATTGCTTGAGTACAAAAGGTACTCAGCAAGACTGACCCGACTAACCAGAATTAAAGACCGAAAGGCAAGGAGTATGATAATCTTTTAGTGGACTGGCTGACTTCACCTTTTTGCGAAAATTGCTTACTAAGGTGGATCCTTATATTTTTTATATTTTATCTCAAAATTAGTCTTTACTTATAGCATCTAGGTTGTAAAGTATTTTTCACAAAAGTGGTAACTAGATCAATCAGCATATTAAATCCATAAAAACTTTACATTCCGCTTATTTCTTCTACGATGCTTAACAGTGATCAAACACATTCATAACCAAGAATTGTGGCGATCCGGACTGATTTACATCCTGCAGGAGAGACCTAGTTCCCAGCCACGCACAGCTGATTGGTTGTACGCAACAATCCTTTCGACTGGTCATACTCAAAGACTGGAAATATAATTACCCGAACCCGAGAATGCACCCCCACATGAGGCCCCACGTCTGGCCTGACCACCATGTGAGTTTCAGGATACGCCCCCGCCCTTCTCCGACTCGACAAGCACAGGTAAAATATATCTCCACTCAAGAGTCAACCAACCTACCGGGCTTGCTGGTTCCCCATCCCAGTAAGTTACCAGGTAAAGATCACTTGATCAGTGGTTAAAACAACGGACGGGTCTTAACCATAATAAATAAGCAAACATAACTATAGAATCGACTTTCCTCGACTTTCCTCGATTCCTTCCAAGAATCTGTCCGCATTTCAAAACAAGCCTTTATTTCTTGATTACTTATTAAATTGATCCAGATTACCTTAGGTGGTTCACATGCTGGCAAGAACGAGCAAGGGGACGTGGTTCCGGTGCGAGGTAGCGGCTCACAACCGAAGCTCGTACGCGGACGTGAAGCCGGTGCAAGGTGGCGGCTAATGACCGAAGCTTGTACGTGGGGTTTGGTGATTTGGCCACAAAATCATCGTTGGACGGTTTACCTTGGTTTGGGCCTCAAAACCAAGGCCGAGGACTCGACGAGGCGAAGTTTGGGCAGTTGGGCTGAGGTGACCAGTCAGGGGCGGTTTAACCGCACCCCATGGGCGGTTTAACCGCCTCCCCCTGGGCCGGCCCAAAATCGGTGTCGAGGAGCTTCGATCCGGAGGACACGCGGTGTGACTGCAAGGCTTGCGTCGGAGGGAAGCTAGCTTGCGGTGGAAGGTGACCCAGCCGGAAAATATCTGAAACCAAATGTCAAATTTGCCCCTGAGGGGTATGTATCACTTAGGGGTAGTTTAGTCTTTAGAGCACCACCACTTGGACTACTAATAGGCCCCCTAGGGCTTGGTGGCTTCCATCTCTTTCAGTTATCTCTTTTAGTGATCTCTCTTTTATTATCTCTTTGGTTTTTCCTTTGGACTTGTAGTTTTCCTTCATCCCTTCTACCTAGAACTACTTTGAATCATTCCTAGTTTGTATAGGTGAATTCATGGTTTGTTGATTGAGTTTGTGCTGCTCATCTTTGTGCCATGATTTGAATCCACGAGCTCCTTTTCTTTTTCCTATTTTTGGAGGTATTTTCGGAGCTATTTTTGGGGGATTTTCGTTCTTCACTTCCTAGGGCGTTTTCTCTCGGATTTCTTTGGGGGATTCACATATGAGTGCCTTGTGCCTCTTTTGCTGGTGATCCCTTGCCCCCAAACACCGGGAATCACTTTGGATGTAAAGTTTTCGAGATGAACTCGAGGTCATGGTGTTATTCCTTAGATTTGAGATTCCGGGTGTTCTTGTGAGTTAGAGGCTGAGATCTTCTGGGAAAACACTCCACTGAAGGTCTAAATCATCTGACCAAAATCTTGCCTCAAGAGCTCAAGCGGTTTGGGAGATCCACTTTTGATTTGACTTTTTCCCGAAGTTCCCAGGCCCGGGTGGTTTAACCGCCCCCGTGACCCGGTTTAACCGCCCCCCTGGGTGTGTTGAATCAAGTCTTGTTTCGGTTCAGTTTGTGTTCGTTTCGATCGATTCGAGTTCCGCTGCGTCTTTCTTGTTCCTAGGGTCAGTAGCATGACAGTGGCTACGTGATCATGGCAAAATCGCTTTCGGAGGCGTCGGAGTTGATTTGGGAGAATAGCCGGATTGGTTGGAAAGAATTTTTTATCGGCTCCCATTCACTCCCCCCCCCCCTCTCTGGTCGCCGTTTCGGTCCTTCAATTGGTATCAGAGCCGGTTACGGGTCTTTGCGACTCTAACTAGTCTAAGATCCAAAGATGGCGTACCAAGATCGGGGTTCCGGGCCTCCGCACTTCGATGGGAAGAACTATCCGAATTGGGTCACACGTATGGGGTATTGACCGATCCCACCTCTTTGCGTAAGGAAATTGCTAGACTAGAGGAGTTGGTCGATAACCGTGATGATGTGCTTAGGAAGACCAACAAGGAGAAGAGAGAGTTTAGGTCTTTGCTAGGAGAGTCCAAGGAGAGAGTAGCTGAGCTTGAGGCCTTACTTTCTGAGACTGGAAAGAAGGCGATCGATTTTGAGTCTTTGCTTTGCGAGTCTAGGGAGAGAGCAGCTAAGCTTGAGTCGGAGATTGCTGTGTTGAAAGATGCTCCTCTTGTGTCTGGTGAAATTGAATGCTCGTTCTTTGATGTGTATCTTGCTGATCTGGTTGTTCTTAAGGAGAAACACATGACATGCTTAGATGATCTAGAAGATGCTAGGGTTGAGATTGCTGAGTTGAAATCTAGACCTTCTTTGCTAGGTGCTTGTACTTCTTGTCCTGCTTTACATGCTCAGTTGCTTGAATCTCATACTATGATTAGTTCGCTTGAAGCTCAATTGAAATCTCTTATTGCAAATTCTTGTTCTGCTTGTGATGTTGTCGCTTTGAAGAATGTTGAGCTAGAACAATGTGTTGATCGTTTGCAAGATGAGAATGATGAGTTGCGACAGTGTTTGGGTTGGCTGTCGGTTCGCGAGCCTCAGCTTAAGATGTTGATTGCTGGTTTTAAGAGAGCTGATGGTCGTGGTCTGGGTTCTGAGAAAGTTGGTGAGCTGATGTGCGTACAGTTCATTCGTTTGGTAGTCGTGGTGTTCCAGCTAGTCGTGAGTTTGCTAGGCGGCCTCCGGTTCGTGGTCAGTTTGGTTCAGGGAGGTTTGACAGTAGCTTTGAGGCTAGGAGAGAGTCTAGGCCACATTTTCTCCCGCGTGGTGCTAGAGGTCCGATGGTGAGAGACGAGAGGGTTCCACGTAGTGACGTTGATTTTGCTAACTCCTCTTTTGAGCAGATGGCCCGACACTGGTTTAACTCCTTCTGTGCTAACCCCAGTGTCGAGTCATTCGCTCGTTCTCGTTCTCGCTTTTGATTGTGCAGGTGTGAGGTATGGAGAACATGAGCTTGGTGACTCTTGGTCTTTTGCATGATCAAGGTTTGATGGTTCTCCACACCTTTTTGGATGGCCCCGATGTGGCCCTTGTACACTATGTATTGTGAGTATATCCCTTGTACACTCTTGTTTTCATCTGTGTATATTTAGCTTGCTTTGTGTCTGTATCATGATTTTTATGTTTTGTGTAGCATATTGTACATTTGTTTATCTGGTATCCTTTTAGTTGGTATCTTTTGTTGCATTTTGCTCATTTGAGATTTCTCTTCCTTTTTATGATGGAGCTTTCCATTTGCTTTTGTACACCTTTTCTAGTTTTTCTAGGTGTCTTTGATTGAGGGGGAGCTCGGCTTTATTTATTGGGGAGTATTTGCTTGACTTGATTTGGAAAGGAGAGGATCTTGCTTAGAGCTTTTGGATAGCATGAGTTTGTGAGGTTGCTGAGTTGGCACTTTGGTTGTGCATTTCATGGGTGTTTGAAATTTGAACCTGAACCTTGGATTTGAATTTTGGTTGCACATTCCAGGGGGAGCTTTGTATTTGTGCTTTGATCGCGCTTGTGTTTTGAGTTTGAGCTTGCCCATGTTTCTACCCAAAACCAGCTTGCAGACATTTTCACTAAGCCACTTGACCAAGTTACCTTCACCCGCTTGCGAGGAGAACTTGGTGTGTGTGCGTTTTTCTGAGCTGAGTTTTGAAGACTTCTCTTGTAGCATATGTATACTATTGTACCATCTTTGTATCTTGATGTGCACTTTCTGCTTTTGTATCTTCATGTATAGTTTTCATCTCTGCATCTTGTGATATATCATGCTGCATTTGTATCATGTTTTAGGATGAGCTTCTCATATATGCAGTGATTGCTACAACTTGCTACATTTTAGAGTTTAGGCAGGCTGGCTAGGGATTGATTGTATGGATGGCTATGCTCTTGATGGTTTTGATATATATTATATTGAGATAGTCTCCATTTTGAATTAAAATGACAAACTGAACTTAAACTCTTTCATCCATGAGTAAATGCCTTTGCATGTCTTGTTTGAGCCGAAATGGCTATATCTTGCTTAAGATCATGCTAGGATGTGATATTCTTTTCAATTGGGTCAAAGACCTTTGTCATTGTAAATGTTTAGCCCATGCTTTATCTTGTGGAGGAGCATAAACTTCTTTTTGTCGCAAAAACATTTCATGTACCATGCTTAATTTGAAAAACTTGAAAAATGAGATGTCTATGCATGAAAGAAGAAAGATGAGAAAAAGATATATTTGCAGAAAATTATGCTCATGTCTCTATGCTTTTACCATTGCACACACTTGCACACATGGGTGCTAAGCGGTTGCATGTTGTTAGCCGGAGAAGTCTCCCATGAGAAGTGAATACATGGCTATGTGCTTTGACAAGACATGAGGTAGAACTTGGGCGTTTATGATGATCTTTTGTCAAGAATGCTTGTCCTTTCATGTTTTTGGTGAGATGAGGTTCATTTTTGCTTGAACAATCCATGGTTAGGACTTTGCTCATGTGGTGACATTTTTGATAAAACTACACAAATTGATCATGGCTTTGTCAATTGGCTATATGTCTTTACCTTCTTGATGGCAATGCCCGTGTCACATGATGAACTATCTTGTCTGCCTCTTCTCTGACTTGTAGCATTTTGTATTGCTCATTGTATATTTGAGAAGCTTGTAGTTGCATTTTGTACATTTTTTCCTTGATTTGTGCATTGTCAACAAGGGGGAGAATTTCTGGAGCATTTTGCAAGGGGGAGAAGTTGCTGAACTTGTGAGAAAGTTTTTGAGCTTGATTTTGTTGGATTTGTGAGAGACTTGATGAGAGCTTAGCCAAAAAGGAAGGAGCTTGATTTTGTTGGATTTGTGAGAGACTTGATGAGAGCTTTGCCAAAAAGGAAGTTTTTGAAAATTTGTGAAGTTTCTGAGGGTTTGAGTATTGGAAAACATTGCTGGGCATATTTGGAAAGTTTTCGAGTTGAAACGGCATCGTTATGAGTTCGTTTGTGCAAAAATTGCATTTTTGGGTTTGGTCATCTGTCAGGAGCGGTTTAACCGCCCCCCTGGGCGATTTAACCGCCCCTGTGCAGTGAGCACAAGATTTGTGGGATTTTGAGCATTTTCGAGTGTTTTTCGCACGCACAAGTTCACTTGTTCAGGGGGAGTTGCATCTTTGCAGGGGGAGTGCTTTGAGTGTTCTGAAAAGTGAATTGGAGATTTGTGATTTGTGCTCTGTGCTTTTGCTCTTTTGCCGATGGTGTTGAGCCCTTTTGCTTCTTCTTGAAGGGTCGGCGTTTCTAGAGCTTTCTCTTGCGAAGTGACTTTGTTCTCGGCTTGTTCTTGCTTTTACTCACTTGCTTGAGTTTTGTTTTCGATTTCTTTTATATTTTCTTTTGATATCTATGGTTACTATGTGTGTGTTGTCAATGCACTCATCAAGGGGGCGATTGAGGACCCGGTGTGTCCGACGACCGGTGGATGGTCGCTTCCTGGTGTGATGAGTGATTGACAACGTGGTGTGGATTGACGTTTCCCTTGGCTTAAGTATTGCAGGTGTAGAATGCGGCTTGGTTGCATTGGTGCAGGTGAAAAACAGGCGCGAAAGGTCTTAGCCATGGCGGCCTCCGAGGAGTGGAGAGACAAGTAGGCTTGGTTCGAGGGACCCAGTGGCCAGATGGATCAAGTGCGGTTCACATGCTGGCAAGAACGAGCAAGGGGACGTGGTTCCGGTGCGAGGTAGCGGCTCACAACCGAAGCTCGTACGCGGACGTGAAGCCGGTGCAAGGTGGCGGCTAACGACCGAAGCTTGTACGCGGGGTTTGGTGATTTGGCCACAAAATCATCGGTGGACTGTTTCCCTTGGTTTGGGCCTCAAAACCAAGGCCGAGGACTCGACGAGGCGAAGTTTGGGCAGCTGGGCTGAGGTGACCAGCCAGGGGCGGTTTAACCGCCTCCCCCTGGGCCGGCCCAAAATCGGTGTCGAGGAGCTTCGATCTGGAGGACACGCGGCGTGACTGCAAGGCTTGCGTCGGAGGGAAGCTAGCTTGCGGTGGAAGGTGACCCAGCCGGAAAATATCTGAAACCAAATGTCAAATTTGCCCCTGAGGGGTATGTATCACTTAGGGGTAGTTTAGTCTTTAGAGCACCACCACTTAGACTACTAATAGGCCCCCTAGGGCTTGGTGGCTGCCATCTCTTTCAGTTATCTCTTTTAGTGATCTCTCTTTTATTATCTCTTTGGTTTTTCCTTTGGACTTGTAGTTTTCCTTCTTCCCTTCTACCTAGAACTACTTTGAATCATTCCTAGTTTGTATAGGTGAATTCATGGTTTGTTGATTGAGTTTGTGATGCTTATCTTTGTGCCATGATTTGAATCCACGAGCTCCTTTTCTTTTTCCTATTTTCGGAGGTATTTTCGGAGCTATTTTTGGGAGATTTTCGTTCTTCACTTCCTAGGGCGTTTTCTCTCGGATTTCTTTGGGGGATTCACATATGAGTGCCTTGTGCCTCTTTTGCTGGTGATCCCTTGCCCCCAAACGCCGGGAATCACTTTGGATGTGAAGTTTTCGGGATGAACTCGAGGTCATGGTGTTCTTCCTTAGATTTGAGATTCTGGCTGTTCTAGTGAGTTAGAGGCCGAGATCTTTTAGGAAATCACTCCACTGAAGGTCTAAATCATGTGACCAAAATCTCGCCTCAAGAGCTCAAGCGGTTTGGGAGATCCACTTTTGATTTGACTTTTTCTCGAAGTTCCCAGGCCCGGGCGGTTTAACCGCCCCCCCTGACCCGGTTTAACCGCCCCCTGGGTGTGTTGAATCGAGTCTTGTTTCAGTTCGGTTTGTGTTCGTTTCGATCAATTCTAGTTCCACTGTGTCTTTCTTGTTCTTAGGGTCAGTAGCATGACAGTGGCTACGTGATCTTGGCAAAATCGCTTTCGGAGGCGTCGGAGTTGATTTGGGAGAATAGCCGGATTGGTTGGAAAGAATTTTTTATCGGCTCCCATTCACTCCCCCCCCTCTGGTCGCCGTTTCGGTCCTTCATACTAAATGCTTGAACAGATGGTAAAGATGTCCTTAACATCAAGGATGAATTGTGCATAAAAGTAGGTTTCAATCAACTCCTAGACCTAATGCACAACATATAACAAGATTTGGACACGATGATGAATAATTCGAAACAAGTAGGTATAAATGCACCGGGGCTTGCCTGAAGTCAAAATAAAGTTAGATCCTTCAACGGGTTCTTCGCCTTCAGGGGCAATCACGATCACTTCCTCTGACGGCTGCTGTTCCTCAGATAATTCCACGTATTCAACTTCAGGAGCTTCAGTTTCTACGGTAAACAAGACAGGGGTTAGTTTATGCAAAATTTTGAAAAACAAGGCATACAACTTCTCTTCATGATACAGTTGCAAGCCAACACTAACTACTCCTTTTAAAAGATTAACCTATATTTTTCTCTTAAAATCATTATTTAATTTCTAACTCTAAAATAAGTAAATAAATAAATAACAACCTATTTATTATAAATTTCTAATTGAGAAATCATTATTCAGAATTATTAAACATTTTCGAAATAATTAAGTATTTATTTAAATACCCAAAAGAGGATAAATAAATAAATATCGAATTTATTTTATTATTTGACCTAGGGTTTAAGAATTTTAATGCATAAAGGAAAATAAAACAAACTTAACAAAATTGGTTTTACTATTTTTGGACATTTATACAAATTACTATGAAATTTAGAGTGAAAACTGAAATTTAAATCTAATTTTAAATCTAAAAGAACCTCCTACAGAAAGCCCCTTCCCCTAACACCTCTTCTCCCCTCAGGTCCCTGCGCCCAAACAGAAAAGGCCAAGCGGCCCTGACCCCGACCCGCCGGTGGTGGCCCTCCGGCCACGACGCGACTCGGAATCGGTCCCCCTACGCGAGGCGCACACGATGGAGGTGGTGGCTTGGGCGGTGGAGCAGCGGAACGGCGGCGCAAGGTGGCGCCGGTGGAGCTAGGGTTTGCGGTGGCGGCGGTGGCTAGCCGGCCCAACGGCGGCGAAACTCCAGCGGAGAACATGCCCAACACAATCGTCCCGACCTGGAACACTTGCTGCTTCTCAAAGTTTGCTTCCCCCGTGGCCCAGACCTCAAAGTGCACGGCGGCGGCCATGACCGCGGCGGCGCGGCTGCGCCGGCTGACCTGGTGGTGCGCTACCCCAACGGACACCACCCCAAACCATCTACACATCATGCTCGATCCATTCCAGACCTCAAACAACGACCCCAACCGCAGAAACCTATTTATCCATGGCCGCGACTCATCAAGAACAGAGGACTTACTGTCCCTGATGAAGATGAAGCTGAGCGTGCTGTGTGGTGGAATGCTTCGAACAAGAACTTGTGCAGGTCGTGGAGAACGTCGAGGCAAAGGTTTGAGTGGAGGGAATTTGGCAACGGTAACCGGACGACGGCAAGCTTCGCCGGCGACCGAGGCAGCGGCGAACTAGAATGGCGGGAAAAGGATAAACTCGACGGCCGCTCTGTATATATTTGAAGTTTTACTGCCATAACCGCGCCACCTCATGGTTACATGCAGAGCGCTGTCCTCAGGGCTCGCCGGCACGTGGCGCGGCGGAACCGCCTCTGCCATCAGCGGTAAGAAGCTGCTTGGCAGTGCCACGAGCCATGCTCCTCTCTGTTCTTCGTTCAAAACCGTCGCCTCCCATCCAAATTCCACTCAAATCTCAATTCAAACTCCGTCCAAACCTGTAACCAAACTTTGAGAAGAACTATAGAGCTCCAACTTTTGTATTGGCCACACAGACATTTGAGCAACCAAAAACTCGAATTGAAGACCCCCACAAGGCTGGCCTGAAGTTTGCTCCAGGAGTTCATCAGAAACTCCATTCAGACTTTGACGATAAAGTTCAGAACTTATTCCATTTAACCAACTTCGAGCTAAATATTAAATATGAAAACTTCAACTTCCAACTTGAAAAGGTACTGGAATAAATTTACCATGTACCCAAGATTCCATTTTACATCCTATATCCGTATACTTCATATACAAAAGTTGGAGAAATCCGTATCTTCAGATAGCCCAAAATCTGCTCCAAATCAGCCCAACTGTTCTATCAGACTTGGCATTCAGATTTGGCAATGAACTTCTGAAACTATCCCAATTAACCAACTTTGAGCCTCAATTTAAATAGTAAAACACCACTTTTACACAAGAAAAAGAGCCCGCATCTACCCTCTATATATCCAAGTTTGCTCCAGACATGAAGATCACCAAAGTTCATACACAAAAACCTTTCAAAATCGAGCCCCAAGTTAAAGGTTTTTCAGCTGTTCCAGACTTAGAAGATTTCTCAGGCTGACAGCAGAAACATAATATTTACCTGAGATGGCTAGCTCAAAATAAATGCTTAACAGCCAACATAAGTTATGATATAAATCTCACAGAAAGTACAAACTATCTGCTTCCACTTTTGCTTTGGGTCATAAGGTAGTGTATAAGAAAAATCAAAAGTTTCAAGCTGATGAACTTACCAACTTCTCACTGATTTCAGACTTAATCATTTTCCCGTTTTCGGATGAGGAATAGTAACTCTAATCTTTTTTTTTTTTTGCTTCATTTAATTGAGGCACTTATGAAGTGAATTTTGTCACAAACTCCATTCCATTAAGTTCCACTAACTTTGAATTGCTAATCCACAATTTTGTTTGAAATTTTTCATACTTTCTCTTCTCTTTTTGACTTTTGGCCAAATTTTGACTTTGCCCCATAGGTCTCATTTCATCCTAAATTTTTCCATATCTGATAAATATTATACTTAGGACTTAAACATCAGGGATGTTACAAGGTGGTGCCCTTTGGTCCTGAGGCCCAGAGACGGGAGAGTAGGCCGACACAGCGCTTTTCTCCAGCAGACTACGACAGACGTAGGGCCCCAGCCTCAGCACGGAGACCAAAGCGGGGTAGAGGCGGCCGTCAGTAGCCCGATGGACCCATTCATGTGTAGTAGTATGGTAGACTATGATGTGTAGGCCGGTGAAGACTATGATGCATTCTAGGGCGGACCGGTAGAAACCGGACAAATTTAAAAATAAAATTAAATCCGCAGTTCAACCGGTTTCGAACGGTTAGCCGGCCGGTTTGAGTGGTTAGCCGGCCGGTTTGAGCGGTTAGCCGGCCGGTTTGAGCGGTTTGACAAATTTTCGAATTTTAATTAAAAAATAAAAAATAAAACAAAATTTTTAAAAAATTCCTAAAAATAGTTTAAGGTGCGTAGAATCTAATGGTGTCAAAAAGAGAACATTTTTAAGAAGTTTAAGTAGCGGTTTAAGGGCATTAGAAGTTTAACGTGTTGATTTAGTAGGTTGTTTGAACTTCTAATACAAACAAAAGATACTAAATAAACTAATATTTGAAGAATTTTGACACCATTACAATCTACTCACCTTAACGTATTTTTAAGAATTTTTTTAATTTTCAATTTTTTAAATTCAAATTTGAAAATTTTAAATTTGGCCGGATGGAAACCGGCCTGTACCGCTACCGGTCCGGACCAGTTTGACCGGTTACCGCGGTATCCAGACCGGTAGCGGTCGAGATTTTTAACCCTGGTGCAGACTATGCGTTCTAGGCCGGTGCAGTCTACGATGTGATCTGCACACTTTCACGTGTCGCAACGTTACTCTTCGCTACTACCACGACACTACCATGCCACTACCGTTCTATATAACATACTTGCAGCCAACATTCAAACGTCACACATTCTCTAAGGCATTTTAGGTTAGAAACGACGCATGTTTAGCCTACCACAGCGCCGTGCATGCCATTGCAACTTGTAATCATCTATACCAACATCATTTTATCTCAAGATTAAGATTCAAGTGCATGGGTACTGCACATTATTTTTTAAAAAAAATTACAAATTTTGTCTAGCCACTGGACGAAATATAGATTTCGTCTATGCACTAGACGAAATCTATATTTCGTCTGTGCAGTGGACGAAATCTGCCCACTGGACGGAATCTAGATTTCGTCATGCTGCAGGCCACGAAATTTGTTTTCGCCATACAGAATCGTCCACTGGGCGGATTATTATTGAGATTCCCTAGATTTCGTCCAACCAGTAGACGATTTCTCTATTTCGTCTGTTGGGTAGACGAAATCTGTTGATACCAGCCGACAATTGAGGTGCAGTTTTGAAATTCCTCCATTTCGTGATGTTATTTTGTAATTTTGGGAATAATTAATATAAAAAAATTCCTCAGGCAGCTTTATGCATTGATTGATGCAGCGGCTAGGATATTAATATATTCTCCTTTCTACAAAAGAGCAAGCTTTACCCAATCAGGTTTCTGAGCTCTGGAGCAATGGTCTCCTCTCTTGGATTCGGAAGTGCAATCTATTTTCCTTGAACCAGCTGCACAAAAAATTCTAGCTACCGAAAAAGTGCTCTCCACTGAACCAAATAAACTTTGCTGGAAACCCTCTTCTACTGGAGAATGCACAACAAAGCAGCTTACAAATGTGTTTCTTTCCTCAAACCATGCCCCCTGCCATCACAGGGGCCGAGACACATCACCTCAGATGCCCTTCTCATCCTTCACAGAATCTGGAAACATAAGTCTATCCCTCCCAGGATCAAAGCTTTTGCATGGAGGCTCCTTCGTCTTTCTCTCGCGACGGGTCAAAGAGCTGGGAGTTTAAGCTCAAGAATCGATCAACACTGCCGAACCTGCGGTATGATTGAAAATGACTTCCATATTTTTTTCAGTTGTACTTTTGCTAGATCAGTTTGGTTCTCTGCTAATCCTTCTTTGCGAACTGATCGCTTGCCTGCTGAACAAGATGGCATTCAAGACAATATCTGCTCTGTTTTATCTAGAAATTTTCAGACATTCTGCTGCAGCAGGTTTTTACGAGGCTTTGGTACCTCTGGAAAGCGCGAAACGATCTCAGGTTTAATAACAAAAGGTGGTCAGTCCACAGAGTTGGTCATGAGGTCTATGCTGATATGGCCTCCTTTGATGGGAGCTCCCACAGCACATCACACACCACTATACAAGCACACTTGCTTACTCCCCCTGATAACAGGTCCTTGGTCCTTCGCCATGGAGCTTGGCTTTTGTGTCCCTCTTCTGTTTATATGCAGGATCCATTCCAGGGTTGGCATGACACCCCTGCAATTCAGGGCTTCACTGATGCGGCCCTCACTCCTGATGGACAAGGAAAGGAACAAAAAATTGCAGGTCTAGGTGTTCTCGTGGATCTTCGTTCTACTCCTTATGCTTGCTGCATCCATATCAAAGCAAAGGCCATTGTCAGCTCGGTCATTTTGGGGGAGTTGGCTGCGCTTCTCCTAGGGACAAAAGGCATGGTAGCTCTTCAGCCGGGACCTTTTCTTTTGAACTGTGACAGCATGCTTGCGGTTCAGTACTTCAAGTGCGGAATGCAGATGATCCCATGGAGGCTGCGGCCTCGCATATCTGAACTTAAGATGATTCAAGAGCAACGGCCTTTTCGGGCCTGTTTAGAACACAGGAATCAAAACAGAGGAAAAGGAAAAAACAAAGGAACGGAGTGACAAAACAGAGGATTGGAAAAACACAAGAAAACGATACATCGAAGTGTTTGGAACGCGGGAATGAATTTAAAAAGAATGTGAATGATAAAATAAGTATCAGTACTTATTGAAGGATTAAATTAGAAATATATAATAATTAAATTTGGTATAAGAAAAAAATGGCACTCTATTTTATCTAACTCCAAGTGGGACCTTGGTTGCATAGAGTCAATCCAACCACACAGGATACACACCACCTGCGAGATGACATCGTTCATTCGTCTCTGTCTTCGTCCTTATCTTCTCCAATTTTTTTCCCCAACCATCGGACACATCCCTGGTCAATCTCATCCTCCTGAAGGGTTTATACGATAGCAGCGGCAGGTCGATTGGGCAGGTAGGGTGGCGAATGCTCTTCATCTGGCGCTTCTCATCTTGCTCCTGCTATTCTCTATTTGGACCGGTGGATTATATTTCTTGACTTCTTGTTTCCTCTTGATTTGGCGTTGTGCTGGAATTGATGGACAGTGGTTCATTTTAATCGATGCTTCTCTTTCTGGGAGTATGAACACCGGTGGTTGATCCATATTTTAGCCTATTATCTCACATTCCCGTATCAAGTCGAAATCTAGATTTGGAATACTATCTTCCGTTTCTCCATTTCTCTTTCTTGAAGAACTGCGGTGAGGAAGAAGAATGTCGTGTGCTTGATTAGTACGTGAGCACGAGTGCAAGCTTTGCAGGAAAAAATTTCAAGAGCTTAGAGCTCATTCTTTTTTTCCTCCAAAAGTACAGGCTAGCTGCCGTTAGAAAGGTTTCGTTCGAATCCTCCGTTCCAAACACCTACACGACATCGCTTTCCTCTGGAACGTAGTTCCTCCATTTTTCCTATGTTTTTCCTCCATTCCAAACGGGCCTCCAGGTCATCAAAATACCACGGGATCAGAATGGCTCAGCACATTGTCTGGCTGCCCAAGCAAAAGTTAGACTCCTTACTGTTCCTAGTTTACTTTCTTTTACCTCGACTTTCATGGTACCTGTTGTCCAGTGTTTGCTGCTCTTATGTCAGCCAGCTGGGGTTCTCTGAACCTTGTTGATGTACATTGTTTCTAAGCAATAATAAAGAGTTGAATTATAAAAAACTAGGTGATTCACCGCGCGTTGCTGCGGGATTTGAGAGCTTTTTGATAAATTATGAACCACTACCAATCCCGATTAATACAAAACAAAAAACACTTAAAAATAAATTCGACGTTATGACATTTGGGATTTGACAGGTGATTCCTACTAGATAACTAGGTGATTCCCCGCGCGTTGTCGGTGTTTTACCGGCAATCCCACAGAGGGGTATCCCTATGTAGTAGAGTTTTGGTGGAGTGATCGTAGAATCAGGAACACGACGATTACGTGACACGAGATTTATATGGGTTCGGGCCGCCAACTAGGCGTAGTACCCTACGTCCTGTTGCTGATCTTGTATTACGTAGGATGAATATGAGTGCAAGCTTGTCTTATCGATCTATGATCGATGAGACTAGTCGTGATTCTCTCTGTTCTGTAGATTGACGTCCTATTGGAACGTATTGGGTTGAACTTGTGTGTCGTTTTGAGAGGGGTCCCTGCCCAACCTTATATACTGGTTGGCAGGGTTACAAGAGAGGAATCCTAGTCTAACTCGAGTAGTAACCCGAGCAAGCCTCGCTATGCGAGTGCTTTCCTTATATCGACTAGTTTCCATATTCCGTAGAGTCCCGTGTTGCCTTGCGCCACGGTCTCTACTCGTTGCCATATCCTCCTTTGGAGTTCTTTCTGCGTCCGTGTGGGCCCTAGGCCTCCATGTCCGACACGCGTTGCTGTGGGATTTGAATTTTTTCCGATAAACTATGAATCACTATGGTTGCTTAGTTGCTCGAGAGCCATATGAACTATCTCTTGATGAAAATCATAAACTTCTATGTTACTTTTGAATAGATAAGAAAAAAACCAATAAGACATACATCTACGAATAGAAAATCTGCACCAAGTTGATCGTACAGTTAGAATAATGCAGAATTCAAGATGATGTGCACCCAATGTTGGCAATAGCGGGCTATAGAATTTAGCGGAGTGTTTCTAAAAAAGCTATAAAAGCTATAGCGCAGCTATAGCGAAAGCTATTGCCTTTAGCGGTATGTAAAAAAGCAGTAAAATTTAAGCTCAAACAACTTTATAATTTTAAGAATTTCATTTTATATTTCATAAGTATATGTCCAGGCATGAGTGTAAATATAAGTAAACATATAAAAAAGTCACAGTATACACAATAAGTCATAAGTTATAACTCGCAGTTCATAAATCACAAGTATATAAGTTCATAACTCAGTCATAGCGGAGTTAGCGACGCTAGGCTATTGAATATAGCGGCACTATTTCACAATATAGCGGAGTTAACGGCATTAGCGATAATATTTACAATATCGTCGCAACATCTGTCTCAAAAAGCTATAGCGAAGCTATAGCGGAGCTATAGCGGGCTATTGCCAACATTGTGTGCACCATATAAGAGAGAAATAACAATTAATGCATCTTAGAGGGAGGTGATGATGTGGCTTCATGAGAGTTAAGAGCAGCGGCAGAGCATGCGAATTTCAACGCCTAGAGCCACTTTGACAAACGCTTATACTACCCAAAATATCATGCTATCCCGTATAACGATAACCATAAAACGATAGCCCATATAAGTGCCTAAAATGCTATATAAGTGTTTAAAATGCATGGTCCAAAGTACATTGCAATTCAAGGTCTAATTGTATGGTAAAAATGATAAAGAAAATACCTAATCAATGCCAATTCAGTTCATCCTCCACCCGGTCTATCATATCTTCATCAACAAGAGAGTGTACAAGAGGTTTTTCGGGCCACGCATAGGGACATGGCTCATGCGGCCCTAGTGACAAATCTCCCACTGGTTGAGAGAAATTCTTAGTGGGGTACTCTTATATAAGTTACTAGGTGATTCCCCCCGCGTTGCTGCAGGATTTGAAAAAGTTTTCGGTAAACAATGAATCATTGTGGTTGTTTAGTTGCTTGTAAAATTAGTGCACTTGTAGAGATTACCCTGAGAGCCATATGAGCTATCTCTTGATGAAAATCATAAACTTTTATGTTACTTTTGAATGGATAAGACATACATCTAATGAGTAGAAAATGTGCACCAAGTTGGTAGAGGCCAGATTTTTTTAATTATTTAAAAAATGTTATTTCTAGTTTATATGTTATTGCTTTCAAACCCACTCTTAACGCTTGCTAAAAACCATATCACGATGGAGTACTTGTATTTGCATTACAATATCAACTAACTATGTAAGTGAGGTAAAAATCAATTTGGTTTCCCATCAACCAATTTGAAACTTTATAAATCTCCCATCATCTATTTTTCAGATTTAAATTCACGTTAGAGAATTCAAGATGATGTGCACATGAGAGACATATCAATTAATACATCTTAGTGGGGTTTTAGTGCATCTGGGAGGTGATGATGTGGCTTAACGAGAGATGAGAGAAATTTTAGTGAGGACCAATTATATAAGTTATATAGATATAGATGTGCTAGCGAGGGGGCCATGTATTGGAGAGATGTTGTCATTTTTGTTCAGTTTGCCGCCATTGTCACTCAAGCATTTGATCATCTCACTTTATTGGAATATGATGATGACTCCTTAACACTTGAGTTAATAATGTTGATTTCATAGTTACATCACCTGCTGCCCACGTTGTCAGCTTATCTATTTTATTAATTCTTTTATGGAAAGATGGATGTCTCCTGAGTTATTCCCCACACACCCGTCCAAACAATACCTCGACGCCCTATACTACATCCACAACGCAACTAAATACAGTGTGAAAAAGTGTTCTCATGACTTATCCACCTCAGATGCAGTGAGGCCGGCATCGGGTTAGACTCGATTGCCCACGTTACCAACCACGTGGTATACAAGGGTGAAATTTTTTTTATGTCACATCAAAGGAAATTTACCATTCAGGAGTAGTAAACGTAAACTATTGGTAAAACTAATTACAGATCTAGCCAGCAAATCGCGAGACAAATCTAATGACGAGTAATTAGAGGGTAATTAATTAAGAATTAGCGGACGGTTACTGTAGCATTACTGTTGCAAATCGTGGATTAAGTAGGCTCGTTAGACTCGTCTCGCGACATGCACTCCATCCATGTAATGGATTATTTTTTTCGTCTACATTTAGTACTTCATGCATGTAAGATTCTTTTTGATGTGATGGGTGGAAAAAATTTACAGGCCATCTAAACACGGCCAAGAAGTAGAAAAAGTTAATTAGATATATACATTATAATTATCACACTTTGGAATACTACTTGTAACTTTGTGAGTGTCCCTAGGGGTGGAGCCAGGTTAGCAGGGCTAGCGGCTCTTTTCTCTTCGCCTTCCTCCGACCCCCTTTTTATTCCTCCCTTCCTCCTTCTCTATACCTTCAATAGAGTTTCTGAGGGTAGGGGGCTTGCGTTGGATCCTTTACTAAGTGTGCCATTACAATTTTACAGTTTTTTAAAGATATGCATCTGACGTGTTTATAAAAAATTTTGGACAAAAATACCCTCCTTCTTCTTCCTCCTATATTCTCCCTCCCTCTCTCTATCATCTCCGCTTTCTCCCCGTCCGATGAGCTCTTCTAAATGACCTGAGTCGAAGTCGTGACCGAACTTCCCACTCCGTGTGACATGCCCCGACGAGTTAGACAAATCCTTCAAACAATCAATGCCCAAGCCAACCCATCCATTCGTGAATGCAAATAAAATTAAACCGTCCAAACGGGAATGGAACAAGAAAAACCTTAACGACGATGTGCACGATGTGAACATGGTTAGTGGCGCAGACGCTAACGAGGAAAGTGAGGAACGTGTCGCAAGGCCATTGACTGCGGCCGTGACGACGCCCATGGCCGTTATTGCTGCTTCTCGCCCCAACACACTCCACTCCGCGCTCCACCGAAACAAGTAGATCGAGATTTTTTATATCAATCAAAGGAAAAGATCATATTTAATCAAAAGGATTGAAAAGGAGGAAGGATGCCCAGGAAATACTTCTTCGTAGTGGAATTTGGAAGAATGGGCTAGCAGTTTACAATATGGAATTGGATACTTTTGAAAAGACAATGGGTGAAGGAGGCTAAAAATGGCCCTATTCTGACAATGCGCTTCTGAAGCCGGTGGGGGAGCGGCGTCATAGCAAGAATGAGTTAAAAAGAGAAAGAAAGTGAGAAAGGTGAAGAGAATATTTTAGTTTAATTTTTTTTACAAACACAAAAAATAGATAAGTAATGCTATTATAGTCTATGAGTCTATGAGATCTATAAAATTATAATTACGCGGGAATAGTAATGTTATATTTCAATGTCAGACAGTTGCATCGAGATATATCCAATTAACCCTAAAAAACCCTTTCCACGGGAAATCGCAGTGTAGCAGTCCTTCCCCCGCCATCCCTCCTCCACTCCCGTGCCTACCGCTCTCGGCCGCCGCCGCCGATCCCGCCCACCACACCCGCGCTTCGGCGCCCGCTGCTACCCCCGCTTCTGCTCGCGCTTCTGATGACGTGATCCGTCCATAGGGTGGGTTCCTGCGTACGGAAAGGGTTCGTCGGGGGGTCCCGGTCCGCAAGGCCCTAGGGGTTCGTCGGCGGCGAGGATGCCTGGCCTGCCTCTACCTCAACCTCCAGCACAGTAAGTGGATAATGCTTCGGATGAGATTGTGCGTGCATCGCCGGAAATACTAGTGCGTTGGGTGCGCCTTTGCTTCGAGTCTTTGTGGGCAGGCAATTGAGAAAGAAAAGTGAAGGGGAATTAGTTAATGCCCGTCAATTGGAAACATATGTGGTACCTAGCTTTATTGGTTCTCGAATCCTGCAATTGTTTTTGCATACTACTGGAATCTACTCCTTCAATATCTATCTAATCCTGGTAGACATTGAGCCATTGACCTTGACCCATTGTTGCTAATCCCGTTTGCTATTTTAAAGAAGAAATAGATAGAAGAGATGTGTTGTTGATGTGCATTTATGCCCGTTATGTTGTGGTTCTTGTTCTTCAAGTGAGATGGAAATCGTTCTGTTCTTCAAGCAAGTTGTGCCTCTTTGCAGGACTACTGGGTGCGAATATGCTCATCCTGGGCATGCGGGCCACATCTTCCGTCAGCGGCAAAGATCTTCTATGTCTCCAGATGAAAAACTTGCTGCTGAAAAAGATCTGGCAAATTATTGCAAACCAGTTGAGCTCTACAATATTATTCAGCGGCGAGCCATTAAAAATGTAAAGTTCATGCTGCAATTGCAATCCCTTCTTTTAGCATTGTTCACATATCCGCGCTTACTCTCCAGTAACCATTAAGTGTAATTAATTTGAGATACCAACAGTGGTTCTCTGAACTTTGCAGCCCGCTTTTATTCAAAGATGCCTTCGTTACAATATACTAGCAAGGAGGAAAAGGAGGTTTGATCCTTGAACAAACATATTTAAATGTTTTCACCTAGGCATATATTGTTCATTTTCAGCTGAGCACCTTCACAAATAATATGGTATCTCCTCTCTATTTCGTGTCCTGCCATGCATGCACAACAGATAAATTTAAGGGTTAGGGTGATTAATTTCTTTTGCTGTTTCTTCTTTCTCTCAGTAAAATCTCCCTTGTGTTGGGTTTCTTTCTAAAGGCTGTATCACTACATTTTTAGCACTACTGATTGCTCATCCTATAGTCTGTCTTGTAGCCCCTTGAGTCATTCTGCTTAAAGCTATGCAGTTCACTTTTTTTTCAGCGTTCTATTTATCCACAATGAACTAGTTAATGTCATATTGTTTCTATACATTTCGTAGGGTACCTTGCATGGATTTATAGATAAGCTGGAGGCTGAGCACAGGTTAAGTTCCGGCCCAGGTCGTAGCTGTGGTTGGTTTGGGCCCTCCTACATGGAGTAGTTGCAGTGTTCGCTAGCCTAGTGGTTGTCTTTTTATGTTTCTGACCAATTTTCAACTTTAGGTTCTTTTAAAGAATGCCTTCAACTCTTAGTTAGGTCTAGCAGTATATGTCTGGAGCTTTTCTTCGTGTAATAGAAACCAGACTAGCAGGTTGACCAAACAAGACACAAAAAATTACTTAAGTCTGTCAGGTGGAACTTTTGTGATAAATCATTTTCACAGTAGAATCTAGAAACTGTTTGTTGCAGATACTTTCCTTTGTTTGACTGTATGTCCAAACTAATGCAGGATTCAGATAACCATATCACTTTCTGGAAGAACAAATACTGAGTTGCAAGGACAGAATATCTTTCCTCTTTATGTTCTGTTAGCTAGACCTACTAGTAATGTTTCGCTTGAAGGGGTAAGTCTTTAACTTTTCAGTTTGTGAAAATGAGTGATGATCTTTTATGCTTGTCTACCAAATGATCTCAATTCGTATTTATGATCCAATTTTGCAGCATTCTCCAATTTATAGGTTCAGTCGAGTATGTTTACTTACTTCCTTTAGTGAATTTGGGAATAAAGATAACACTGAAGCCACATTCATTATTCCTGATGTGAAGAATCTGTCAACTTCCCGTTCTTGCAACCTTGACATTATCCTTATCAGCTGTGGTACAGTGCACATCCTATATGACTATTTGTCCTTTACATCTCCTTGCTATCATTAAATTACTTTATTCCAATAGGGCAATTCGGAAAAAGTACCGGTGAAGATTACTGCTCTGGGAACCATGTGGAGAGCTCTTCTCTCAAAAGTAAGTTTATGTTGACATTTTGGGCAGATATTATGTGATTGATTTTCCAACAAGATTAGCATGTTAATAGGTGCATTTGTTGTGAGTATTTTGATTTATCTATATTCATGGCAAAATGATCCCTATTGTCATAGACTACTTTAGGAATATAGTTCAAAACATTTGTATATAGTCAATTTATTAGGCATATACTGATACTTAAACTGAAGTTGTATTCCTATTGAATGGGCTAATGATCATCCATGTCGTGCATTTTTAACAGAGCTTGAAGGGAAATGTTCCTGGGGTAAAATACCAACTGGTTTACTTGCTTCATCTTTGGAGAGTTGCGTGACTTTAAGTTTGGGAACAATTGTGGAGTTGGCTTCTAACGTTACAATGAGACCAAGCTTCTTAGAGGTATGCCAAATTGATTTCCCCGCAGGTTACTTAATATTTAAGATTCGACATTCTTAAAGCATGTTATATAGTGCCACCTTTACTGTTACATTCCATGGAAAGCTGTTTGTGCCTTTATGTTTGATGCAAACTTTAGCTGTAGTTTAAATAAGCGCAATTTCTCTTTGCTTTGGAAGGTGGAGGGGTAGTTCTATATAAACAGTAGGATATACTGTTCCATGTGATAAATTGCCAGAACTGAGCGTATGCATGACAAATTGGCGCTTTGTAGTAACTTAGAACTACATTTGACAGGCTATAAAAATCAACAGCCAATTGTCAACATGGGCAAAGTTAGACTTCTTGTGCTGTAATTTCTCCTTTGATTGCCATATTTCTCAGATTCTGCTGCGGTGCTGCCCCCTTTGTACTGTAGAAATTTATGACCTCAATATTGACCTACTTATCCTTTTTTCATTGTTATATGCATGCAGGCAAAATTTCTGGAGCAAGACAGTTGCTTGACATTTTGCTCTCATAAGGTTGATACTACGGTAAGGTCTTCTCTGTAGTTGGCTTCCATGTTTAATCCAACTATTTTGTTCATGGGTCTCCGTGATGCCCATATTCCTAATGTCACCAAGACATTGAATGCCAATATTAGTGTGGCTACCAGGCAAATGCCTCGCTTGTAACTGCAAGTCCATTGGATGGGATTTTAAATTCAAAATATGCTTACTTCTGCCAGCCACTTTAATACATCACAACTTCACCTCCAGGCATACACTGCCACTGAAAGTGCTACTTTCTCCGTTCCAAACTTTAATTCGTTTTTGCTTTACTAGTTTACTACATAACTTTTGCTTTGTACCTAGACATATCTAGGTGAATAGCAAAATCTATGAACCTAGAAAAGCTAAAACGACCTACATTTGGAATTGAGGGAGTATATCCCTTTCCTAGCAATGGCACGCGGGGTGGGTACTCTGAGATAAATTTCGGTAGAAAAGTGTAGGGTACCAGTGCCTTTAGTTTCTGAGACTGTTATGTTGCAGGGTTCATATCAGTTACAACTGTGTATGTCTGCACAAGAGGCTGGTGCAAGGCACATGTCTTTGTCTCCTTATAATAGTTACTCATATAATGATCTTCCACCATCATCATTATCAGATATCATAAGGTAACCAGTATCCCGTTTTCTATAATTTGACTAATCTTTTCCCTTACGTGTTCTGTTTTTCATCATTATAAAAATTGCCAACCAGGCTGGTTTGAATGTTTGATCACCTAATCAACTGGATTTTGACCCAACCGTTGGATTGTATGCTAACATGAAGGGCAACTACTTACATATGACCTAATGTACTACCTGTCTTTATATGATTTTATGACTTAGGTTAGTAATACCTTTGCTTCATCGCCCAATCAAGGCATTTGCTTATCCAACGAACCCTTTAGTGAACTAAATAGTAAGCGAACTTCCTCACTAGTATCATTGAGTTGAAAGTAGAAAATTTCTAGTTGGGAGTTATAATTTGAGCAAATTCCAATATTTTGAGTTGAAAGCTTTAGTGTTTCACTAGTTAGGAAGTGTGTTGAAAGTTTCGCCACCATTGTTAATGTTGGATGTAATTGTGCTGCTCTTGATTTATCTTCCCCTGATTAGCAAAGTCAATGGAGCAGGTGAGCTCCATTGTACACTGGCTGTCGTATAGGACAGCAGTGCCATGAGTATAAGGGCAGTATGCCCTGTCTTGTATAGAGTACTGGTAGCAGTAGTATAGTTGGTAGAAGTGCTCAAGTGTGTGTACTAGGTACTCAAGTAGTTGTACTAGGAAGTTGACTCTTGTATGTATAAGAAAAGAGAGAGCAGCTGCAGCTCTAGTTAGTTCAGCAGCAACCAAACTCCTGAGAGGTGTGCGTGTGTGCTGTGGTGTTCCTCTTGTTCATCTTCTAGCTCTAGAATTGCTTAGTTGTGTTGTGATTCTTAGAGAATTACCTCTGCCATTGCCAACAAGTGGCATCAGAGCCGCGTTCTGAGCGATCAGACCGGCAATGGCTGAGCTTGGGCGTCGAGGAAGGGGGCGTTCTGTAGGCCGCCATGGAGGCGCAGCGGCGTCTTTGTCACCAGAGCCCGGCCGTCGTGGGACGACGTACGTGGTGACGAAGACGGTCTGCGACATGGGCGGCGCGCAGTACCCCGTCCTCACCCGCAGCAACTATGCAGAGTGGGAGGTTGTCGTCAAGGTGATGATGAAGGCGTGCGGCCTTTGGAAAGCCGTCAGCATCGGCGCCGACGACGAGCAGGAAGACCAGATGGCCATGGAGGCCATCCTGAAGGTTGTGCCCTCCGAGTCCGCCATCGCGCTCGGTTCCAAGAACACGGCGAAGGAGGCCTGAGATAGCCTCAAGACCATGCGGCTCGGCAACGACCGCGTGCGCAAGGCGAAGGCGCAGCAGCTGCGCCGTGAGTACGAGGCACTCACGTTCCGCGACGGCGAGGCCGTCGAGGACTTCGCGCTCCGGCTCACCACGGTGGTGAGCCAACTGGCGTCGCTGGGCGACACCATCAGCGAGCCCACTGCCGTCGCCAAGTTCCTTCGCGTCGTGCCCCCTCGACTCGCCCAGATCGCGATGTGGATCGAGACCATGCTAGACATGGACACCCTCACGATTGAGGAAGTCACGGGGCGGCTCAAGGCGGTCGAGGACCGCGTCACGGAGGCGCCGGCACACACGATCGCCGGCGGGCAACTGCTCCTCACGGGGGAGCAGTGGGAGGCGCGCGGATGGAAGTCTAAAACGGAGGCGGCGGAGGCGGACGCGGCGGCAGAGGAGGCGGCGGCGGCAGAGGCCGCGTGGGGAAGGACCAGTGCCTCAACTGCGGCAAAATTGGGCACTGGATCCGCGACTGCAAGGAGCCGCGCAGAGAACGCGCGCATCTTGTCCAGGAGGACGACGACGAGCCCGCACTCATGATGGCGCGAGTGTGCGTGCTCAGCGACGACGAACAAGATGTGTCGCGCACCCACGTGGTGCTCGACGAAACGCGCGCGCAAGTTTATCTCGGGGAAGATGGCGGTGACAGCGGCGGCGAGAAGAAGTTGTGGTACCTGGACTCCAGCGCCAGCAACCACATGACCGGAGAACGCGAGGCCTTCTCCGAGCTCGACACGAGCGTCGTCGGGACAGTCAAGTTCGGCGACGGCTCGCGCGTGGAGATCCGCGGGCGCGGCACCATCGTCTTCACGTGCAAGAACGGCGAACACCGCGCCCTCACCGACGTGTACTTCATTCCCCGGCTGCGGAGCAACTTCATCAGCATCAGGCAGCTCGACGAGCGAGGCTGCCAGGTGCTCATCGACGACGGCGTGCTCCGCATCCGCGACAGAGACAACAAGCTGCTTGCCAAGGTGAATCGTACCACCAATCGCCTCTACTTACTCGACCTTCGTTTGACGAAGCCCGTGTGCCTGGCGGCGCACACCGGCGAGGCGGCATGGCTGTGGCATGCCCGCTACGGGCACCTCAGCTTCGACGCGCTGGCAACCCTCGCGCGCCATGAGATGGTGCGGGGATTGCCTAGCATCGAGCATGCGAGCGAGCTGTGTGACAGTTGTCTCGCGGGGAAGCAGAGGAGGACGCCGTTCCCCAAGACGGCGAGGTACCGCGCCGAGAAGCTCCTGGAGCTCGTCCACGGCGACCTGTGCGGGCCAATCACGTCGGCCACGCACGGCGGACGGCGGTGCTTTCTCCTGCTGGTGGACAATTTCAGCCGCTACATGTGGCTGCAGCTCCTGACGAGGAAGGACGAGGCGGCAGCAGCGATCCGACAATTCAAGGCTCGGGTCGAGTCGGAGACGGGGAAGAAGATGAAGGTGCTGAGGACGGACCGTGGCAGTGAGTTCAATTCGATTGAATTCGGTATGTTTTGCGCAGAGGAAGGGGTGCAGAGGCACCTCACGACGCCGTATTCGCCGCAGCAGAACGACGTGGTGGAGAGGAGGAACCAGACCATCGTGGGTATGGCTAGGAGCATGCTCAAGGCGATGAGCGTACCGGCGGCGTTCTGGGGAGAAGCAGTGAGCACGGCGGTGTTCATCCTGAACCGCGCTCCGACGAAGAGCTTGAAGGGGAAGACGCCCTTCGAGGCATGGCATGGCCGGAAGCCGGACGTGTCATTCCTGTGCACGTTCGGGTGCGTGAGACACGTCAAGAAGACGAAGCCCGGCCTCACCAAGCTGGAAGATAGAAGCACCCCGATGGTGTTCTTGGGATACGAGGCAGGGAGCAAGGCTTACCGCCTGTTCGACCCACGGGCGCAGAGAGTCCACATCTCTCGTGACATGGTTTTTGACGAGGCAAAGGGTTGGAACTTGGAGAAATCCAGCGAAGGGGAAGGAGGAACGAGCGTTCACCATCGAGCACATGGTGTACAGCTAAGCAGAGGAAGCAGAGGATGAAGAAGGGGAGGGTCAGTCGACGCCTCTAGGAGAAGCAGGGAGCCGGGAACGCCTGTAGGACAGGCATCACCGGCATCAGGAGCGCCTGTAGGGCAGGCATCACCGGCGACAGGATCCACAGAAGCATCATCGCCGGCGACAGGCTCCACAACGACAACTTCGAGCTCTGATTCGTCGGTCCGCTTCGCCACACCTCCGCCTGAGGTGACGGACATCGTCGACGATGACTACGACGGCGAGCCACTGCGATTCCGCCCAGTGGACAACATCATCGGCAAGGCAGCTCCACCAGGACGTGCGAGGCGCATCCTGGAGCAATTAGAGGAGGAAGAAGAGCTCCATCTCGGGAGCGCAGAGGAACCTGCAACATTCCGCGAGGCGGAACAAGATCATCGGTGGCAGAAGGCCATGATCGAGGAGATGAGCTCAATCGAAGAGAACAAGACTTGGTCCCTTGTCGATCCGCCGGCAAATTGCTGGCCAATTGGGCTCAAATGGGTCTACAAGGTCAAGCACGATGAGCAGGGCAACGTTGTGAAGCACAAAGCAAGGCTTGTGGCGAAGGGATTCGTGCAGAGAGAGGGGATCGACTTCGAGGAAGTCTTTGCCCCTGTTGCGTGCATGGAGTCGGTGCGCCTGCTGCTGGCGATGGCGGCAACTGAAGATTGGAAGGTCCATCACATGGATGTGAAGTTTGCATTCCTGAACGGGGAGCTTCAGGAGGAGGTGTTCGTGCAGCAGCCGCCAGGATTCGTCGTCGCCGGAGAAGAGCACAAGGTGCTGCGCCTGCGCAAGGCGCTCTACGGCCTGCGGCAAGCGCCGCGTGCTTGGAACATCAAGCTTGATGAGAGCTTGACATCGCTGGGCTTCACCAAGTGCGCCACCGAGCACGCGCTCTACACCAGGCGGAAGGCGCGAAGGACTGATCGTCGGCGTGTACGTCGACGACTTGATCATCACCGGCTCGGAGCAAGGAGACATCGAGGCGTTCAAGAAGGAGATGACGTCTCTGTTCAAGATCAGCGATCTGGGATTGCTCAGTTACTACCTCGGCATCGAGGTGGAGCAGTCGGAGCACGCCATCAAGCTCTGGCAGAGCGCCTACGCGAAGAAGCTGCTCGAGCGCGGCAGGATGGCAGGCTGCAAACCATGCAAGTCCCCAATGGAGGAGAAGATCAAGCTGTCAAAGGATAACACTGCGCCAAGGGTGAACGCGACGAGCTACCGCAGCCTCGTCGGCGGATTGCGCTATCTGGCGCACACGAGGCCCGACATCGGCTTCGCCATCGGCTACCTGAGCCGGCTCATGGAGGATCCGCGGGAGGACCACTTCACCGCGATCAAGCACCTCCTCCGCTACATCGCAGGGACGATTGAGCTCAGGATCATCTATCCTAGGCGGGGAGGAGCACGACTGGAGCTGACTGGCGACAGCAACATGGCGGGCGACATTGATGGGCGGCGCAGCACGACGGGGATCATCTTCTTCCTCGGGTCGTGCCCGATTTCCTGGCAGTCACAGAAGCAGAGAGTGGTGGCGCTATCCACCCGCGAGGCAGAGTACATAGCTGCCGCCACAGCATGCTGCCAGGGAGTCAGGCTTGAGCGGCTGCTGAGAGAGCTCACCGGGGAGGAGCTCCGCACGCCGACTCTGTTGGTGGACAACAAGTCTGCCATTGCTTTGGCAAAGAATCCTGTCCTCCATGATCGCAGCAAGCACATCGACACCAAGTTTCATTTCATCAGAGAGTGTGTCGAAGGAGGAAGGATCAAGCTCGAGCATGTTGAGACCACTCGACAGCTCGGCGATATTCTCACCAAGCCACTCGGGCGACTTCGGTTCCAGGAGCTGAGGAGCAAGATTGGCGTGGAGAAGATCAGCCCAGAGCATCACACTTAGGGGAAGGATTGTTGGATGTAATTGTGCTGCTCTTGATTTATCTTCCCCTGATTAGCAAAGTCAATGGAGCAGGTGAGCTCCATTGTACACTGGCTGTCGTATAGGACAGCAGTGCCATGAGTATAAGGGCAGTATGCCCTGTCTTGTATAGAGTACTGGTAGCAGTAGTATAGTTGGTAGAAGTGCTCAAGTGTGTGTACTAGGTACTCAAGTAGTTGTAATAGGAAGTTGACTCTTGTATGTATAAGAAAAGAGAGAGCAGCTGCAGCTCTAGTTAGTTCAGCAGCAACCAAACTCCTGAGAGGTGTGCGTGTGTGCTGTGGTGTTCCTCTTGTTCATCTTCTAGCTCTAGAATTGCTTAGTTGTGTTGTGATTCTTAGAGAATTACCTCTGCCATTGCCAACAGTTAACTAGTGAATGTTTGATTTTATGAGTTGACTTGACATTCTCAACTTACCCCCACTTGGGCAATGACTAGAGTTCTTCTTAGCAAACACACATGGATCCCGTGCTGGCACAAACGCCATGCCGTGTGACCACACTGTGCCCCCGTACGTGCAATGCACCATATGTCCGCAGCTCCACACTCCTGACCTGTGTAATCGCAATGATCAGCTAATGCCAGAGTCGTAGAAAGTCTCAAATTCAGGATCTTCCGCTGCATGTATTTGCTGGGAAACGGCTCAGATCCACTCCCACCAACCCACTTATGCTTTAGTTCAACCATGCTTCGCGTGAAAGGGTTATCTTGGGTTGATGGTATGGAGTCTAGTGGCCCTATAAATTGGGTCCAACCTTGCTCAACTAGCAAGATGGTTCTTAACTTGTGTGCACGCCTTTGCACTGATGGACTCTATCTGATTTGAGACGGGTGTTACAAGCTTCATGATAGCTGTACTGCATTTGGTATCTATGACATGACTAGATAGGTTTGTTGGTATATTGCAATGGTTCTGCAACCTCACCCGGTGAAGTCATCTTAGAATGTGTTCACCCTTTAACCTTTTGCCTTATATCCATTGCTATTCTTATGTAACCAAAGTTAACATCAATTATGTTTGTTTCCACAGGTTAAGAGCTGGCAATGTAATTTTTAAATACAAATACTACCATAATACGATGCATGAGACGGAAGGTTCTCACTCTCTCCTCCCTGACACACTGCCAGTGTATAGTTGTCACCTATTTGCCTCAGTTGGTGGCTCATGTTTCTAGGTTCTGCACACTTATTATTAACTTGATAATGTTACAATGTATATTTTTTTGAAACTGAAGCAGTGCTCCTGCGTCGTTCGAGAAAAAAACTGAAGCAGTGAATTTTAATGAGGCATTTTTCTGTGTTATCATGTACTTGCTAGAACAAAAGATATCAACTTCTGCTTGATGGTGGTTGTTAATCACTAATATTGTGGCTACATGCTAAAACCTACAGAGATAGTTTATTTTTGCATTTGCATGTATTAATGCAGAAGACAGCACACTAGTTTAAAATTTTGGGGAGTACAACGTAGATCTCTTATTGACTAATATCATGCATTTTCAACTTTCTGTTGACTGTTGGTCATGGCCAAGATTCAGAAGTATTACAGTCACCATTTTTTTTCAGTTAGGAACTTAGGATGCCAAATGATTTTTTTTTTTTGTTTTGGTTGAGATAATTTCCCATTGCTTATTACTTATTATTCTTACTTTAACCACTCCTTATAAGATTTATTTGGTCTCTTCTTACCAGTCACTGAAGATTTTTCTTGTCCATTTTGTTATGTACGATGTGGAAGCTTCAAGGTAAATTTGAAAGCGAAGTTTCTTCTGTTTTTATTATGTTTCTGCATACATCATTGCTTGCTGCAATGTCTTGTCCATAGGGATTATGCACATTCTTTCCTGCTTTGTTTATCATAAAAGCACATATTCTTGGTTACTTCACAGTGAGCTGATTTATTCTATTTTCATGACAAGCCTATTGTATTTTGATTTCTTTATTTCCCCATATATTAACGATCTTTTTCTCAAGTCACAACTTATATAAATTACTTTGGTGGTTCTAGGGTCTGGGATTTCATTTAAACTCGTCTCATGACCTATTCCACTATGAACTTTTGGTTGGTAAACCTCTGGAATCGCTATTGCAAAATCTTCTTTGATCCTCGTAGTTTGATAAAGTAATATATTTTTATGTTACACACAGGTATCTGAAGACTACCAGGTTGTTAATGTTAGTATGAAAGACGATTGCTCAACAAATGAGGTAAGTTGGTGACAGAGATAAACTTTAAGGTGCTTTCCAGTTAATTTTTAATACAGTGATGCACACCTCCTGCGTATTCGGGAAAAAACAGGGGGTTCCTAACTTAATTGGGCACCTGAAGGACTTAAACTACACATCCTTTAGACAGCTCATTGCTTTGTGATTTTCTTAGTTTATTGAGTGTAGAGCCAACAATGAAAGAGCATTTGCCACATTGAAAAAAAAAATCAAACATCTCCCGCGAAAATTCTTTTGAAGTATATAGTATACGAAGAAAACTTTTCTGTGGATAAGGTTTTACTTGCTTATCAATGCTTGGTGAATATTCTTTTAAATTGACAACTATATTTTGACATTTTCTGTGGATAACGTCTTACATGCTTACCCAAACTGCACGCCCTTTCTCAACTATGTTAACAACTATTGATCCCAACTTGCAGTTTGTTGGCAAGGGAGTTGATCCAAGGCATCACACATTTTCTTACCGGTATTCTCATTCTCCATTGTTTTCTTAGCAGCACCACTTTATTTGTTTGGCTTGCCTAATTATGTTCCATCAGCTCAAAATTTAAGAAGCGTAGACGATTGAAGGCCACAACTGAGAGAATCAGGCATGTACATTCACATATTATGGAATCAGGGTCACCTGAAGATGCACAGGCTGGATCTGAAGAAGACTATGTGCAAGGGAAAAACGGTATTGTCATCAAACGTCTTTTGACTGTTGCATATATTCTTAATATTTTTTTTATAAAAAAAATAACTATCACATAAACTACACCCATGCCTGTCTCCTATTGTATTGGTTGATTATATCTATTGTGGTTGAAAAGGTGCAAAATCTTAACCATTTATGTTTTATCCTTTAAGATTCAATTCAATATTTCTTTGTTACACAATATAACATTGTGTTTAAAGCCTCTTTGAATACTTGATCCCCACTGCATTCTAGGTGCTGTTAAAGTTGAACCTTTAGTTTTGATGGAGGGGTGTTTTCAATATTCGACTGCTGATTAGCAACTGTAACTAGATGTTTCTGATTGCAATTATTATATATCTGTGTGCTAAGAAAACCTGCATTGTTGCATGCTCTGGCATTTTTCTGGGTTCTGTTCCCTTTATTGCCTACTTTTCTTGACCCAGATGGTAAATTTTGCAGGGACTTCTGTAGCAAATGCTTCAATTGATCCTGCTCAAACTTTACATGGGAACAATCTTTCGCCACCAACAGTGCTGCAGTTTGGGAAGACAAGGAAGCTATCTGAGCGAACTGATCCTAGAAAGTAGTCTTTCCCGTTTACATTCTTGATATTCATCATAATATTGGTTCTTATGATACTACTATTGGATGTGTTTAATTTATTGTTTGTTTGTACTTGTATTATCTGGCAGTCGGCAACTCCTGCAAAAGCGGCAATTCTTCCATTCGCACAGAGCACAGGTTGATATCTTTTATGCATGTTTGCACACATTTGTAGCAGAACACCTTTTGTATGTTCACTTCGCTTATTGAATTACAGTATTTTTACAAACATAACTAACTTCATTTAGGACAAAATTGATATTGCATTTTTATGTATGTGATAGTTACATCATTCCTTAGCGCCCCTCATGCAATTCCTGCGCATACATAGGATTATGAAAAGGCCTATATACACATTAATATTCTGGTTCCTGTACTGCATCAGTGCATCTGTTGATAGTTTTACAAAAGAAATTATTTCAATTTGTTTCCTGAAGGAAATAGTGGGCAATAGGGTTGCTTGCCAACACTGCCTACTTTGCATAATGGTATATAACTGACAGGTTAAAATTTCCCGTTTCAAAAAATGCAATTTTAGTCAAATCATGCAAATATCTTACTCATAGTTCAAATTAGTGATCTTTTTGGTCATATTATATTTATTTTGATCTCTTTGCTATTAACAAATGGGGGAAACAGATTACAAAAACTCAGTAGTAGATTTTTCCAAAGACGAGGCTACCCAACATTTCTTTACTCTACTAAAATTTTATTTGTATTAGATTTTTAGCATTAGTTGTTTCTATATAACTTGGACTCTACACATATGTTATGCCTTCTTTTGAAACCTTGCCTGATTGTATCGTTATATTCATTATAGCCAATGGCATTAGAACAAGTGTTCTCAGATCGTGATAGTGAAGACGAAGTTGACGATGATATTGCCGACTTCGAGGATAGAAGAGTAAGCTATGACAATCCTATTTCTAGAACATAGAATATATGCATGCTTGCACCCATTTGAGCTCGAGTCATTTCTGCCTAGCTGGTTAGTTGCTAATTTGAACTTTGCTGACTACATGCAGATGCTTGATGATTTTGTTGATGTTACAAAAGATGAGAAGCTTATTATGCATATGTGGAATTCATTTGTTCGAAAACAAAGGTAAGGTCTATCCACAATATTCCTGTAATTCTGACTATCATGGTAGGCACTAGGCAGGAGTGATTGGTTTTTTTTCTGATACTATTTATTATTCACCGTGGTGATAAACAGCTTAGTGAACAGACTGTGTGGGGCCTTCTGACTGTTAAGCTGTTTGTTCTCCCATTTGATTTTGTTAAATGAGAACTTGAAAAGCATTAGCCTTGTCCTTCTTTCCTCTCATGCCAGTCCAAAAAAAAAACCCACAGCATAATTTCCATCCTACGACTCGAATGGACCTTGTCACCCCCACTGAAGCTTTGCATATCCCACTTTTCTTCCACCGCTGTTGTGGTCATGCCGACATTTATACCTCCATTGGTCATGATGTCCATATCACTCTTGGTTATGCATTGTCTTAGCAAGCATCAACAATATCTGATAGCAAACAATCTAGTGGGGGGTGATGAAATCTGGTTCTTGAAAGTTGAAAGGGATAGTGTGTAACTTGTTCTTCTTACCATAAATCCTATTCTTACCCTGTGAAACCTAATTTGACCTATTACTGCTGTTCCCACCTACGATTGCACAAAGACTGACACAGCTTGCAGATTGAATGGCATCTCTAGCAGTAGACATTTAATTGGTGGTGTGCTAATATATTTCAAGGCAGATGATGCCATTTGTGTGGTAATAGGATTTGGAGCATAGATCAAGATTTTACTGAAGAAAGATGAAAAGAGATGCTCAAATTTTTAATCCCTCAAATTCACAAGTGTTTGTTATCTCCATATTCCAATTTTACTGTAATTTTAGTTCAATATGATATCTTGAGCACCAGAAAGTCAAGGATTTGGATCTTCATAGTTTCATAGGAATATTGGTAATATGTTTTAGACATAGGCTTGTCTTTCATCATCCTTGATGGTTTCTTTCCACATCATGTTGCACATTCTTTTTGTCATCTGCTTTGTTGTTTCCATTCCTGGCTGGACAAAACTGAAGATCCGAAAACACACCTGACAAAATTGATTACACATATGTACTAATTCTTTCCATTTTTTTTTTTTGAAATTGTAGGGTGCTAGCTGATGGTCATATACCTTGGGCCTGCGAGGCGTTCTCCCAGTTCCATGGACAGCAACTTGTACAGAACCCTGCTCTACTGTGGTGAGTGGCAGTTTTGGAGTATATTAGATTACTAGTCAATATCATCTGTACCATTCAAGGTTGGTTATTTATCTGATTTAAAATTTTCTTGGTTTACCAACAGGGGCTGGCGTTTCTTCATGATTAAACTCTGGAACCACAGCCTTCTAGACGCTCGCACCATGAACACATGCAACACAATTCTCCAAGGTTTCCAAAACCAGAAGTAATTTTATGCTTCGCTGTTCCTTGGGGAAGAGAAGGGAGATCATTGTTTCATTCATGATTGTTATCAATTGTATTGATTCCTGCTGAAAAGACGTAAGCAGGGGCAATCCAAACTGTAATATCCTTGGTGATACTTGAACTTGATGAATATTCAGTGTTGTTTCCTTGAGTGTCCAACAATTGAGTAGCAGAGATGCAAGAAAAGAGAGTTAGGAACGAAGATATTTGGGATAGGGTCAGCGTAGCACCAATCGAGGAGAAACTGATGCAACATTGATTGAGATGGTTTGGACATGTCCAACGGATGCCTTTTGAAGCGCCAGTATGTAGTGAGGTTTTAGGAAGGGTGAAGGGTAAGTAATGTAAGGAGAGGTAGAGATTGACCTAAACTGACTTGGGACGAGAGATCTTAGAGAGTGGTATATCTCTAAAGGAGCCAAAGAAGCCATAGAAACGCTTGTTTCTTTTTTTTACTCCTAACTTTAACTTTAGTCTTGTGCCGTTTTATGTCTTTCTTATCCTGTTTCTTTTGGGTTTCAGCTCTAGTCTACATCAACTCGCTTGGGACAAAAGTTTTTGTTTGTTTCTAACTTTACCTTTGGTCTTGTGCCGTTTTATGTCTTTCATATCGTCTACCTCAACTTGTTTGGGACAAAAGCTTTTGTTTGCTCCTAACTTTACCTTTGGTCTTGTGCCGTTTTATGTCTTTCATATCGTCTACCTCAACTTGTTTGGGACAAAAGCTTTTGTTTGCTCCTAACTTTACCTTTGGTCTTGTGCCGTTTTATGTCTTTCATATCGTCTACCTCAACCTGCTTGGGACAAAATGTTGTCAGTGCTGCTTATTCGGAGTTTTGTGACACAGGTACACCTGTATATATTTAACAAAGTTGGTAAGAGTGATTTAACACTACATGATTACAACCTGGCTGCTGAACAGCGCATGTACAGCAATACCTCAACTCTGCTCTTTTTGTATTTTTCCTGGAGATAGATAATCCAATGAGACATTTACGACCATATATCGTGAAACCATTCTTTGCGAGATAACGTGGTTGTGCGAAGACTGCTTTTTATTTACCAAATAGAATCGGATGCGTGAGTTCGTCAGAGTTAATATGACATGCAAAACCCAAGTATTGACTACACTTCCATTTAGGTCAGTACAATAATAACGTTGTTGTCTAGGAGTGATTTTGCCCACCACGCAACACTACACAAGTAACTCTTCTTGTCAGTTTAAACACTACACAAGTAACTCTTCTCTAAAGCTATCAGTTTAGGGTGACAAACAGGAAATATCTCAATCCACAGGGTCGTTGTAAATTCTCATGCCGTGCTGACACGAGGTGTTTCAAGGTAGGAAGCCTCCCCCAGGCATGCTGCCTGGACCCTGCGGCGCTATCTTCCCTTGCATCATCTGCACCGCCCGATTGTGGCCTTGCATGAACTGCTGCCCCATTCCAGTGCCCACCATCTGGGGCTGCTGCTGATGGGACTGCATTTGCTGCATCTGTTGCTGATGCTGCTGTTGTTGGATTTGCTGCATCTGTTGCTGCTGATGCTGTTGCATCTGCTGCTGTTGTTGCTGGTGTGGCATCTGCTGCTGCTGCTGCGGTTGCTGGTGCTGCATCTGTTGCATCTGCTGCTGCTGGTGTTGCATCTGTTGCATCTGCTGTGGCTGCTGCTGCTGTTGGTGTTGCATCGGTTGCATCTGTGGCTGCTGCTGGTGTTGCATCGGTTGCATCTGCGGCTGCTGCTGGAGTTGCATCGATTGCATTTGTGGCGGTTGCTGCTGGTGTTGCATCGGTTGCATCTGTGACGGCTGCTGTTGCATCGGTTGCATCTGTGACGGCTGCTGTTGCATCGTTTGCATCTGCGGCTGCTGTTGTTGCATCGATTGCATCTGCGACGTCTGCTGTTGCATCGGTTGCATCTGCGATGGCTGCTGCTGCTGCTGTTGAAGTGGGAGGCCTTGCGGCTGCATATGCATGTGCTGTTGCAGTTGCTGCTGTTGTAACTGTTGTTGCTGTTGAAGTTGCTGCTGCATTGGTGGTTGTTGAGTTGGGACCTGTGGTTTGAACACCACCATGTCCTGGAGGAAAATGGGCAATATTTCAGCAAGCACAGATAATTATGTATATATTCCTTTAGCTACAATCAAGGTTACCCCAGGGAAGAGCATGCCGATCAGACGTCCTGCTTTGTCAGACATCGACAGCAGAAGAGTTTGCGAAGGTAGCTGTATCACAGCACACTGAAACAGGACCAATTGGGCATTAGAACTGTACGAATGACTGCCAAAAGACTGAGTTTATGAACAGCAGTAGATGAACCACAGCGGAATAACAAAGGCTCTAAAAGATTGGAACTGTGCACTGACCAGCTTCTTCTCTTGTAGTTGTCCGAGAAACCCATGTTGATTTAAAGTCCGGAATACCAGAAAGTCTGCCTTGCCAACATATTGTCTGCAGAACAACCACAAAAGAAATCATCACATTATAAGAAAATATGATAATGCAAGAGTCTGACATGAAAAAGAATTGGTCTAGAGACAAACTTGTTGTTCATATGCTCCTGAGCTATGAGACGAACAATCTGCATAGTTTCTGGCCAGTCTGAAGCAAGTCTGTATATAGAAAGTTGGGCTACTTAGTCTAGAAGCACAATTCAAAAGTAGCAGAAAAGGGTTCCATTAGTAAAAAGATTGTTCTTTAGTATAGCTGCAGAATGCTTATGCACATTGCGCATGACAATAGCGTATCCCATAAGCATTAGCAGGGTACATACTAAAAAAGTAAAAACTTTGAATTTCTTTTAAGACCACGACAACAATAAACATCAACTAATGACAAAAATCACTGGTCTCAATCATTGCAATCAACAAAGAACACTGATGAAAGATATAGATTAAAAAGCGAAATGATTTATCACAATATTTTGAGCACTTACGTTTCAGACGCTGTTCCGCTCCTATAACCCTGTCAGACATATCCTATAAGGTTAGAAATATCAAAAAGAAAAAACAGAGTTGAACGAATAAGTGTTCTGATACTATAAATAGTAAATAAACAGCATGGAACAAGCATTGGTCAAAAAGATATTTTAGTGAACATCTTTGCAAACTCGACAGCAGTAGAGTTTGAGAAGGTAGCTGTACTGCTTATCCCAAGCTAGTCTATCTTATTATTTTAGCAAGAAAATGGGTCAAAAAGAACAAAAGATTTAATTGAACAAGGGAAAAGATATTTTGCCTACCCCAACTTGCTTGGGACAAAAGGCTATGCTGCTGTTGTTGTTGTATATGGAAAAGATATTTTCCATATCTCAGGAAACATTCATTCAGCTAGTAACGCTGCAGATTCAATAAAGCTACTGCAAACTTTTATAAACTTGACAAAATACAGAATGTATAGGAGTTCAACAATGCATACCCCCACTTATCTGTCGTTTTCGGAAGCGGTGTAGTCAGCACATTTTAGTTTAGACCATCCATGCATTTTTTAACATTTCAGAATGGTATGGCTAGATTATTTGCTATATTTTGAATTTATTTAATACTATTAATTTATGGTCAAAATAGTGTCATGAGGGAGTAGGGACTTACTTCGAGCTTACAAATAAACACAGGCTGTCCTTGCCTTTGCCCAGATAAAGTTCCCTGAAATATAGATAGACAGCAACCATCAGTTGTAGAATTTGAAAACCTCGGGCCAACATGCGAGATAATATGTACATCACCAATTTGATGTGTCCTTCAAATAAACAAGAGGACAAATTTTGTACTCTACAGTAACATGGCCAACTGAGCCTAAGAAGTCTCCTATTAGTCTAGCCGCAAAAACGGGTCTCCTAATAGCCACTGACCATTTAGCATAGAATTCAAAACATCTAGCAGCCCATTTCAATTTTACTGGGGAGTAGGAACACTGTATGTATATGTAAACCGCAAAGAAAAGATGAAATCTTTACCTCCCAAATTTTGACATACTTTGGTGGCGGTTGTTGGGCATTGGGATGCTGCCCCATAGGCATGTTCATAGCAGAATTGTTTGTCACACCTAGGGAATTGACTCCTGCCGGCTGGGCCATCCCAGGTGTTGGCATCATTGATGGCGCTGAAGAGATAGCTGGAGGCCCAAGGCCACTCACATTTTGGTTTGCACAAATTCCACCTTGTCCTAATTGTGAACCAGACATCAAGCCTCCTTGTGCCACAGGTTGCACTGATTGACCCATGCCCATGCTGCTTTGGATGCTAGGCAAAGAGGATGATACAGCAATATTTGAATTGCCTGATACAGTAGAAGTGTTTGAGCCAAAGGAACCAATAGCTGTGCTCTGTACCATTTGTTGAGTACTAATAGGTTGTCCAGGTCCAGACATAGAGGAGATGACAGAGGGTGTTGATGTCATGCCACTTGATATCATGTTTGACATGTGGACTTGTATAGGTGTTGCCCCAATGTTAGGCAGTCCCATCGAGGTAGCTCCTCCTCCTAAAGAAGTTGAGTTCATCAGCCGAACCTGTGACAGATTGTTGAGGAGGCTGCCATGACCACCAGGCCGAACTGGCTGTTGAACAGGGTTTATTATAGGTTTGTGTTCTTGCACATTATCATTTGCAATATTTGCTTCTTGTGAAATAAGAGATGGTGATGAGGTTTGCAGTGCCGATATTCCTTGTGAAGCCACATTTGAAATAGGTGTTACGTGTGAGAATGCAGGTGCAGAAACCATTGGTGGTATGGTTGCAGGTTCCTAAAAATTTAAAATTGTAAAGCTTATTAAGAGAATGGAAAAAAACAGAGAATTTTCGAGAATTACTCCTTCCATTTCAATTGTATGTTGTTTTGACTTTTCTAGGTACATAGTTTTTACTATGTATCTAGACATAATGTACATATAGGCGCATAGCAGAAGCTATGTACCTAGAAAAGCCAAAACAACATATAATTTGGAACCCAGTATGTCCTTTGTAGCTTACCACTTTAACAGTTGCAGTAGAAATGCCTCCAACACCAACCGGTTGCCGGCCCATCATTGCTCCATTCACTGGAAATATTTGAAGGGAATTAGTCATCATGGTAAGATAGGTAGACATGAATAAACAGAGCAGAACAAATTGCATTATTTAATGAAGATTATCATAACTGCATTATTTAATGAAGATTAGACATGGACCCCTCAATTGAAGAAACTGGCAAATATGACAAACAAACAAATGATGCAAACACTTAATACGTACAGGAGCATACACTTACATATCTGTATGAATACATTTAGGTTAACATGTGTAGACTTATATCAATCTCACTGTTAATCATGGCAAACCCTGAAAACAACTACTTATTCAGACATGCCCAAGTTCAACTAATGGCTGAACAACATCTTTGAACTCTGAATATCACAAACAATTAGCAGTGAACCATCTTGCCAGTTAACATCTTTAGGGCACTTTGGCCATTTCAAATGGCTATGAATACATTTAGGTTAACAAGTGTAGACTTATATCAATCTCACTGTTAATCATGGCAAACCCTGAAAACAACTACTTATTCAGACATGCCCAAGTTAAACTAATGGCTGAACAACATCTTTGAACTCTGAATATCACAAACAATTAGCAGTGAACCATCTTGCCAGTTAACATCTTTAGGGCACTTTGGCCATTTCAAATGGCAACAACAGCAACAACAATATAGCCTTTTGTCCCAAGCAAGTTGGGGTAGGCTAGAGATGAATGAAACTTAAAAGAAACAAGTATAAGAAAGACATAAAACGGCACAAGACCAAAGGTAAGGTTAGGGGCAATTGAGTAAAATATTCACCCACATTGACAGAGAAACATATGGGCATCAGTGATACAACCAGCTATGTTTAGTACACTCACTTCTGGAATCCAGTCTAAAAAATATTTGAACTCAGCAAACTGAAGGTGAAATATTTCAGCGTACAAGCAATCACACATCAGAGCCCCATGTAGTTCAAATATCTTTTTGTGTTCTCACTAGTATAAAGCATCACAAGCACAAAGCATTCACCCAACAAAGGTACACTTTACGCAAGGATCATGTAATCACAATCCAGAACCGTGCCTGCTGGGAAGCAGTCCGTCATATACCAAAGTATATGGCGATTACGTTTTCTGCCGTATCTTATGCATGCCGGCCAAAGGAACATATCCTGGGTAAATTCACTTACGTCAGTTTTCTTAAGTCAAATTGAAACTAGCATTTGTTAAACCAATTATCACTAAACTAGGTGTAAACACCTAAACCTCTTTTACAAAGATTTCCCTACATCCCTCCCACATAGAGACATCACATCAATGACATTCTTTCTACAAAGGGCAGAACCAAGAACAGATCTTATAAGAAAACCGAGCCTAACATTAACATGTTTTTCAACCTGAGGGGTTGGCATTTAAAGTCTGTCCTGCCACAGTAACTGCTGGCGTAGTGTCCATCTTCGTTACGGTTTGATTTGGGGCCATGTTCCCATGCAAAGGACGACTCAGAGCAGTCCGCGCCTCCATGAAATTCTCAGAGAGCAAAACAAGGAAGTGTGGGTTTTTTGCATTATCAACTGATGGATCAGCGGCTCGTGGATTTCTCTTACCCTGCAGCAGAATATAGAATCAGTATCATGTGCATGTTCATCACGACTGCCAAAGCTAAAGTATAAACCCCTCCTCGTTCCATGCCCATGAAGCTAAAGTGAGAAGTAACTCAGATAGAAAGTACAGTAGAGTGAGCCATGACGTACAGCATCTAGGGATCCATGCATGCAGTTGTAAAAGTACCATCAACAGAATAATGAAACAGCTAAAGAAGCAGAGAAAAGGGAATAGGAGAAAGCTAATGTCCAACACAAGTGTTATTACCGCATTGTATATCGCCTTCAGTGTTGGAAGCTGTTTTGGAGATATCACTGACAATGAGACAGAGCACTACATCCAAGAAATTAGCTATAATCAACCAAATGCTCTTGATATTCCAGTGGGACACAGGAAATAAACAGCAATAACAAGCTATGGCAGAACTCATGCAGCACCTGAGCAAATGATTTTGCAACAGTCTCAGCATCAGCAATTGAAGGCTCTTTTGATGACTCAGTATTCTCTTTGTGATCAGTACTTTGAGTAGGAAGACAGTAGACAGGTGTAGGCAAAGGATATGGATTACTTGCAGCGACAAGTACACAATGCTTTTGTGCTTCATGGTTTTGATGACTCTGGATTGTATTATGACTGCCTTGAAGTATCTAGTTGCACATAAGAAAATGACCATCATGTGGACTGTTACATCAGGCACCACATATAAATCAAATAACCACTACTTTACTATTCCAAGAAAAGAAAGATGAATGATGTGTCACCAATGGTTTTTCAGCTCATTTTCAACATGTAAGTTTTACCACCACTAGTAAAATGGACTGATGCCCCCAAAACAATGAAGCAGACTAGCATACAAACATTTTTTATCATGCTTTATGTACAGAGATTATCGGTAATATGTGATTATTACTGATCTCATAGTCTACTGATTAAGACAAAGAAAGGATGGATGAGCTTTTGATCAAGCCATTTTTTATTAAACTGGAATTGGTTCAAAGCATGTGAAGACAATGTTCAGGCTTTCTCGGTTAAATCATATCTGGTGCAAAAGGAATGCCTATATTGGAAATAATTATCATATGTGTGCAGAACTACTCCAGATAAAAATGAAACAGCAATATATAAGATAAAAATGTGGATCATCTTCACCTGCAAGTAGGGCTAGAAATAGATGCTGGCCATCAAGTGGAATGGAATTATAAAACATCTAAAGAAAGTCAATGGAATTGTAGTCAAAATGGCAAAACAAAGCACGCTGTACTACTCCAGACATCATGTTGTCATAAGAACATAACTCATATCAAAAGATCAACAATATTGAGATCTTGAAACGTGAAACAATAAGCTCCTATTTGCAAACTTTTGGTCACAAGGAACTCATAGTTTGCGAATAAAATTTCAGCAAGGAACTCATGTAAATACCGTTAGTGCTTCAGCGAGACCTTCACAAGTAGAAGCATCGCTAAATCCTCCACCACTGAATGGTATTCCAGATAACCATGATAGGAATAAATCGATATCTTTTGTCCATCCACTTCGGTGCACACCAAGAGCTAAATTGCAAAATGTCCATAAATATCCTATTTGAAGAGTGCACAGTAAATGGTATGGTCATGGACATGGACAACATAAAGGCATACCGCTGTAAGGTCCATGGGTATGAAAAACAACTATGGCAAGCTCAGGTGGTGGCCCTGCAAGCTTCTGCAAAAATGAAAAACAAAATGGAACTCATTGACGCAATTCATGGAAGCTTCACAAGTTTAGAACTCTCATAAGTACAGAACTAAATTACCTGCCCTGGCACTTCATTTGCACAAAAGCTCCTGCACAAATTTGAATTTATAACAGATCAGTCATAATGAAAATGCAAAGGTCGCAGAAGACAATAGCGTGGAAAATAAATTATATTGGTGGCACCGGAACTGAATTTCAGATCAAGGACCGACATCCATAGCAAACTAATCAGATATATATTTTCTAAGATAAAAACAACTGCGGGAAGATACGTGTGTACTGTCATAAGTCTACCATGATGACACAGATAAATGAGATAAGAAAAAAAAACACAGCATCCTCCTGACCACCTCATCAGCAGAGTTCTGAAAAAATGGCTTCCTAACCCGACAAGCTGCTACCTAGCTCCTAATTGTCGCTTGGCCTGCCAGATCGCCAATTAGGAACTAGGAGCTTCATCATCAAATAAAACACTGACACCAAAGAGACCCTTCACTCCGTCTCTGTAATTAAGGATAAAAAAACCCAATCAGGAATCACGAACCCCCACGCCCGAAAGCTCGTCCTCGCAAGCCTCCGCGACATGCCCATAGTTCCACCCCAACGATCCAGCGATCGAGACGGTGAACACTCTCCGCGCCTGGTTCTCCCCTCTAAACCCTAGCGAAAAATCAAGAAGAAATCTCCCCTCAAAGCACTTCTCCACATCCCAAGTTTCCCCTTCCCACGCGCGCACTAGGAACCCGATGAAGCGAGAGCTGACAGGAAGCAGCACTGCCGACAACAGAAGAGAAAGGGAAGAGGGGCCAGCGGCGGCGCGCTCGCGTACCGCACGATCTTCTCGACGTAGTCCGCCACAATGGTGGACCAGTAGGGCCCCAGCGCCGCCGTCCCCTCGACGGCAACAACCAGCTGCCTCTCCACCGCCGCCGTCGCCGCCATCGCCCCGCCCTCCGCCGGGAACCCCGCCCCGAGAAGGCGAGAACTCTCTCGCTAATCCGACCCCCCCTGGTTTGGCGTTTGGCTTCCCTCAAATCAGTTTCTTCTCTCTCTGTTTTTTTCTTCTCCACTTTTTTCTTTCCGGAGAGAGGGGGAGAGAGAACGACGACGAAGACGAGGAAGACGGGTTGGATTTATAGGGGGCCCAAAAGCCCATCGGCCAAGCATGGAAGTGGCCCATTCAGCTCTATGACAAGTGGGTCCGGTTTGCGTTGGCGGAAGGAGACCGTGTGGTGCTGCTGGCCGTGATCCGTTAACACCCCACCTCACACACAGCCGCGTACGTTACCGTATTTCCCGTATCCAGCCCGAACGAAAAATCATAAATGAATAGATATTGTGAATGTGTTATTGTTCATTGTCATTTATTTATGGCATGTTATGGAGATTCTGGTGTAGTATTTCATTGATTGCTTTCTGTCAATGTTTCTATTTCTGTCAATGGATGAATTTATTTGCTATCCTCGGATCAGATTCAGGGTGGCACTGTTTCTTCATCTTCTTTCTAGTTTATTATATCATCATTGCTTATAGTAGTAAATAAATGAACAAAATCTTTGGTTTCTTCTGTGATATTTACCTAAATTCATTTAATTTTGCACAAAGATATGATGGCGCGAGACCAAATCCGGCGTTGTTCAAAATGGGGTGTAGGCACATGTAAAATGCTTCCTAATATGGCTTGCCAAAACAAAATCATTTATAGTATGATGTCGTCACATGTCACATGTTTTGGTCGTTTTGAATATTTTTCCTTTTTTATTTGAGAAGTTGAGGTTAACCGGGCCAGTATAGGGGTCTGGTGTTAAAGAAACACAAAGCTTTAATATAATGTTTCATCATGTTCTTTCTAGTTTATTATTATATCATTGCTTAGTAATAAATAAATGAACAAAATCTTGGTTGCTTCTGCCATATTTACCTAAATTAAATTCATTTTGCGCAAGATATGATGGCGCGAGACTAAATCCGGCGTTGTTCAAAATAGGGTGTAGGCACATGTAAAATGCTTCCTACTATGGCTTTGCTAAAAAAAATCATTTATAGTATGACGGTCGTCACATGTTTTGGTCCTTTCGACTTTTTTTCCTTTTTTTGTGTGGGGTGGTGCTACTGCAGTGTTATCAGTCTAACCGTTTATTTGAGAAGTTGAGATTAACTGGGGGGCCAGTATAGGGTCTGGTTAAGTGGTTAAAGGAACGCGAAGCTTTAATATAGTGTTGCATTATAGTAAAATGCATATATATGGAAATCATAGTTGCTAGGTTGTTTTAGTTTCGCCATCATACTTCGAAAAGTTTAGATTGTGGCATTAAACTCACCTGACTACAGTAATACGATCATTGCTTCATTAATCGTACATATTTGCGTAACGTGGAGTAGGTTGAATCTTAGCAGGCGGGAACATGGAAAATGGTCGTATTCCCCGTTGCGGGAGCGCCGTTTGGGGACCGGAACGTTGCGGGAACAAAAACAATTTAGTACCGAAACATTCTATTAATGTCGTTCCACGTTCTGGTTCCGAAACGGAAACGGGAACATGGCTGCTAAGGGTTGAATTGATGACTAGCGCTCCAGCATTAGCAAATCACACTATTTGTGCTCCCATTCGTGATTTTTTTTATTTTATTATCACTACTACAGAAAACGTTTGTAGGGGCGGGTTAACGGGCGTTTTCAGGGGCGGCTCCAAAATCCGCCCCTGCTTTTGACTGCTAGAAATAGGCATTCGCAGGGGTGGGTTAGTAGCCCGCCCCTGGAAAAGTTTTCCAGGGGCGGGCGATGGCATGATCCGCCCCTACAAACACCTTTTCTAGGGGCGGACTATGCCATTGCCCGCCCCTGGAAAAGGTGTTTGCAGGGACGGACCATGCCATTGCCCGCCCTTGGAAAAGGTTTTTGCAGGGGCGGGCGACGGGAGACTTGCCCCTGGAGTTCTATTTTCTGTTTTTCTTTTTGGTTTTCTAATATTGTTTTTTAATATTATTCGATTTTCTAATACTATTCGTCCGGCAACTAATATAGGGGTAGTCAAAAATCTGCTCATTGCAAATAATATAGTAATTGTGCATAATTTATTATAATTGCAAATTATATAAAAGTAATTCTTGTATATTATAAAGGCAAATGTATTCACAAATATATATTACAAGTCAAGTATATTACATTAATTACACAAGTTTAGTGTCCTTCACACCCTCACTTGGTAAGGCGATACTTCTCCAAGTGCCAGTTACGAAGAGAATCGTATTGGTCTTCACTAAAATACTCTTGTAGCTTATGGATGTACTTTCCCTTCTGGTGAACCGCCTCACGCATTATGAAGTGACATGTTTCGCCGACTATCTTCAGCAGATCTACCTCTCCAAGTGGTTTCCTGGCAACGAAGTCACTAACCATCTGTAATGTATGAAAGCATGCAAGATTTAAGCAAGTGATAGTTAGACGCAAAATGAAAGTACTAAAATATGATAAAGACAAGTACACGCTCAATATTCGGTGTGTAGTGCTTGCAGCTCCTAATATGGTCGCACACATAATAGCCGCAAAACAAGGATCCGGCTGGTTGCTTATGGCATGGGAAGTGTGTGCGTGGAATCCAGTCCTTTGCTCCCTTAGGTGCCGACCCTTTATAATGGTTAATGTAGAAAAAAAGAGCACTGCTTGAAACAATGGGACAAGTTAGTATATAATTATCGACTTGAATATTTTCAAAGATGTGTGAGAAATCTTAAAGGGGTTACCTCTTTAGGATGACGGTGAAATCTTTGTATTGTGACGGTGGGTAATCCAATGGGTCGAAGACCACATATTTGGCTTCCCTCGGCAAAAGCATAAAAGCAACCCAGTGTCTCCTGTCACAGTGTTATATAGTGTTATATAGCTAGGATAAGTACCAAGCTAATCGATATATGTAGGATTAGAGAATTGTTAGAATTTAGACAACATACCCGAAAAGGTAGGGAGCCCATATACATTCCGCGTCTCAATGAAGATCCATCATAGTTGCTATGTAGATTGACACCTTCCTTCTAAGATCAATGGAAAACTCCTTTCGTTTCTTTTGTTTATCCTGGGCCGTCTTACAATCCTTTAGTTCCTCGGCGGAGTCAAGCCACTTGAGGGGAAATGCCCACCTAGCCTCGCAAATAATATAAGGGTCAAGATACCCAATCTTGGTCTTCGAACCCATTGCGAGGCGACCTTGCATCCTGCACAACACACCGAAAAAATGATTTTGAGACTACAAAGGCCAGTACCATATGCATATATACATGGTGTATGGACATGGAGCACTTACATACACCACAGTCTCATGGGGCCTAGCTCCATCATTTGCAGGCGGTACCTTGCATGGATGTCATCGAAATCGATGATTGTATCAGTACCTTGGTTTTCCCATTTATTGCAACCAAACACCTCCACATCGACCCGTGCCCATATATTCTGGAGCCCTAGGGTGCATGCCCTACGGTACCAACTATGGAACTTCTGCATTTCACCTGGACATTCATGAAGAGCCCTTCCGGGTAGCAAGTCTTTGCCATACTCGAATTTCTTCAGGCAATCTGGCAAATCTCCTATCTCATCGACCCCAACTATACGAACGAATGTCTTGTCTGAACGAGGCTTGGAAAACCCCGGTCCAGTTGGCACCGCTGCTTCCTTTCTCTTTATTTTTTTCGAAGTCATCTTCTTTTTTGTGCCGTTGTTGGCGATCATCCACCTGTTCACAACGTCAGGCTCTGTATTCTTGTATGCCATGATCACCCGTGCCACCGACCCCATAAACTGCTCGGGTCATGGTGGCGAGTTTTGGACCTCCGCTGGCTCATATTGATGCACTGGTGATAGGGGTTGCTCCTCCTGTTGTACTAGTGGTGATGGGTTGGCCTCCTGTTGTACAACTGGACATGACGGGCTGCAGATAGTGGTGGCCACAATTTCTTGTTGTGGTGATGGGTTGGCCTCCTGTTGTACCTCTGAAAATGACGGGCTGCAGATAGTGGTGACCACAAGTTCTTGTTGTGGTGATGGCAGGCGTGATAACGAAACCACTGGGACAAATTATCTGGGGACGATTGATGTAATGGTGGCACTTCCTCTGGTGTGTTCTTACCATGAACTTGTGTCGGTGTCACCATCCTCTGGGAGCAAAGTGTGAGTGAGGGAGGATCTTCAGGTGGTGGAGCTTCCAGTATGATATCTCGTTTATGCCACGGTGCATTCTTTCCAACGGCTTGTCCCAAGGTTTCAATGCCATCATGAAGGGCTAAGTCTAAGAAGTGATTGTCATGTCTTGGATCCGTAATTGTGACCACTTTTACCCATGCATATAATGGCAACGTAGGTTGTCCCTCCAAGCCGGGATTATTGCTCACCACCAACGCCACACCTTTGGCAGCCTCCTTTGACCTCCCACTTCTGCCTATCGGAATGTGCAACGAGCAAGGAGTGTCAACAGTTATAGCATCTACCGGATATGGTTCTACTGACGTAGAGGCAACACTACTCGAACAAAGCTGTGAGGCAGTGGCCCCATTTCGTGGCGGCATCATTAAGTTATTATTTAATGATGTTTGGCTGATCATTTGTCGTTGCTGCTGCTCCGCAAATGCCGCCGCGAAATAGTCATTAAACCTTGTGTCGGTGTTCTACCGTCGATCCTACCGAGGGGTATCCCGAGGTAGTAGAGTTTAGGTGGGGTTTCGCCGAGATCAGGAACGCAAAGGCCAAGAGACTCAGGATTTTTAGACAGGTTCAGGCCGCCGAGATAGCGTAATACCCTACGTCCTGTATGGTGGTTTGTCTTCAATGATTGTGTGTCCTTTGGAGGGGGTCCCTGCCCAGCCTTATATACACGGAGGGCAGGGTTACAAGGTCGGTTCCGAGTAGAATCCTAACCTATTACAACTCGTAGAGTGCTTTACAAGTCAATCCGAGTAGTTTACAGGTCATACGACTGGTTTCCATAACGAGAAGAGTCCTTGCAGTACTCTACTCGTAGTCTTCACGCTTGGTACGACTCCTTCAGAGATTATGAGGACCCGGTGTGTCCGAGGACCGGTGGATGGTCGCTTCCTGGTGTGATGAGTGATTGACAACGTGGTGTGGATTGACGTTTCCCTTGGCTCAAGTATTGCAGGTGTAGAATGCGGCTTGGTTGCATTGGTGCAGGTGAAGAACAGGCGCGAAAGGTCCTAGCCATGGCGGCCTCCGAGGAGCGGAGAGACAAGTAGGCTTGGTTCGAGGGACCCGGTGGCCGGATGGATCAAGTGCGGTTCACATGCTGGCAAGAACGAGCAAGGGGACGTGGTTCCGGTGTGAGGTAGCGGCTGACAACCGAAGCTCGTACGCGGACGTGAAGCCGGTGCAAGGTGGCGGCTAACGACCGAAGCTCGTACGCGGGGTTTGGTGATTTGGCCACAAAATCATCGGTGGACGGTTTCCCTTGGTTTGAGCCTCAAAACCAAGGACCGAGGACTCGACGTGGCGAAGATGGGCCACTGGGCTGTGGCATCAGCCAGGGGCGGTTTAACCGCCTCCCCCTGGGCCGGCCCAAAAACGGCGTCGAGGAGCTTCGATCCGGAGGACACGCGGCGTGACTGCAAGGCTTGCGTCGGAGGGAAGCTAGCTTGCGGTGGAAGGTGTCCCAGCCGGAAAATATCTGAAACCAAATGTCAAATTTGCCCCTGAGGGGTATGTATCACTTAGGGGTAGTTTAGTCTTTAGAGCACCACCACTTGGACTACTAATAGGCCCCCAGGGCATGGTGGCGGCCATCTCTCTAGTTATCTCTTTAGTTCTCTTTGGTTTTATCCTTTGAACTACTTTCCCTTCATCCCCTTCACCTAGAACTATTTCGAATCATTCCTAGTTTGTATAGGTGAATTCATGGTTTGGTGATTGAGTTTGTGCTGCTCATCTTTGTGCCATGATTTGAATCCACGAGCTCCCTTTTCTTTTTCTATTTTCGGAGGTATTTTCGGAGCTATTTTTGGGGGATTTTCGTTCTTCACTTCCTAGGGCGTTTTCTCTCGGATTTCTTTGGGGGATTCACGTATGAGTGCCTTGTGCCTCTTTTGCTGGTGATCTCTTGCCCCCAAACGCCGGGATTCGCTTTGGATTTAAAGTTTTCGGGATGAACTCGAGGTCATGGTGTTCTTCCTTAGATTTGAGATTTCGGGAGTTCTAGCGAGTTAGAGGCCGAGATCTTTTGGGAAAACACTCCACTGGAGGTCTAAATCATCTGACCAAAATCTTGCCTCAAGAGCTCAAGCGGTTTGGGAGATCCACTTTCGATTTGACTTTTTCCGGAGGTTCCCAAGCCAGGGAGGTTTAACCGCCCCTCTGACCCGGTTTAACCGTCCCCCCTGGGTGTGTTGAATCGAGTCTTGTTTCGGTTCGTTTTGTGTTCGTTTCGATCGATTCGAGTTCCGCTGCGTGTTTCTTGTTCCTAGGGTCAGTAGCTTGACAGTGGCTACGTGATATTGGCAAGATTGCTTTCGGAGGCATCGGAGTTGATTTGGGAAAATAGCCGGATTGGTTGGAAAGAATTTTTATCGGCTCCCATTCACTCCCCCCCCTCTGTGGTCGCCGTTTCGGTCCTTCAATTGGTATCAGAGCCGGTTACAGGTCTTTGTGACTCTAACCAGTCTAAGATCCAAAGATGGCGTACCAAGATCGGGGTTCTGGGCCTCCGCACTTCGATGGGAAGAACTACCCGAACTGGGTTGCGCGGATGGGCGCTTTCTTGCGAGGCAAAGGAAAGTTGTTGTGGGATGTGACCAAAGATGAAAACTATGTCAATCCCACCAACTTAGATGCCCAGGATGCAAAGGATAAGTTTGAGGCAAACGCTAGAGCTGTTGACTACTTGTTCCGTGCTTTGTCTGCCGAGGAGTTTGAGCGAGTTTTGGGCGAGGACCTAGCTAGCCAGATCTGGCAGAAGCTCAAGGTAGCCCATGGTGGTGATAGCCATGTGAAGGCTAGGCTTTTCTCGATATATCGGAGAGAATATGAAAATTTCGCTCATTTGCCTGGAGAGTCTGTTGATGCTTTGTTTCAGCGTTTCACTTCCATAGTCAACAACATGAAAGCCAACATTACCGTACTCCCATACTCGGATCATGACAGAGCTATCAAGCTCTTGCAAGCACTTGATAGATCCGTGTGGGGTGCCAAGGTTGAGGCGATCATGGAGTCTGCAAACTATGAAACTTTGTCTGTTGATGAGCTTTTCTCGAAGTTGAAGTCTTCTGAGGTTGACAGACAGCTTCTTGCCAAGGCTAAGAGTCCGACTGATCCCCATAGTTTGGCTCTAGTCGGTGGTTCTGGATATGGACATGCTAACACTCCCAGACACTTTGCTTTGTCTTCTCTTGTGTCTCTTCCAGATGAAGAATATGAGGTGCTGAGCGAGGAGGATCTCACGTTGCTCACGAGGAGGTTCGAGCGGATGTACCAGAACCGGAAGGGTTCGAGGCGTGCCGGAAGTACGTGCTACAGATGCGGGAAGATGGGCCACTTCATCGCCGAGTGCCCCGAGGAGATCAAGAACGACTACAACCGCAAGCACCGCCCGTGAGACGACCACAAGCACCGTCCCAAGGACGAGTACCGCTCCAAGCACAAGAACAAGGAAGAGAGAAGGTCGAAGAACAAGCACGGTGGACACAAGAAGAACCGATCTTGAGCGATGGTGGCAGATGCAAGCGACATCGACACAAGCTCCACCAACACGTCGTCAAGCTCAAGCAGCGAAGATGAAGACCGCGGCCACCGCAAGGAGAAGAAGAACTTGAACCGCAACTTCAACGACATCTCCTTCGCCATCGTCGACTACTGCACCATGGCGCACGACTCCGTGAAGAGCAAGGACGACTCCGACTCCGACTCCGAGGATGAGGTATTGACCGATTCCACCTCTTTGCGTAAGGAAATTGCTAGACTAGAGGAGTTGGTCGATAACCGCGATGATGTGCTTAGGAAGACCAACAAGGAGAAGAGAGAGTTTAGGTCTTTGCTAGGAGAGTCCAAGGATAGAGTAGCTGAGCTTGAGACCTTGCTTTCTAAGACTGGAAAGAAGGCGATGGAGTTTGAGTCTTTGCTTTGCGAGTCTAGGGAGAGAGCAGCTAAGCTTGAGTCAGAGATTGCTGTGTTGAAAGATGCTCCTCTTGTGTCTGATGAAATTGAATGCTCATTCTGTGATGTGCATCTTGCTGATCTGGTTGTTCTTAAGGAGAAACACATGACATGCTTAGATGAACTAGAAGGTGCTAGGGTTGAGCTTGCTGAGTTGAAGTCTAGATCATCTTTGCTAGGTGCTTGTACTTCTTGTCCTGCTTTGCATGCTCAGTTGCTTGAATCTCGTACCATGATTAGTTCACTTGAAGCTCAACTGAAATCTCCTATTGTAAATTTTTGTTCTGCTTGTGATGTTGTCGCTTTGAAGAATGTTGAGCTAGAATAGTGTGTTAATCGCTTGCAAGATGAGAATGATGAGTTGCGACAGTGTTTGGGTTGGTTGTCGAGTCGCGAGCCTCAGCTTAAGATGTTGATTGCTGGTTTTAAGAGAGCTGATGGTCGTGGTCTGGGTTCTGAGAAAGTTGGTGAGAGTAGTGGTGAGAAAGAGAGAGAACCTGAAAACTCCACCACAAACATTCCCACAAACCCACCAAAAGCCATTCTCAAGAACACCTTCACACCCAAACCCAACCACCTGCTGAACAAGCTTGACACCACTCCAGATCCTCCCAAGTTTCCACCAAAGACAAACAACTTCCAGAGGAGAGTGACCTTTGTGAAGAGTGGGGTTTACCAGCCGAGAGAGAGGCCACAGCCGAGAGAAACCCCAAAGCCAAAACCAGTCCGCTTCCATTGTGAGCATTGTGGAAGGGATGGACACCTTGAGGAGTTCTGCTGGAGGAAGAAGAGGGAGGTGAGAAGAGAGAAGGAGATGGGGAACAGGGACAGGTACCACTCTTCCCGTAGTGTGCCTGTGTCTCGTTCACCCTTGCCTAGAGGAGAGGCCTTTGTGCGCATAGTTCCTTCGTTTGGCAGTCGTGGTGTTCCAGCTAGTCGTGAGTTTGCTAGGCGGCCTCCAGTTCGTGGTCAGTTTGGTTCAGGGAGGTTGGACCGTAGCTTTGAGGCTAGGAGAGAGTCTAGGCCATGTTTTCCCCCGCGTGGTGCTAGAGGTCCGATGGTGAGAGACGAGAGGGTTTCACGTGGTAGAGTTGATTTTGCTAACCCCTCTTTTGAGCAGATGGCCCGACATTGGTTTGACTCTTTTTGTGTTAACCCTAGTGTCGAGTCATTCACTCATTCTCGTTCTTGCTTTTAATTGTGCAGGTGGGAGGCTTGGAGAACTTTTGGTTGATGGATTCTGGCTGTTCGAGACATATGACAGGTAATAGGAAGTGGTTCTCCAGTCTCACCCCGGTGGTGTGCAGGCAGTACATCACTTTCGGGGATAAGGGTAGAGGTAGAGTGTTGTCTGAGGGTGCTATTCAGGTGAGCGACAATTTTATGTTGAAGCGGGTTGGTCTTGTCAAGAATCTTGGTTTTAATTTGCTTTCAGTTTCTCAGCTTCTTGATGAGGGTTATGAGGTTCGGTTTAAGAGTGGTGATTCTCGAATTCTTGATTCTCGAGGTGACCTTGTGTGCATGATCATTCCCGAGGGACAGATTTTTGTGCTGATTTTTCTCGATCCTTTGGTCCTTCACGGTGTTTGATCGCTGGCACTTCTTTTGAGCTTTGGAAGTGGCATAGGAGATTGGGTCATGTGAGCTTTGATTTACTCACACGCTTGAGTGCCCTTGACCTTATCCGAGGATTGCCCAAGCTCAAGTTCGAGAAAGATTTGGTTTGTGCACCTTGCAGGCATGGTAAAATGGTTGCTGCTTCCCATCCACCTTTGACAGATGTTATGACTGAGCGTCCAGGGGAGCTTTTGCATATGGACTTGGTTGGTCCCGCTCGCGTTCGTTCAGTTGGTGGGAAGTGGTATGTTCTTGTGGTTGTGGATGACTTTTCTCGGTATGCTTGGGTGTTCTTTTTGGCGTCTAAGGATGAGACATTTAATTTTGTTCGAGATCTGATTTTGAGGTTGAAAAACGAGAGTAATGGTGGTGCCATGAGAGCTATACGCAGTGACAATGGTACGGAATTTAAGAACACTCGTTTTGATGCCTTTTGTCGTGATCTTGGTCTCGAACATCAATACTCTTCGCCATATGTTGCTTGCCAAAATGGAGTTGTTGAAAGGAAGAATCGGACGCTTTGTGAGATGGCTAGGACGATGCTAGATGAGCATAGGACTCCTAGGAAATATTGGGCCGAGGTAGTGAACACAGCTTGTTATGTTTCAAATTGAATCTTCCTTCGTGCTTTCAAGAAGAAAACTTGCTATGGGCTTTTCCATGGTCGTTCCCCCCGTGTGAGTCACTTTCGGGTTTTTGGTTGCAAGTGTTTCATTCTGAAGAAAGGAAATTTGGACAAGTTTGAGTCTCGTTCGATGGATGGAATTTTTCTTGGTTATGCTAATCATTCTCGAGCATATCGTGTGCTCAATCTTGAGACTAACCAAATCATGGAGACTTGCGAAGTCACCTTCGACGAGACCATTCCATGTAGCTCTTCTGTCTTTGAGTGTGCAGGTGATGATGAATTGGGACAGTCCATCTTTGAGGAAGAACAGCTTGATGATGAAGATGATGAAGAGAATCATGCACCGTGTGGAGATCGTGTACCTTATACTTCCACTACTACTACGACATTCGACGACGGCCCCACTGCTACACCTTCGTCGAGTCACGCTCATGATCGAGTTCAAGTGGAAGCTGATGTTGAGGGGGAGGCAATCTCGAGGCGAGAAGCCCCCCGGCTGGTACAGAGGGATCATCCACCCTCGAAGATCATCGGGAACTTGGATGAACGTACTACACGGTCGAGGTCACAGAACATCTCTCATTTCGCTCATTCTGCTTTTGTTGCGTCTTTCGAGCCTAAAAATGTTGGAGACGCTTTATCTGATTCTGATTGGGTCAATGCCATGCATGAAGAGCTTGAAAACTTTGAGAGAAACCAGGTGTGGGAGTTAGTTGAACCACCTCCAAATTGCCATCCTATAGGAACCAAATGGGTTTTCAAAAACAAGAGGGATGAGGGTGGTGAGATTGTGAGAAACAAAGCGAGGTTGGTTGCTCAGAGGTTTTCGCAGCAGGAGGGGATAGATTATGAGGAGACATTTGCTCCTATTGCCCGTTTGGAGGCAATTCGCATCCTTCTAGCATTTGCAGTTGCTAAAGGGTTCAAATTGTACCAAATGGACGTGAAGAGTGCCTTCTTGAATGGGGTGATCGAGGAAGAAGTGTATGTGAGGCAGCCCCCGGGTTTTGAGAGTGAGAGATACCCACACCGAGTGTACAAACTCCACCGAGCTTTATATGGCCTAAAGCAAGCACCCAGAGCGTGGTATGGCAGGTTGAGGGGGTTCTTGCTTAGCAAAGGGTTTGTGATGGGAAAGGTTGATAAGACGCTCTTCTTGTTGAGAAATGGCAATGATCTTTTAATCGTTCAGATTTACGTGGATGATATCATTTTTGGTGGCTCTTCTCATGATCTTGTTGCCAAGTTTGCAGACGATATGGGCAGGGAATTTGAGATGTCGATGATGGGAGAGTTGCAGTTCTTTCTCGGGCTGCAGATCAAGCAAACCAAGGATGGGACGTTCGTGCACCAAAGCAAGTACATCAAGGACATTCTCAAGAAATTTGACATGAACGACTCCAAGCCGATGACTACGTCGATGAGTACGACTACAGCTTTGGATGCGGATGAGGACGGAGAACCAGTGGAGCAGAAGGAGTACCGGAGCATGATCGGCTCCCTTCTCTACTTGACGGCGACGAGGTCGGACATACAGTTCAGCGTGTGTCTGTGCGCTCGTTTTCAGGCTTCACCGAGGACTTCACATCGTCAGGCCGTCAAGCGAATTTTCAGGTATCTCAAGTTTACTCCTGAGCTGGGTCTTTGGTACTCTGCTGATTCCACACTTGCACTTCATGGTTTTTCTGATGCGGATTTTGCTGGGTGTCGTGTTGATCGCAAGTCTACTTCTGGTCAGTGTCAGTTTCTTGGTTCGTCTCTTGTGTCTTGGTCTTCTCGCAAGCAGTCTAGTGTAGCCCAATCCACCACAGAGGCCGAGTATGTTGCTGCTGCTAGCTGTTGTTCTCAGTTGCTTTGGATCACGTACACCTTGAGAGACTTTGGTTTAGACATGTCCCATGTTCCACTTCTTTGTGATAGCACCAGTGCCATCAGCGTAGCCAAAAATCCCGTGCTTCACTCCAAAACCAAACACATAGAAGTGAGGTACCACTTTCTGAGAGATCATGTGGAGAAAGGAGATATTGAGCTTGCCCATGTTTCTATCCAAAACCAGCTTGCAGACATTTTCACCAAACCACTTGACCAAGCTACCTTCACCCGCTTGCGAGGGGAACTTGGTGTGTGTGCGTTTTTCCGAGCTGAGTTTTGAAGGCTTCTCTTGTAGCATATGTATACTATTGAACCATCTTTGTATCTTGATGTACATTTTTCTGTTTTTGTATCTTGATGTCTAGTTTTTCATCTTTGTATCTTGTGATATATCATGCTGCATTTGTATCATATCTTAGGATGAGCTTCTCCTATATGCAGTGATTGCTACAACTTGCTACATTTTAGAGTTTAGGCAGGTTGGCTAGGGATTGATTGTATGGATGGCTATGCTCTTGATGGTTTTGATATATATTCTTTTGAGATAGTTTTTTTGAATTAAAATGACAAACTGAACTTAAACTCTTTCACCCATGAGTAAATGCCTTTGCATGTCTTGTTTAAGCCGAAATGGCTATATCCTGCTTAAGATCATGCTAGGATGTGATATTCTTTTCAATTGGGTCAAAGACCTGTGTCATTGTAAATGTTTAGCCCATGCTTTATCTTGTGGAGGAGCATAAGCTTCTTTTTGTCGCAAAGACATTTCATGTACCATGCTTAATTTGAAAAACTTGAAAAATGAGATGTCTATGCATGAAAGAAGAAAGATGAGAAAAAGATATATTTGCAGAAAATTATGCTCATGTCTCTATGCTTTCACCATTGCACACACTTGCACACATGGGTGCTAAGCGGTTGCATGTTGTTTGCCGGAGAAGTCTCCCATGAGAAGTGAACACATGGCTCCGTGCTTTGACATGACATGAGGTAGAACTTGGGCGTTTATGATGATCTTTTGTCAAGAATGCTTGTACGTTCATGTTTTTTGGTGAGATGAAGTTCATTTTTGCTTGAACAATCCATGGTTAGGATTTTGCTCATGTGGTGACATTTTTGATAAAACTATACAAATTGATCATGGCTTTGTCAATTGGCTATATGTCTTTACCTTCTTGATGGCAATGCCCGTGTCACATGATGAACTATCTTGTTTGCCTCTTCTCTAACTTGTAGCATTTTGTATTGCTCATTGTATATTTGAGAAGCCTGTAGTTGCATTTTGTACATTTTTTCCTTGATTTGTGCATTGTCAACAAGGGGGAGAATTTCTGGAGCATTTTGCAAGGGGGAGAAGTTGCTGAATTTGTGAGAAAGCTTTTGCGCTAGAATTTGATTGGATTTGTGTGAGAAGTGAGAGTTTTGCCAAAATGAGAGTTTTTGAAAATTTGTGAAGTTCCTGAGAGTTTGAGCATTGGAATATCTTGCTGGGCATATTTGGAAGGTTTTCAAGTTGAAACGGCATCGTTGCGTGTCGGTGATATTATCTCCGGCAGTCTTCCACGGGGTAGCCCATGGAAGTGATTTGTATTGCAGGGAAGATCGCAAAGATCGGAAGCAAGATGGTTAGGATGGACAGACACAGGGGTTTAGACAGGTTCGGGCCGTCGACTTGACGTAATACCCTACGTCCTGTTTTGGGGTATTGTATTGTGTGGATTTCGCGAGTTTCGATGGGTTGATTGCTTGATGTTTTGGAGGGGGTCCCTGCCCGCCTTATATATCGGGGGGCAGGGTTACAAGTCGGTTTGTATCCGATCCTATCTCTAAGAATCCTTTCCTTCTTTACAATAATTCCTATTCCAACTAGGACTTCTCCTTCCAGATCCTTCCTCCGTGCGCCGACTTGTCCCGCACGTCTTCAGGTCCAGAACGGTGGGCTGGGCCGCCCCCTTTTGGTGGGCTGCCAGGCTTGCTCGTGAGGTACCCGGGTACTATATCCCCCACAGTAGCCCCCGAGCACTTCTTGACCGATCGTTGGCTGTAATTGATTCGTCTTTTCTTGCATGATCCGAGTGCTCCCAAGTTGTTTAAGATCTCATCCGAGTGATTTCGAAGAAGATCCGAGTGATTATGAGGAAAATCTGAGTGGTTTCGAGGAAGATCTGAGTGCATGATCAGACGCTCCTGAAAACAATTCTTCAATTATGGCCATAGTGAGGGGAAGGAGTGCTCTTTTTCACGACGCGACAGCGAAGTGAATACACTTAGCCCCCGGGCTTTGGGCAATTTGAGTATGAAATTGGCCAAAGGTCTTCAACTTTTATCCATCTATATCTTGATCTTCAATGGTGTGCACCTCCAGGTGCACCCATTGGGTGTAGCCCCCGAGCCTTGAGCAGAATAGAATATTCTGGTCGAGGGTCAAAAATAAAATATTATGAATCTCTTTTTGAACTTAATCCATCAATGGTGTGCACCTCCAGGTGCACCCATTGGGTGTAGCCCCCGAGTCTTGTTACGACTCAGCATGATCGTGTCAAGACTCTGAAAGCCGTGAATTCTGACTGATTTTTTCAGCCCCCATGCCTCTGGACATGGATTTTAGATAATCTTTTCCTTCTGGGGCTTTTTGTTTCCCCTTTATAAGGATTCTGTCCTCAAGTTCTTTGAACTCGGCATGACCTCCGAGTCGTGTCCCACGACTCAGCTTGACCATATGGTAAGCCATCTTCTCGCAAGATTTATACTTGTCAGCATTTGACCCAGATTTCTGAGCGAATTTAGCGATAGTATCGCATGCCTTACGTAAAAATCAATTGCAAGGATGCAATATTAATTGCAAAATCAAGTCTGGCCGTCGACTAATTTTAGCCTCACGACCGAGTGGTTTCTGCCCCTGAACACTAGCTCAGGAACCCACAAATTTGTTAGCGTAACAGAACCGAAAGGTCGTGCTACATTTCAGCCCATTTAGGGCCCACTACTCCGCAAAGTCCGTTGCTTCCTAACGGTTGCTTTACGGAAGGCGAAATATCGCGAGATATCGCGACTCCTTACCGCATCTTTGAATTCAAAGCGACGGGACGTGCCTGCGTCGGTTGAGTTCCCGAGACACGCATCGCGCCGCGCGCGGGAGGAACGGTTCATTCCATTATAAGCCATCCCCGCCGCAATCTTCTTCCTTTACTCGCCATTTGCCTTCCCAGCGCTCCAGTTCTCCTCCGCGCGCAAGAGCAAACCCTAGATCCACTCCCGCAGCTTTCCTCCTCGATCTTCAGCCCCCGCTCGTCGCCATGGCGCCCAAGAGGAAGGAAGCCCCGAAGCGGAAGGAGAGGTCGCCGGGAAGGGCCCGGTCGTCCAAGGCCAAGGCCACCGTCGAAGGTCGCCGTGGATCGCGCCGCCGAATGGAGGGAGTCCATCACCACCACCAGGCGCCTCGAGCAGCACGTCGTCGACGGCATCCTCCCCGACCAGCAAACCGCCGAGTGGCGCGCAGCCGCCGGTGAGTCTTTCCCCACCCCAAATTCCTCTGATTTGGTGGTGTTTGAATCTTTCTTTCTTCGTGGTTTCGGCGTGCCCGCGCATCCTTTCCTCCGCGGGCTGCTGCACTTCTATGGGATCAGTCTTTGCGCACTGAATCCCAACTCCATTCTTCACATCGCCATCTTCATCAACCTCTGTGAGGCCTATCTTGGGATAGAGCCTCACTTCAATCTTTTTCTTCATCTTTTTCTTCTGAAAACCTTATCCCAGAACCGAGTGCCCGCAAGTAGTCGGGGGCGCCGGATTCCAACTCCGCGAGGGTCGAACTCGGGAGTATTTTGACATTCCTTTTCTTACCTCCAACAAGGGGTGGCAGTCCGAGTGGTTTTACGTAGGAAACCACTCGCCTGCCATCTCTCCTGAAATCGATTCTCGTCCTGTTCCCTCCCAATCCTGGACTGCTCTTCCCAAGGAGAGTGAAATGGATCAGGTTCGGGAACTCCTGGGTCTCATAGCCCAGTTGAAGGACAGAGGGTTGTCTGCCGTCGGAGTGGCAGCCAACTTCGTGCTGCGCCGGGTCCAGCCCCTCAAGCAGCGGGCTCATCCGGCGTATGAGTACTACGCCGAGGGGGACAACACGCGCGAAGCCCCCGAGCGTGTCGACAAAGTCCAAGCCGCAGCTCGGCTTGGCAAATTCTTCGCGACCGGAACCTCCCTGAGGACTACTGACTGTCCTCCGGCGTTCAACTTAGGGAATCCACGCCCTGAGGTATTTAGTCAATCTGTTGTTGTTTTTATTTCAATTCCACCCATTGGGTGTAATCTCAGAACTGAACCCCACTTTTGCAGGGTCGAGCTGCCTTTGTATCCCTCCCTCCTTTGCCTGAGATGCCGAAGGGAGTGGATCAACCGGCTCGGCGCAGGGCCGTTGGTGCTGAAGAAGCAGTCGGGGGAAGTGAGAGTGACCTGCGCGACTCTGATATCACTTGTCGTCCTCTCCTTCTCCCGACGTGCTGTCTCCGAGTGGTGGGAAGGCTGCCCCTGCCCTGAAGAAGCGGAAGATCTCAACGGGGATCGTGATTGGGGATGCGCCAAGCCGCCGCCAACTCCTTATCTCTGAGTCGTCTGACTCGGAAGAAGATGAAGCTGGCGGTGCCGAGTCGTCAATCCCGCCGCCAATCACCAGCTCGGAGCAGTCTCCCCTTGCAGTAGTACCTCTGAGTGCTGCAAGTCCGAGGGACCTCCCTTCCCCCACTCGGAAAGGAAAGCGCCCGAGAATGCGCATATCTACTCTGTGAGTATCCTTATCATCTCTTGATTTTCCTTTATGTTCTTCTGTGAGTAATCCATATGTGCTTTATCCTGTAGCACGCCGTCTGAGATCCCCTTTGCGGGTCCTGCTGCCTCAGTCGGCTGTTGAGACCGAGATCCTGTCAATCCAAATGCCAGAGGTGCCGACCCACTCGGCTGATCTTCTCAGCGATCAGCCTGTGGGTCCGCCACCAGAGTCGCTGCGAGCACCAACCCCGCCTCCACCGAGTCCTACACCGGCGTCGCCGACCCCACCGCCAGTTCCTCAAGGCAGCCCCCAGCCTGCTCCTGTGGTTGAACCGACTGCAGCAGTGGAGGAGCCCCAGACTGCGGCGGTCGAAGTTGCTCCTGCGGTGGACAGCGCTTTGAGTGGTGGTGCTCCCATGACTCCTCTGGAGGAGTTCATATCACTCCATCTTCGCATGGGCCAGATAGCCAAGGTATTTCCTGAGCTACTTATCTTGTTGATGTCAAGTACCGAGTGGTACATCAATTCATATTGTCATCTGACTTGTCTTTGCAGGACTTAGCTGCTGATGCCGAGGCAAAAGCCTTGGTTATTCAAGAACTTTCATTCTGCAGTCGCTAAGGCCGACTCCTTGGTGGCCCGAGTGACTGAACTCGAAGCTGCTGCGGCCCAACGCCAGGCTGAGTTGGAGGAAGCCCAGCGTACCACTCGCGATCTACGCGGAGAGGTAGAGCAGGCTAGGCTCAACGAGGCCCAGGCCGTGCACGAGCTCAGAGGTATGTTATTCCTTGTTTGTTTTTCTGTCAGACGTGAATGTATTATCCAGATCTGACTTTCTGTAGATTATCGGTATCGGATTATGTCCCAATTCGCAGAGCTCACTGCCAAGGTGGCTCGGCTGCAAGGCGAGGCTGAGGCGCTGCGCACCGAGAGGATCGCGCTGGAGGACGCTATCCGAGTGGTGGCGGAGGAGATCGAGCCGGAGGCGTCATCGTCTTCGACTTCTATCCGCGACCGCGTTCGGGCGCTCCCACGCTTCTTCCGGCGACAGCTCTGCTCCATCAGCCAGGCCAGCTGTGGCCATGTTCCTAGCGGTGCTCAAGTCTCTGTTCCCGGCGTCGGACCTGGAGCCACTCAGCCGTGGATACGCTGCTGGCACCTCCGAAGACGACGTGGGCAGACTGCTCCTTGAGGTCGAGCCTATCGCCAATGTCCTGTCCAAGGATGTTGTTGATGACTCTGATGAAGCGGCCCCGTCTGGCGCTGGTGACCCTACAGTGTAATGTAGATAGAATATTTGTAGTATTTGGTCGAACTAGAACTTTTGAACAATGTTTAAGTTGTTGTTATTGTGTATAAGTTTTTATGGGGCTACTACTCCCTTTCTTTCTGCGCTGGCCTTAATTTCTGAGTGGTTGACCTGTTACGGAGTAGATTAGCCTCGTTGGTCTCAGTCTCATGCCGCAGAGTCTTTGTCGTACGTTTAGAGCTTTGACTTGGCGAGTACTTTCCCTCTCGATTTAAGGTTTGTTCCACTCGTACTTTATGTGCGTGACGCGAAAGAGGAAATACGAGTAGTAGAAATAGATGAAAGATGAAATCAACTTTATTGATAACTCATTATAAATCTGCCGAGTCGTGACTGGGGGTGAATACCCTCCAAAATCACTCGGAAAAACAAATCTAAATAAAAAAGATAAATACATAACTGAATCAGGCGTAGAAACGCTGTAAGTGCTCGATGTTCCATGGATTTGGGATGTCTACGCCGTCTTCCGTCATGAGGCGATATGAGCCTGGGCGACTCACTGACTTGATGATGTATGGCCCTTCCCAAGGGGACGCAAGCTTGTGCGCGCCCTTGGTGTCTTGCTTCCTCCTCAGAACCAAGTCGCCTGCTTCAAAGGACCTCTGCTTAACTGATCGATCGTGATAACGTCGCAGGACCTGAGCGTAACGCGCGGCTTGAATCTGGGCAGCCAATCTCTTTTCCTCGATGCTGTCGAGGTCTTCAATGCGCGCCACTTGCGCGTCGTATTCGTCATAGAACTCCACTCGGGGGGAGCCGTATGCGAGGTCCGTTGGTAGGATAGCTTCCGAGCCGTAAACCAGAAAGAACGGGGTTTGCTTCGTGGCACGACTCGGCTGGGTGCGCAGCCCCCAGACTACAGCTGGCAACTCCTTGATCCATCGTCCGTCATGTTGCTTCAGCTGCTTGAATATCCGGGCCCTGAGCGCCTTGATTATTTCGCCATTGGCTCTTTCGACTTGGCCATTGGCCCTTGGGTGCGCCACGGATGCAGGGCATAGCTTGATGCTCCTCTCGCTGCACCAGTCTTTAAACTCCTGCGCCACGAAGTTCGTACCATTATCTGTGATGATACGATTTGGGACTCCGAAGCGGTGGGTGATGTCGGTGAAGAACTCGATGGTCTTGGCTGCCGTGTGCTTTCTGACTGGTTTCACCTCAATCCACTTGGTGAACTTGTCAATAGCTACAAGGACATGGTCAAAACCACCAGGAGCCTTCTTGAATGGACCAATCATATCCAAGCACCAACAAGCGAAGGGCCAGGACGCTGGTATGGTTTGCAGCTGTTGTGCGGGTGCATGTATTTGCCTTGCAAAATACTGACACCCTTTGCAGCGCCGCACGATGTTTTCTGAGTCTGCTACGGCAGTCGGCCAGTAGAAACCAGACCGGAAAGCTTTACCAACTATGGTTCTAGCCCCGGCGTGATTACCACAGATTCCTTTGTGTATGTCTGTCAAGAGCTCTATACCCTCTGCGCGACTTACGCACTTTTGGAGGATTTGGGAAGCTCCAGATCGACGATACAGCTTGTCTCCGATGATGACGTAGCTTTTGCTGCGCCGCACGATTTGTTCGTGGAGCGAGTTTAGATCTTTGTCTTCCGCGACCTCTGCGGGCAATATGCCGCTGTCCAGATAGTCGATGATCTGGGTCCTCCAGTCCAACGCTTCGTCTACCACTAATGTGGCTGACTCCGGGGATTCTCCGACTTGTTGCTCCGCGACAGTGCCATCCGGGTTTATCTTGATAGATGGTTTGACAAGATCTTGTATGAAAACTCCGGGTGGGACGCCTTCACGGGTGGACCCCATCTTAGCGAGCTCATCTGCTGCCTTGTTATGGTCGCGCACCACGTGATGGAACTCTAAGCCATAGAATTTCCCTTCCAGCTTCCTGATTTCTTCGCAGTAAGCGTCCATCTTCTCGTTGGTCCTGGACCAATCCTTGTTTACCTGGTTTATGACCAGGGCAGAGTCCCCACGTACCATCAGGCGTTTGATGCCCAAAGATACTGCAATGCGGAGACCGTGCAAGGCTGCTTCGTACTCGGCTGCGTTGTTGGATACTGGGAACATGATTTGAAGGACGTATTTTAATTCCTGTCCACTTGGAGAGATCAGGAGTACGCCTGCGCCGCCTCCTTTTATCTGGAGGGAGCCATCAAAGTACATCTCCCAGTACTCAACTACCTCGTCGTCAGCCGGAGCTTGGTTTTCTGTCCAGTCTGCTACGAAGTCGGCCAAGACCTGAGACTTGATAGCAGTACGTGGAACGAAGGTTATGTGGTGGGCAGCCAATTCTATTGACCACTTGACGATTCGGCCGCTGGCGTCTCGGTTATGGAGAATTTCCCCTAAAGGATTTTCGCTCACCACCTGAGATTGGATGGGCCTCAAAGTAGTGCTTTCAGCTTTCTTGCTGAGATGAGAACTCCATAGAGTAATTTCTGCACATGGGGGTAGCGTACCTTAGATACGGTCAGGACCTCGCTGACGAAGTAGACTGGTCGCTGAACTCCATATGCGTGTCCTTCTTCAGGACGCTCGACCACTAGTACCGTGCTAACCACTCGGGGAGTAGCAGAGATGTAGAGGTAGAGTTGTTCTCTTGGTTGAGGTGGGACGAGGATGGGCGGACTCTGCAGGTAATCTTTGAGTTCCTGGAAAGATTGCTTCGCCTCGTCATCCCACACGAACTTGTCCTGCTTCTTGAGCAGTTTGAAAAACGGCAATCCGCGAACGCCGAGTCGTGATATGAAACGACCGAGCGCTGCCATGCATCCAGTAAGCTTCTGCACATCCTTTTGACAGGTTGGTGGTAGCATCTTGGTGATGGCCGTGATCTTCTCGCGATTTGCCTCGATCCCGCGGTTGCTGACCATGAAGCCGAGTAGTTTACCTGAGGGTACTCCGAAGACACACTTTTCCGGGTTGAGCTTCCACCGGAATACGCGCAGGCGTTCGAAGACCTTTGTCAGATTCCCTATCATGTCCTCGGGGTTCATGATCTTGACCACGATGTCGTCGATGTAGGCTTCTACTATGTCTGGGATCAATTGATCCAGACATGCTTGAATCGTCCTCTGATAGGTTGCGCCTGCGTTCTTCAGACCGAAGGCCATTGTGTTATAACAAAAGGCACCAAACGGCGTGATGAACGCGGTCTTTATCTGATCTTCCAGCTTCAGGCCTATCTGGTGATAGCCTGAGTAGCAATCGAGAAAGCAGAGCAGGGCGGAGCCTGCCGTGGAGTCAACGACTTGATCGATGCGGGGGGGGGGGGGGGAACGAAGGGGTCTTTAGGGCAAGCTTTGTTGAGATCTGTATAATCGACGCACATTCTCCAATCATTATTATTCTTTTTTCTTACAAGAACTGGATTAGCTAACCAGTCGGGGTGGAACACCTCCTGAATAAACCAGCAGCTAACAGCTTTGTAATCTCTGCCCTAATCGCCTCCTTGCGGTCCTGCGCGAATCGACGAAGCCTCTGCTGGATCGGTTTGGCAGTCGGATTGACCTTCAAGGAGTGCTCGGCAAGTTCCCTTGGGACACCTGGCATATCGGATGGTTTCCACGCGAATATGTCGGCGTTTTTCCCTTAGGAATTTGACGAGCACTTCTTCCTATTTGGGGTCTAATTCTGCCCCGATGATGGCCGTCTTCTTCGGGTCATCCAGGTCCAGAGAGATCCTCTTCAGCTCCGTCTCCTTGCTTGGCACGATGGCTTCTCTTGCTGGCTTCTTGGCGGGGATCTCCAGAGAGTCCTTGTCCACCTCCTGTGATGCAGCCAGTACTTGCTCCATGCGCTTGGACATGTCCAGGGCAGCTGCCGCGTTGAGGGTTTCCTGTTCGCATGTGTAAGCGACTCGGATGTCCCCCAAGACGGTGATTACGCCTTTAGGTCCTGGCATCTTGACCTGCAAGTAGACGTAGTGAGGAATCGCCATGAACTTGGCGAGCGCCGGCCTCCCGAGGATGGCGTGTTATGCAGTTTCAAAGTTCGCCACCGTGAACTGCATATGCTCGGTCCGGTAGTTGTTCCGGTCTCCGAAGGTAACGGGCAATGTGATGTGCCCGAGTGGTTCCGCTCCCTCTCCCGGTATCAAGCCGTAGAACACGGATTGGGGGGACTTAGGTTGAGAGTAGTCAGGCCGAGCTCCTTCAATGTGTTAGCAAAGAGGATGTTCAGGCCACTGCCACCGTCGACTAGTACCTTGGTGAGCCGAACGTTGCGATCGTCGGGGCTACTACCAAGGCGTGGGACCCGGGCTTCGGTATGAAGTTTGGGATGATCCTCCCGGGTGAAGGTGATCGGAACTTCCGACCACTTAATGTACTCAGGTACCGGTGGTTCCCTCGCGTGCATGACTTGGCGATGGGTGAGCTTCTGCTGGCGCTTCGACTCGAACTCTGGTCCGCCATAGATCATGCGAACCACTCAGTCGGCTTCCCTGGAAGTCGTCGCCGGGCTTCGTCATTCCGCCTGTCGTCTCGCGGGGAACCATCGTTCCTCTTTCTGTAGGGAGGGCCTCTGTTGCCCCCAGTAAGGCTCGCTTGAGCCCGTAGCACTCTCGTGCCGAGTGCTTGTGCTTGTGGTAAGGACATTGCTCATCGAGCATGCGCTGGAAGTCATCTGGAGTTACCCGGCCTCTGGACCGGTCCAGGGCGGCGACCATATCTCCCTCGCTCTTCTTCTTGCGAGGGTGACTGTCGGTGCGACGATGGTCGTCGTGTCGGTCTTCGTCTTCGCGGCGGTCACGCTTGCGGGTTGTCTTGTTCTCTTCTTCCCAGCGGCTCCTGAGCTCGCTGAGTTGTTCCTTTTCCACGATCTCTGCGTCCGCCCACGTGCTAGCGATCCGGAACATGTCATTGACAGTCGCGGGTGGCTTCCGAGTCCACTTGTGAATCAGTCTCTCGTCGGAGATGCCGTGCTGGAAGGCTGACATAACCTCCTGATCCGTCACGTCCGTGATGGAGTTGCGCTTCTCCGAGAACCTGCGCACGAAGTCGTGCAGGGTCTCGTTCTTGCGCTGCCTGATCTGACCGAGGAGCCGCTTGCTCCCGGGCCTTTCCCAGGTACCAAGATAGTTACCGACAAAGAGTGCGGTAAGCTAATCCCAGTTGTCGATGGCGTCCTGTGGGAGTCCTGCCAGCCAGTTGCGGCAGTCCTTGGTGAGCATGATGGGAAGGTAATTCGCCATCACGTCCTCGTCGCCGCCAGCCGCTTGTACGGCGGTGTAGTAGATCTGAAGCCATTGAGATGGATCAGACTTCCCGTCGTACTTGTCGATATCCGACAGCTTGAAGCCTCTGGGCCATGTCACGTTTCTCAAGCGCTCAGTGAACGACTGGAATCCGCCGATCCGACCTCTAGGGCGGGAACCGCTCAGACGCGAGCCGTCTGTTGTTCTTGGGGGAGTGCTATCCCTCCGGCGATCCCGGTCCCTGGGCGGGGAACGGGTCCTCCGATAGTTCCGAGTCCTGGGTGGAGTTCGGTCCCGTCGGTAGGTTCTGCTGCGCGGTGGAGTTCGCTCCCTGGGCGGAGTCGGTCGCCTGGGTGGTGGAAGCGCTCGTCCTCGTGGCGGAGTGCGACCGCCGTCGTTGCCGCGCCTTGGACTACCGGAGGGGTCAGAGTAGTCTGACTCCGTCGAGTAGCCGCTCCTGTTGGAGTTACGACGGGGATTTCCATGATCCCGATCGTATTCTTCGCGCCGTCGGATTTCCTCACGATGGCGCTCTTTGGTGCTGTTGCGGATGACATCCCTCGCATCTCGATCTCTGTTGATCGTGGTGTGAAGGTCTTCGTCACGATCTGATCCACCGCTGGCTCGGCGTCGAGACGGACCGGGCTCAGGAGCGACCGTGGTTGCTCTGCCCTGCATCTGGTGAACCTGGATGGAGGCGGCCTGCACGAGAGCCCTTACCTTTTCCAGGCCTGGAGTGCTGGGTGGCAGCCGACTGATTTCCTCGTTGATGGTGACGAGGTTCTGGACTGGCGTCTCGTAGACGTCGTATCCGTTGAACTCGAACATGCCGTCGCGCATCAAGTTCCGGGTGCTCCTCCTGTCGTGCCGATCCCGTTGATGACGATGATCTTCAGAGCGTGGTTCCTGGAGTCGAGCGGTGCCAGATCCTGATGCGGTGGCTCCGTGTGGTCGTGCGGCTCTGCGAGTCGCCCGACTGGCGTTGCGTCCTCGACGCTGGTCCCTGGCTTCAATCGTCTCCTCAGCCGGAGTGACCTCGTCTTCTGAGACAGGGTTGGGCGGCGTCGCTGGCGCCACCATATAGCAGTATGACCCGACTCCTTCTTGCGCGAGGTAGTCTTCCTCGGACTCGGAGAAGTCGGATGTGGGCGTATAACGCTCCAAGCTACTTGGAGTTAGTTCTCCGGGTGATCCTAGCAGTTCCGGCTCCGTAGAGGCGTCGGACACTGTGTAACCTTCCGGCAGGTCGTCCAGGATTGAGGGTCCCTGTGGGTTTAACTCATAGGAGTCGCTCCTAGAGAGGGAATCATCCGCCTGGACGATGTCCTTCATCTTCTGCTTCTGAGCAAGCGCGCAAAAGCCGGGGGTCTGGACGGTGATGACCTCAGGGCTCTGGACGCGCGTCGGTTGAGCGTTCACGCTCTGAGATGACTCGGCGACGCGACTCTCAGGAGCCGGATCGGAACCGAGTGATTGTAGATCTGTTCCCGACTGGTTGGGCCTCGCGTTTTGCGATGGACTCAGCGGGGTAGAACCGGCACGATCAGATGCGATAGGACCGGATTGGGCCGTGACGGCCGAAGTCGGCGCCAGAGAGGAGACCTCCGTGGCGACCGTAGCTCCTGCCGCTTGGGTATCCAAGGCGGCGGTGGTGACGTCCCCGAACTGGATCTCGAATCCGTCGACGTCCGGGAGATTGTAGCTGTCCAAGATCTTGACACGATCCATCCAGCTTACCAGATTGATCTCGGCGATATCCCCTACCTAGCGCGCCACTGTCGGTGATATTATCTCCGGCAGTCTTCCACGGGGTAGCCCACGGAAGTGATTTGTATTGCAGGGAAGATCGCAAAGATCGGAAGCAAGATGGTTAGGATGGACAGACACAGGGGTTTAGACAGGTTCGGGCCGTCGACTTGACGTAATACCCTACGTCCTGTTTTGGGGTATTGTATTGTGTGGATTTCGCTATGAGTTGAGATGTGGTGAGATTCGATGTCTTGGAGGGGGTCCCTGCCCGCCTTATATATCGGGGGGGGGGGGGGGGGGGGCAGGGTTACAAGTCGGTTTGTAGCCGATCCTATCTCTAAGGATCCTTTCCTTCTTTACAATAATTCCTATTCCAACTAGAACTTCTCCTTCCAGATCCTTCCTCCGTGCGCCGACTTGTCCCGCACGTCATCAGGTCCAGAACAGTGGGCTGGGCCGCACCCTTTTGGTGGGCTGCCAGGCTTGCTCGTGAGGTACCCGGGTACTATATCCCCCACATTGCGGGTTCGTTTGTGCAATTTTGGCATTTTTGGGTTTGGTCATCTGCCAGGGGCGGTTTAACCGCCCCCCCCGGGCGGTTTAACCGCCCCCTGTGCAGTGTGCACAAGTGTTGTGGAGATTTGAGCCATTTTCGAGTGTTTTTCGCACGCACAAGTTCACTTGTTCAGGGGGAGTTGCATCTTTGCAGGGGGAGTGCTTTGAGTGTTCTGAAAAGTGAATTGGAGATTTGTGATTTGTGCTTTGTGCTTTTGCTCTTTTGCCGATGGTGTTGAGCCCTTTCGCTTCTTCTTGAAGGGTCGGCGTTTCTGGAGCTTTCTCTTGCGAAGTGACTTTGTTCTCAGCTTGTTCTTGCTTCTAGTCACTTGCTTGAGTCTTGTTTTCGATTTCTTTTATATTTTCTTTATATCATTGGTTACAATGTGTGTGTTGTCAATGCACTCATCAAGGGGGAGATTGAGGACCCGGTGTGTCCGAGGACCGGTGGATGGTCGCTTCCTGGTGTGATGAGTGATTGACAACGTGGTGTGGATTGACGTTTCCCTTGGCTCAAGTATTGCAGGTGTAGAATGCGGCTTGGTTGCATTGGTGCAGGTGAAGAATAGGCGCGAAAGGTCCTAGCCATGGTGGCCTCCGAGGAGCGGAGAGACAAGTAGGCTTGGTTCGAGGGACCCGGTGGCCGGATGGATCAAGTACGGTTCACATGCTGGCAAGAACGAGCAAGGGGACGTGGTTCCGGTGCGAGGTAGCGGCTGACAACCGAAGCTCGTACGCGGACGTGAAGCCGGTGCAAGGTGGCGGCTAACGACCGAAGCTTGTACGCGGGGTTTGGTGATTTGGCCACAAAATCATCGGTGGACGGTTTCCCTTGGTTTGGGCCTCAAAACCAAGGACCGAGGACTCGACGTGGCGAAGATGGGCCACTGGGCTGTGGCATCAGCCAGGGGCGGTTTAACCGCCTCCCCCTGGGCCGGCCCAAAAACGGCGTCGAGGAGCTTCGATCCGGAGGACACGCGGCGTGACTGCAAGGCTTGCGTCGGAGGGAAGCTAGCTTGCGGTGGAAGGTGTCCCAGCCGGAAAATATCTGAAACCAAATGTCAAATTTGCCCCTGAGGGGTATGTATCACTTAGGGGTAGTTTAGTCTTTAGAGCACCACCACTTGGACTACTAATAGGCCCCCAGGGCATGGTGGCGGCCATCTCTTTAGTTCTCTTTGGTTTTCTCCTTTGAACTAGTTTCCCTTCATCCCCTTCACCTAGAACTATTTCGAATCATTCCTAGTTTGTATAGGTGAATTCATGGTTTGGTGATTGAGTTTGTGCTGCTCATCTTTGTGCCATGATTTGAATCCACGAGCTCCCTTTTCTTTTTCTATTTTCGGAGCTATTTTTGGGGATTTTTGTTCTTCACTTCCTAGGGCGTTTTCTCTCAGATTTCTTTAGGGGATTCACGTATGAGTGCCTTGTGCCTCTTTTGCTGGTGATCTCTTGCCCCCAAACGCCGGGAATCGCTTTGGATTTAAAGTTTTCGGGATGAACTCGAGGTCATGGTGTTCTTCCTTAGATTTGAGATTCCGGGAGTTCTAGTGAGTTAGAGGCCGAGATCTTTTGGGAAAACACTCCACTGGAGGTCTAAATCATCTGACCAAAATCTCGCCTCAAGAGCTCAAGCGGTTTGGGAGATCCACTTTTGATTTAACTTTTCCCGAGGTTCCCAGGCCAGGGCGGTTTAACCGCCCCCCTGACCCGGTTTAACCGCCCCCCCGGGTGTGTTGAATCGAGTCTTGTTTCGGTTCGTTTTGTGTTCGTTTCGATCGATTCGAGTTCCGCTGCGTGTTTCTTGTTCCTAGGGTCAGTAGCTTGACAGTGGCTACGTGATCTTGGCAAGATTGCTTCGGAGGCATCGGAGTTGATTTGGGAAAATAGCCGGATTGGTTGGAAAGAATTTTTATCGGCTCCCATTCACTCCCCCCCTCTCTGGTCACCGTTTCGGTCCTTCAGATTATCCATGTGTCCTTATAGGCCCATGGTCGTACCTCCAACAAGCCCCCAAGCGCTTCATCGTCGAGCTTTGTTATCAACCGAGTACTTGCCAAATCCACCGAGTACATTTTCGAGTACTTCGAGTACTTGCTTAGTCTTGGAAAGTCCTTGGTTGTCGCGAGGCCATGAGGTGCTTATGCCCCGCTAATCTTGACCAAATTAGTAGTCTTCAATCTTTTATATGGGGTGCGGCGAAAGTCGCACTCCATATGGAGTACCCCCGAGCCTTAAGTTGAATCGAAGAATCAGGTTGAGGGTCTACAGAATCTTGAATCTTCATCTGATCTTGAAAGGTGCAATTTGAAAAATTGCACTTGATATCAAGTAGCCCCCGAGCCTTGGTTTGAATCACAGAATCGAGCCGAGGGTCTTGATTTAAGTCTTCATTCTTCAGAAAAAATAAAATCCCAATTCCTTTACTACCCTGCAGCCCCCGAGCCTTGAACTATATGTACACATAGAAATGGATCAAGTCTCAAGACTGACAGAGTAGTTTGAGAGTAGAAAAGAGATAAATCCAAAATTTTTAGGGTAAAGGAAAATAAAAATAATTGTATTCCCAGGTTACCCCCTGGAATTATCAATTAATTTTAAATCTAGTCCCCAAAAAATGTAAATAACCTGTAACTGTAGCTTGTGAATGCCAAACGGCGCGCCCACCAGTACTTAGCCGAACCGTCAGGGCAAACAAACCCTAACCGTCGCTAAAGCAAGCGCTGCCAATCTCCATTGAGCGAAGTAATCCACGAGCCCCCGCGCAAAGTAATCTGCAAGTCCCCGAGCAAAAGCCATCCAATCTCAGATCTAGCCATTAGGGTCGCTTCCAATCACCAACCAAGATGACATCCAAGAAGGACAAGAGGACAAGCCGTGGTGAATCCCGCGGCAAAGAAGTGATGCTGTCGTCGCCAAAACGCGGCAAGTTGCAGAAAAGATCTCATATGATGCCCAACACCTACATGAAGGCATCCAAGGCAACTGAGGATCATCTCCAGAAGTTGGTTGCTGACGGATTTCTCAAGGAACAGCAAGTACTGTTGTGGGAGATCCCAGATTCAAATGAGAAGGCCCCAATGGTTCCAGTGGATAAGACATTGATGTTTAGCCACTTTATCTTGATGGGATTAGGCCTCCCGACTTGTGATTTCCTTCGAGGTCTGTTGTTTTTCTGTGGACTGGAACTGCCCAATCTGACACCAAATGGAATTCTCTAGATTTCCATTTATGTGTTCTTCTGTGAGGCATTCTTAGGAATCAGGCCACACTTCCAACTATTCAGGAGGCACTTTCAGTGCAAGCCCCAACCCAAGAAAGATGCACATGCCCTGTTGGCAGAGCTGGCTTCCAGTTGCGTCAAGATGTGAAGGATATTTATCTCGAGTATGATATGTTCAACAACAACTTGGGATGGAAAGAGCAGTGGTGGTATGTTGGAGACTATGAGCCCAAGCTGCCTGAGTGGATCGGAGACGCTCCAGTAGATTTCCTCGAGTGGAAGAGTCTACCCACCATTGCAGAGAATATTCAAATCCCAGAACTACTCTCCCGTATCGCCAAGCTGAAACAAGAAGGTGTGACCGGAGCCTCCGTGGTGTATGCATGGATTAAACGCCGAGTGCAACCACTCGCGCAAAAAGACCACTGGGGCTTCGAATACAAAGGACAACAAGATCCGTCCAGAATGAGTCGTGAAGAACTTAGTGAAGAGGAGATCATGGAGCGAGTGTAGATGCTGATGCCAAAGGTTGACGCTGTACCATATCTCCCCAAGCTCTTTGATGCCACAAATCCACCCAAACTAGTAAGTATAGTACTTGTAGTATATCATTATGCACTACTTATACCTGTAAAATTACCACTCTGATAGTAAAAATATCTGATTGCGCAGGAGGATGTGGACTGAAGGACCGAATCGGCGATCAGAGAGGGGGGGAGTGAATGGGAGCCGATAAAAATTCTTTCCAACCAATCCGGCTATTCTCCCAAATCAACTCCAACGCCTCCGAAAGAGATCTTGCCAAGATCACGTAGCCACTGTCAAGCTACTGACCCTAGGAGCAAGAAACACGCAGCGGAACTCAAATCGATCGAAACAAACACAAAACGAACCCAGGGGCGGTTTAACCTCCCTAGGGGCGGTTTAACCGCCTAGGGGGGGGGGGGGCGGTTTAACCTCCTGGGGGCGGTCAATCTGGGAGCTCTCGGGAAAAAGTCAACTCGTGAGTCGATCTCCCAAACGGCTTGAGCTCTTGAGACGAAACTTTGGGGAGATGATGTACACCTTCAGTGGAGTATATTCCCCAAAAATCTCGGCCTCAAACACACTAGAACTCCCGAAATCTCAAATCTCGTGAAGAACACTTCCACCCCGAGTTCATCCAAAAATCCCCAAACCCGAAGCGATTCTTTGCGTTTTGAGGGGGAAAATCACCAGGAAAAGAGTGTCCACGACCTCATGTGTGAATCCCCCAAACAAACACGCAAGGAAACGACCTCAAACACAAGGAATCGAAAATCTCCCAAAGGGGCCAAAAAGAGCCACGGGATGAACAACGAAATCACACAAAGAGGGATACAAGAAAGCCAAATCTTCCATACATCACGAGGTCAACTTCTTTACAAAGAGGCTAGCTATCCTCCCTTCATCCAACCCTCTCAAAGATTTCTCCGGTGAAGCACTTGGCTAGCCTATGGAAAACTAGAAAGAAAAACTAAAGGAAAATAGTTCAAGTGCAAGGGAAATAAAACTAGACTACTTAGATGACAGCCACCAACCCCTAGGGGGTCTATTATATAGTCCAAGTGGTGCTGCTCTAAAGACTAAACTACCCCTAAATGATACATACCCCTCAGGGGCAAATTTGACATTTGACTCGTAGATTTTTCCGGCTGGGACACCTTCCACCGCAAGCTAGCTTCCCTCCGACGCAAGCCTTGCGGTCACGCCGCGTGTCCTCCGGATCGAAGCTCCTCGACGCCGATTTTGGGCCGGCCCAGGGGGAGGCGGTTAAACCGCCCTTGGGGGGCGGTTTGGCTGGTCACCTTAGCCCAGCTGCCCAATCTCGCCTCGTCGAGTCCTCGGGCTTGGTTTTGAGGCCCAAACCAAGGGAAACCGTCCACCGATGATTTTGTGGCCAAATCACCAAACCCCACGTACAAGCTTCGGTCGTTAGCTGCCACCTTGCACCGGTTGTGAGCCGCTACCTCGCACCGGAACCACGTCCCCTTGCTCGTTCTTGCTAGCATGTGAACCGCACTTGATCCACCGGCCACCGGGTCCCTCGAACCAAGCCTACTTGTCTCTCCGCTCCTCGGAGGCCGCCATGGCTAAGACCTTTCGCGCCTGTTCTTCACCTGCACCAATGCAACCAAGCCGCATTCTACACCTGCAATACTTGAGCCAAGGGAAACGTCAATCCACACCACGTTGTCAATCACTCATCACACCAGGAAGCGACCATCCACCGGTCCTCGGACACACCGGGTCCTCATGGACTTATTTTTCTCATGGCCCATCATGCCTGATCAGATTCCAACAGGTGCGGATCCCAAATTCTCGATTCCATCTCACCTGTGGAAACCACCCATGCAAGGCTCTGATGACTCAGAGTCATCACTCCGCTCGAGTGATTTTGAGGATTTCCGAGTGATGCCTCATGCAAAGGATGGTGATCAAGGCACTTCTAATGCAGATCTACTGGATAGAGGTAAGGACATATCCTTTCCAGCAGATGCTCGGAAGAAGAGAGCTGCCCATAAGAGGAAGACTATTACTGCGAAGACAGCTTCCTCCGAGTCAACCGTCAGCGACAACCCCCCGGTAAGTGTACCAGTGAATATATCAGTCGCAACGCAAGAGTAGTTTGAATTACCACTCGTTGATGTATAAGTTCCTGTAAAATGTAGGGATGATGATGATGAGGGTCCGAAGAATCAGCCTGAGGTGAGCTCGAAGCCCATTGAAGGACACAACACAAGAAGTCGGAGCCCCCAGCATCTCACCAGTCCCAGAGATCCAGAGCGCTGAGGCCGTGGGTGATTCATCACCCGTGAGCCCGAAGAAAATCCCCGAGTCAGGTGCCAGTGAGAACATTATGCCTTCACTGGTATTTGGCGAGCCACAGATACCGGACAAGAAGTCGAAAAGGTAATCAATTATGCTCATAATCAATTCTTTAGCCATAGTAGAGTAGTAATTTGAAGCAATATCCACTTGTCAATGCAGAAAATCCGCTCCCTTGCCACCGAGGAAGAAAGCCAAGGTGTCGGCTGAAGAACCACGACTAGAACTAGAGCAATCCACTCCCGGTGAGCAAGAATAGAGCATACCATTACTAAAGGAGCCTACTCTGCCGACGGATAAACCACTCATATCATCGGATCATATTCCAGAAAAATCTGCTGCAGAGCAAGACCAATCCCCACCCAAACTGCCAGAGTCAATTGGCTAAGACATGGACATAATCCCCAACTTGCCATTGCTCACCAACAAGGAGGGTGGAAACACAGAGCACAGTGCGCAGCCAAGTGCCCAACCCGTACTGGTGAAAACCATTGGACTTCAGTTCCTTCCAACTTCCAGTGGGGTGGGTACAACTGAAGAAATCACCGAATCGGATGTAAGCGCCGCTGTGCCAGGAGCAGCTGAGTTATTTGAAGATCCTTTGCTGGACGCCGACGCAATTGCAGCCTTCGTCGAGTCACAGAGGCGAATTGCTAACCTGGCACAGGGCTCAATCCAATATGTAGAGGTAATGATTCTACCTAGAGCTGTTCAATCAGTAGTCAATGCCAAATTGTATGTAATAAACTTTTGCAGGACCTGGCCACTCGCTCCAAGAAGAAATCCCAAGCCTTGTATGCGATGTCAGACGCATCAATACGGGCTCAACAATTGGAAGTCGAGCTAGCCAAGAGCAAGGAGCAATTGGCAAAACTGTCTCTACAATTTGATTCAGTTCAAGCGGAGAAGCTATCCACTCGTCAAGAGTTGGAAGACATACAAAAAGAGTATACCACCCGCCAGGAACAATGGAAAGCCAAGGAAGAACAGCTAAAGAAAAGGAATCAGACCATGACGAAGACCAATACTAGTAAGTCTCCCTGTTCAAAAACCTCTTCCACGACTTGTAATTTGTTGCTTTATACTGAGACCGTATCCTTACGCAGAGCATATGACGGCATATATGAAGCTCAGAGCTGAATGCACTTCATGGCAGAATGGTATGTATCGAGCCACAGAAGAAAAAGAAAACCTCTTCCATGATTATACTGCGCTGTATGAGACTCATAACGAGTTTATGACAGAGTATGATCAAGCCATGAAGATGTTCGAGCAATCAGATGCCACCCTCAAGGACGCTTTGGAAAAAGGCAAACTAGTCGGAGAGGAGTACCAGGCTCTGAAGGCCGAACATACTGAACTTGTCAAGGCGGCGATGACGCTGGTGAACTCCATTGTTGGTGTTCTACCGTCGATCCTACCGAGGGGTATCCCGAGGTAGTAGAGTTCAGGTGGGGTTTCACCGAGATCAGGAACGCAAAGGCCAAGAGACTCAGGATTTTTAGATAGGTTCGGGCCGCCGAGATAGCGTAATACCTTACGTCCTGTATGGTGGTTTGTATTCAATGATTGTGTGTCTTTTGGAGGGGGTCCCTACCCAGCCTTATATACACGGAGGGCAGGGTTACAAGGTCGGTTCCGAGTAGAATCCTAACCTATTACAACTCGTAGAGTGCTTTACAAGTCAATCCGAGTAGTTTACAAGTCATACGACTAGTTTCCATAACGAGGAGACTCCTTGCAGTACTCTACTCGTAGTCTTCACGCTTGGTACGACTCCTTCAGAGATTATCCATGTGTCCTTATAGGCCCATGGTCGTACCTCCAACACCTTGCTTCCAATGCTTTCTCTGCCGCTTCTTTAATTTCATCCTTGTATCGATCGTGACGCATATACCTATGCCTATCATTACTGAATCCGTCCTTGAAGCTCAAGGGTTTCGACATGCCTCTGATCCGGCCTCCATGCTCTTTCGTGCCAAGGCCTTCGCTAAGCATATCCTTGTCCCTATTCGGCACAAACTCACCTTTGCGGGCCCGTACTTTATCCATGTTGGTTCCACGAGGAAACTTGAATGATTTAGAAATGATCGACCACATTTCGACTTTCTTCCCTTCAGGAACCTTTGTCCAGTCTGGGATCGTTGGGGTCCACATGCACCCTTGTTCTGATTATTGCTCCCAGGGCGTTCCAGAACTTTGCACGAACAAAGGGAGGGTTCGTAACCAGTCCCGATGGGCCTACTTCATCAACCATCCAGGTTCCTTTGGGGTATTGGTTCCTACCTCGTTGGCCCCTTCTTTTCTTAGGCTCACTGTTTGTGGTGGTGCATTCAGCCTCTAGCGCAGATGAGTCGACCTCAAAGTCTTCTGCTGGCGAGGGGCTTACTCCACGTCGGCGGCGTCTCCTTTTTCTTACCGGAGAACGACGCACCTAGCATGATCATAAGAGTATCGTAAGTACATATCATTTTGTCTATCCAATGAAAATGTACATGAAAGCAGACTAGGAATCGTCGTTACCTCACTAACCGGATCGAAATCTGGGTCAAGGTCCGTCTCCGTACGGCCTTCACGCGGTTCAGTGGGGTGTGGATCAATAGGGTCCATCCACACATCGTGTACCCAGGCGCCTTCTCCTACTTACAGACCATCTCCAATGTTAGCATCTTCCCCGTTCTCTTCAGCCCCCGAATCTTCTACTTCTTCATTATCATCTTCAAATACTTCATTAGGGTCGCAAAGGGTCTGGGACCCAATGACGTCCAAGTCAAACCCATTGTCATCATCATGATTGGATGATGATGTCTCATCCATCGTCTTGATTACATGTTACATGTGAAGAAAAAACATTGTATATCATGAGCATAAAATAAAACTTGACTGATCTGGATTAGTTGAACCTAATTTCCTTCATACCAAGTAATCAAACACATGAAGAAAAGGTATTTCAACAGATTCAGCTCTCATGGGCATTACATCGAACACCTAAGGTGCGCGAACAAGGTGCTCACCTTTACCACAAGTGGGCTGGGGCCAGAGCACGGACGACTAGGGCGGCGGCGTCCTCGCGGTGTGCGTGAAGGGCTTGTGCTCCGGCACGAGCGGCGACAGAGCGTAGAGGAGACGGTGGTGGTGCCGGAGGCGGGGGCGTGGACGCGGAGGGGGACGGCGGAGGAGGCAGCGCGCCAGTGCGGCGGCGCCGACGTGACTCGCAGGGGCCGGTACGGGTAGCGCCGCCGGAGAAACGAGCGCGCCCCGGGCGAAGAGGCCGCGCGCCGGCAGAGGACCCGCAGGGGCGGCGCGGCCGGAGAGCGGATGGAGGACGGCGGCGCGCGGCTGGAGCACGGAGGTGACGGCAGCGTGGTTGGAGCGCGGGAGGCAGCAAAAATTTGGGCAGCCTGTCGGCGTCCCGCGCTTTGTACGAAAATTTTGGCCAAGTCCACAAACGCTCGAGCTTATATAGATACCTCATTTCTAGGGGCGGGTGGTCACCATTACCAGGGCGGCTGACTCACCCGCCCCTGGAAAGCTGTCCGGCTATTACACAGGATGAACGCCAGTTCAAACGGTGCCGCGAAACGTAGCAGCACCGGATGAAACTGTGTCTTAGAGCCGCATCATAGGTTAAACACCCTTCCGTTCGGTGATGCTTCCTTGTATGCACAGCGGATGAAAATGTGCCTTCGCTTATTTCAATCTCACAATGCACAGGAAGAATATTCAATCCGTCCGATGAACATATCATGTAACGTCACCATATAAAACTGTGCAACGGACATTAACTGATTTTTTCCTCAAAAAACTCATAATTGTCTCTCCATAAGCATGACCATGATACAATCTCATTAACATTCATACATAGCACAACCTTGAATACAAATACATCATACATGCAACATCATATATAGCAAACCAAGTTTGTAGATTCATTACAAGTTCCACGATAATTAACATTTAACGACAAAGGTTATCACCCACCACTGGGCCCCGAAACAACATACATGCAACATCATATATAGCATAACAAGTTCATAGATTGAATGACCGAAACGGCGACCAGAGAGGGGGGGAGTGAATGGGAGCCGATAAAACTTTCTTTTCCAAATCCGGCTTTCACCCCAAAATCACTTCCGAACTTCGTAACACAATCTTGCCAAGATCACGTAGCAACTGAGATGCTACTGACCCTAGGAACAAGAAACATGCAGCGGAAACACAGAAAGAATCCTCGATCCAAAAACTTGACAAATCTGTCACTGGGTGTATGTACTCGGCACTGCCGGGTTACCAAACTCGGCACTGCCTAGTACATGCAGCTCTCGAGTGTATGTACTCGGCACTGCCGGGTTTCAAAACTCGGCACTGCCTAGTACATGCAGCCCTCGAGTGTATGTACTCGGCACTGCCGGATTTCAAAACTCGGCACTGCCTAGTACATGCAAACAGCACAGCCCCAAAAGTCAACTCGAGGATGGATCTCCCAAACGGCTTGAGCTCTTGAGGCGAGATTTTGGTCAGATGATCTAGACCTCCAGTGGAGTGTTTTCCCAAAAGATCTCGGCCTCTAACTCAGTACAACTCCCGGAAACTCAGATCTCGTGATGAACACCATGACATCAAGTTCATCCCGAAAATCTCAAATCCAAAGCGATTCTCGGCGCTTGGGGGCAAGGGATCACCAGCAAAAGAGGCACAAGGCACTCATACGTGAATCCCCCAAAGAAATCCGAGAGAAAACGCCCTAGAAAGAGAAAAACGAAAATCCCCCAAAAATGGCTCCGAAAATACCTCCGAAAATGGGAAAAAGAAAAGGAGCTCGGGAAATCAAATCATGGCACAAAGATGAGCAGCACAAACTCCATCACATAACCATGAATTCACCTATACAAAACTAAGAAAGATTCAAAGTAGTTCTAGGTGGAGAGGATGAAGGGAAGAGGAAAACTAAACAAGCCAAATGAAAGATAACTAGAGAGATAACAGCCACCAGCCCTGGAAGGGGCTATTAGTAGTCCAAGTGGTGGTGCTCTAAAGACTAAACTACCCCTAAGTGATACATACCCCTCAGGGGCAAATTTGACATTTGATCTTTAGATATTTTCCGGCTCGGGCACCTTCCACTGCAAGCTAGCTTCCCTCCGACGCAAGCCTTGCAGTCACGCCGCGTGTCCTCCGGATCGAAGCTCCTCGACGCCGAGTTTTGGGCCGGCCCAGTCGAGTGCATGTACTCGGCACTGCCGAGTTGTTCAACTCGGCACTGCCTAGTACATACAATCAGCCCAACAGCCCATCTTCGCCACGTCGAGTCCTCGATCCTTGGTTTTGAGGCCCAAACCAAGGGAAACCGTCCACCGATGATTTTGTGGCCAAATCACCAAACCCCGCGGGCAAACTTCGGTTGTTAGCCGCCACCTTGCGCCGGCTTCTCGTCCGCGTACGAGCTTCGGTTGTGAGCCGCTACCTCGCACCGGAACCACGTCCCCTTGCTCGTTCTTGCCAGCATGTGAACCGCACTTGATCCACCGGCCACCGGGTCCCTCGAACCAAGCCTACTTGTCTCTCCGCTCCTCGGAGGCCGCCATGGCTAAGACCTTTCGCGCCTGTTCTTCACCTGCACCAATGCAACCAAGCCGCATTCTACACCTGCAATACTTGAGCCAAGGGAAACGTCAATCCACACCACGTTGTCAATCACTCATCACACCAGGAAGCGACCATCCACCGGTCCTCGGACACACCGGGTCCTCAATCTCCCCCTTGATGAGTGCATTGACAACACACACATAGTAACCATTGGGATAAAGAAAATATAAAAGAAATTGAAAACAAGACTCAAGCAAGTGACTAAAAGCAAGAACAAGCTGAGAACAAAGTCACTCTGCAAGAGAAAGCTCCAGAAACGCCGACCCTTCAAAAAGAAGCGAAAGGGCTCAACACCATCGGCAAAAGAGCAAAAACACAAAACAAGTCACGAATCTCCAAATCACTTCTCAGAACACTCAAAGCACTCCCCCTGCATTGATGCAAACTCCCCCTGAACAAGTGAACTTGTGCATGCGAAAATGTGTTGAAAATGGCTCAAACCCACAACACATGTGCTTCTCTTTTAGAAAATGCAATCTTGCACAAACTTTCAAAATCTTTCCAGAAAGTTTTCAAAACTTCTCCCTCTTCTTTTAGAAATGCTCCAGACATTCTCCCCCTTGTTGACAATGCATGAATCAAGGTCAGAAAAACCCAAAATACAAAAACCGATGCTGAGTTGCACAAGTCGGCACTGCCGAGTTGCACAAACCGGCACTGCCGAGTATGCACAGGCAGCACAGCAAAAATGCAAAAATGCAACTACAAGCGCAAGAACCGGCACTGCCGAGTTGCTCCAGTCGGCACTGCCGAGTATGCACAGGCAGCACAGCAAAAAATGCAAAAATGCAACTACAAGCTTCTCAAATATACAATGAGCAATACAAAGTGCTACAGGTTAGAGAAGAGGCAAACAAGATAGTTCATCGTGTCACACGGGCATTGCCATCAAGAAGGTGAAGACATATATCCAATTGACAAAGCCATGAGCAAATTGTGGATTTTTATCAAAAATGTCACCACATGAGCAAAGTCCTAATCATGGATTGTTCAAGCAAAAAATGAAATTCATCTCACCAAAATCATGAAAGGACAAGCATTCTTGACAAAAGATCATCATAAACGCCCAAGTTCTACCTCATGTCATGTCAAAGCACGGAGCCATGTGTTCACTTCTCATGGGAGACTTCTCCGGCAAACAACATGCAACCGCTTAGCACCCATGTGTGCAAGTGTGTGCAATGGTGAAAGCATAGAGACAAGAGCATAATTTTCTGCAAATATATCTTTTTCTCAACTTTCTTCTTTCATGCATAGACATCTCATTCTTCAAGTTTTTCAAGTTAAGCATGGTACATGAAATGTCTTTGCGACAGAAAGAAGCTTATGCTCCTCCACAAGATAAAGCATGGGCTAAACATTTATAATGACAAAGGTCTTTGACCCAATTGAAAAGAATATCACACCTAACATGATCTTAAGCCAGATATAGCCATTTCGGCTCAAACAAGACATGCAAAGGCATTTACTCATGGGTGAAGAAATTTAAGTTCAGTTTGTCATTTTAATTTCGAAAAAAGACTATCTCAAAAGAATATATATTAAAACCATCAAGAGCATAGCCATCCATACAAGCAATCCCTAGCCAGCCTGCCTAAACTCTAAAATGTAGCAAGTTGTACCAATCACTGCATATAGGAGAAGCTCATCCTAAGATATGATACAAAAGATGAAATCAAGATACAAAAGCAAGAAAAAATACATCAAGATACAAAGATGGTACACAAATATACATATGCTACAAGAGAAGCCTCCAAAACTCAGCTCAGTAAACTGCACACACACCAAGTTCTCCTCGCAAGCGGGTGAAGGTAACTTGGTCAAGTGGCTTAGTGAAAATGTCTGCAAGCTGGTTTTGGGTAGAAACATGGGCAAGCTCAATATCTCCTTTCTCCACATGATCTCTCAGAAAGTGGTACCTCACTTCTATGTGTTTGGTTTTGGAATGAAGCACGGGATTTTTGGCTACGCTTATGGCACTGGTGCTATCACAAAGAAGTGGAACATGGGACATGTCTAAGCCAAAATCTCTCAAGGTGTATGTGATCCAAAGCAACTGAGAACAACAGCTAGCAGCAGCAACATACTCGGCCTCTGTGGTGGATTGGGCTACACTAGACTGCTTGCGAGAAGACCAAGACACAAGAGACGAACCAAGAAACTGACACTGACCAGAAGTAGACTTGCGATCAACACGACATCCAGCAAAATCCGCATCAGAAAAACCATGAAGTGCAAGAGTGGAATCGGCAGAATACCAAAGACCCAGCTCAGGAGTGAACTTGAGATACCTTAAAATCCTCTTGACGGCCTGACGATGTGAAGTCCTCGGTGAAGCCTGAAAACGAGCGCACAGACACACGCTGAACTGTATGTCCGGCCTCGTCGCCGTCAAGTAGAGGAGGGAGCCGATCATACTCCGGTACTCCTTCTGGTCCACTGGTTCTCCGTCCTCATCCGCATCCAAAGCTGTAGTCGTACTCATCGGCGTAGTCATCGGCTTGGAGTCGCTCATGTCGAATTTCTTGAGAATGTCCTTGGTGTACTTGCTTTGGTGCACGAATGTCCCATCCTTGGTTTGCTTGATCTCGACCGTGTAGTGCGTTCATCCAAGTTCCCGATGATCTTCGAAGGTGGATGATCCCTCTGTACCAGCCGGGGAGCTTCTCGCCTCGAGATTGCCTCCCCCTCAACATCAGCTTCCACTTGAACTCGATCTGGAGCGCGACTCGACGAAGGTGTAGCAGAGGGGCCGTCGTCGAACGTCGTGGTAGTAGTGGAAGTAGAAGGTACACGATCTCCACACGGTGCATGAATCTCCTCATCGTCTTCATCATCAAGCTGTTCTTCCTCAAAGATGGGCTGTCCCAAGTCAACATCACCTGCACACTCAAAAACAAAAGAGCTACACGGAATGGTCTCGTCGAAGGTGACTTCGCAAGTCTCCATGATTTGGTTAGTTTCAAGATTGAGCACACGATATGCTCGAGAGTGATTAGCATAACCAAGAAAAATTCCATCCATCGAACGAGACTCAAACTTGTCCAAATTTCCTTTCTTCAAGATGAAACACTTGCAACCAAAAACCCGAAAGTGACTCACACGGGGGGAACGACCATGGAAAAGCTCATAGCAAGTTTTCTTCTTGAAAGCACGAAGGAAAATCCGATTTGAAACATAGCAAGCTGTGTTCACCGCTTCTGCCCAATACTTCCTAGGAGTCCTATGCTCATCTAGCATCGTCCTAGCCATCTCACAGAGTGTTCTATTCTTTCTCTCAACAACACCATTCTGACAAGCAACATATGGCGAAGAGTATTGATGTTCGAGACCAAGATCACGACAGAAGGCATCAAAACGAGTGTTTTTAAATTCCGTACCATTGTCGCTACGTATAGCTCTCATGGCACCACCATTACTCTCGTTTTTCAACCTCAAAATCAGATCTCGAACAAAATCAAAAGTCTCATCCTTCGACGCCAGAAAGAACACCCAAGCATATCGAGAAAAGTCATCAACAACCACAAGAACATACCACTTCCCACCAACTGAACGAACTCGAGCGGGGCCAACCAAATCCATGTGCAAAAGCTCCCCTGGACGCTCAGTCATCACATCTGTCAAAGGTGGGTGAGAAGCAGCAACCATTTTTCCATGCCTACAAGGTGCACAAACCAAATCTTTCTCGAACTTGAGCTTGGGCAATCCTCGGATAAGGTCAAGAGCACTCAAGCGTGTGAGTAAATCAAAGCTCACATGACCCAATCTCCTATGCCACTTCCAAAGCTCAGAAGAAGTACCAGCAATCAAACACCGTGAAGGACCAAAAGATCGAGAAAAATCAGCACGAAAAATCTGTCCCTCAGGAATGATCATACACACAAGGTCACCTCGAGAATCAAGAATTTTCGAATCACCACGCTTAAAGCGAACCTCATAACCCTCATCAAGAAGCTGAGAAACTGAGAGCAAATTGAAACCAAGATTCTTGACAAGTGCAACCCGCTTCAACATGAAAGTGTCGCTCACCTGAATAGCACCCTCGGACAACACTCTACCTCTACCCTTATCCCCGAAAGTGATGTACTGCCTGGACACCACCGGGGTGAGACTGGAGAACCACTTACCATTACCTGTCATATGTCTCGAGCAGCCAGAATCCATCAACCAAAAGTTCTCCAAGCCTCCCACCTGCACAATCAGAACCGAGAACGAGAATGAGCAAATGACTCGACACTGGGGTTAGCACAAAACGAGTCAAACCAGTGTCGGGCCATCTGCTCAAAAGAAGGGTTAGCAAAATCAACTCTACCGCGTGACACCCTCTCGTCTCTCACCATCGGACCTCTAGCACCACGCGGGGGAAAACGTGGCCTAGACTCTCTCCTAGCCTCAAAGCTACGGTCGAACCTCCCTGAACCAAACTGACCGCGAAACGGAGGCCGCCTAGCAAACTCACGAACAGCTGAAACACCACGACTAGCAACCACAGGAACTGTGCGCATCAAAGGCGTCGCCTCTCGGCCAGGGTGAACGAGACACAGGCACACTACGAGAAGAGTAGTACCTGTCCCTGTTCCCCACCTCCTTCTCTCTTCTCACCTCCCTCTTCTTCCTCCAACAAAACTCCTCAAGGTGTCCATCCCTTCCACAATGCTCACAATGGAAGCGGACTGGCTTTGGCTTTGGGGTTTCTCTCGGCTGTGCCCTCTCTCTCGGCTGGTAAACCCCACTCCTCACAAAGGTCACTCTCCTCTGAAAGTTCTCTGACTTAGGTGGAAACTTGGGAGGATCTGGAGTGGTGTCAAGCTTGTTCAGCAGGTGGTTTGGTTTGGGTGTGAAGGTGTTCTTGAGAATGGCTTTTGGTGGGTTTGTGGGAATGTTTGCGGTGGAGCTCTCTGGATCTCTCTCTCTCTCACCACTACTCTCACCAACCTTCTCAGAACCAAGCCCACAACCATCAGCTCTCTTGAAACTAGCAATCAACATCTTGAGCTGAGGTTCACGACCAGACAACCAACCCAAACACTGTCTCAGCTCATCATTCTCATCTTGCAATCTATTCACACACTGTTCTAGCTCAACATTCTTCAATGCAACAACATCACAAGCAGAACAGGAATTTGCAATAGGAGATTTAAGTTGTGCTTCAAGTGAACTAATCATGGTGCGTGATTCAAGCAACTGAGCATGCAAAGCAGGACAAGAAGTACAAGCACCTAGCAAAGATGACCTAGACTTCAACTCAGCAAGCTCAACTCTAGCACCCTCTAGTTCATCCAAGCAAGTCATGTGTTTCTCCTTAAGCACAACCAAATCAGCAATATGCACATCACAGAACGAGCATTCTACCTCATCAGACACAAGAGGAGCATCTTTAAAACAGCAATCTCAGACTCAAGCGAAGCTGCTCTCTCCCTAGACTCGCAAAGCAAAGACTCAAACTCCATAGCCTTCTTTCCAGTCTCAGAAAGCAAGGTCTCAAGCTCAGCCACTCTATCCTTGGACTCTCCTAGCAAGGACCTAAACTCCCTCTTTCCTTGTTGGTCTTTCTAAGCACATCATCGCGGTTATCGACCAACTGCTCTAGCCTAGCAATCTCCTGACGCAAAGAGGTGGGATCTGTCAATACCTCATCCTCGGAGTCGGAGTCGGAGTCGTCCTTGCTCTTCACGGAGTCGTGCGCCATGGTGCAGTAGTCGACGGCGGCGAAGGAGATGCCGTTGAAGTTGCGGTTCAAGCTCTTCTTCTCCTTGCGGTGGCCGCGGCCTTCATCTTCACTGCTTGAGCTTGACGAGGTGTTGGTGGAGCTTGTGTCGATGTCGCTCGCATCTGCCACCATCGCTCGAGATCTGTGCTTCTTGTGTCCACCGTGCTTGTTCTTGGATCTTCTCTCGTCCTTGTTCTTCTGCTTGGAGCGGTACTCGTCCTTGGGACGGTGCTTGTGGTCGTCTCGCGGGCGGTGCTTGCGGTTGTAGTCGTTCTTGATCTCCTCGGGGCACTCGGCGATGAAGTGGCCCATCTTCCCGCATCTGTAGCACGTACTCCCGGCACGCCTCGAACCCTTGCGGTTCTGGTACATCCGCTCGAACCTCCTCGTGAGCAACGCGAGATCCTCCTCGCTCAGCACCTCATATTCTTCATCTGGAAGGGACACAAGAGAAGACAAAGCAAAGTGTCTAGGAGTGTTAGCATGTCCATATCCAGAGCCACCGACTAGAGCCAGACTATGGGGATCAGTCGGACTCTTAGCCTTGGCAAGCAACTGTCTGTCCACCTCGGAAGACTTCAACTTCGAGAAAAGCTCATCAACAGAAAGAGTCTCATAGTTTGCCGACTCCATGATCGCCTCAACCTTGGCACCCCACACGGATCTATCAAGTGCTTGCAGGAGCTTGATAGCTCGGTCATGATCCGAGTATGGGAGCACGGTAATGTTGGCTTTCATGTTGTTGACAATCGAAGTGAAACGCTGAAACAAAGCATCAACCGACTCTCCAGGCAAATGAGCGAAATTCTCATATTCTCTCCTGTACATCGAGAAAAGCCTAGCCTTGACATGGCTATCACCACCGTGGGCTACCTTGAGCTTCTGCCAGATCTGGCTAGCTAGGTCCTCGCCCAAAACACGCTCAAACTCCTCGGCAGACAAAGCACGGAACAAGTAGTCAACAGCTCGGGCATTCGCCTCAAATCTATCCTTTGCATCCTGGGCATCTAAGTTGGTGGGATTGACATAGTTTTCATCTTTCGTCACATCCCACAGCAACTTTCCTTTGCCTCGCAAGAAAGCGCCCATACGCGCAACCCAGTTCGGGTAGTTCTTCCCATCGAAGTGCGGAGGCCCGGAACCCCGATCTTGGTACGCCATCTTTGGATCTTAGACTGGTTAGAGTCGCAAAGACCCGTAACCGGCTCTGATACCAATTGAAGGACCGAAACGGCGACCAGAGAGGGGGGAGTGAATGGGAGCCGATAAAACTTTCTTTTCCAAATCCGGCTTTCACCCCAAAATCACTTCCGAACTTCGTAACACAATCTTGCCAAGATCACGTAGCAACTGAGATGCTACTGACCCTAGGAACAAGAAACATGCAGCGGAAACACAGAAAGAATCCTCGATCCAAAAACTTGACAAATCTGTCACTGGGTGTATGTACTCGGCACTGCCGGGTTACCAAACTCGGCACTGCCTAGTACATGCAGCTCTCGAGTGTATGTACTCGGCACTGCCGGGTTTCAAAACTCGGCACTGCCTAGTACATGCAGCCCTCGAGTGTATGTACTCGGCACTGCCTAGTACATGCAAACAGCACAGCCCCAAATGTCAACTCGAGGATGGATCTCCCAAACGGCTTGAGCTCTTGAGGCGAGATTTTGGTCAGATGATCTAGACCTCCAGTGGAGTGTTTTCCCAAAAGATCTCGGCCTCTAACTCAGTACAACTCCCGGAAACTCAGATCTCGTGATGAACACCATGACATCAAGTTCATCCCGAAAATCTCAAATCCAAAGCGATTCTCGGCGCTTGGGGGCAAAGGATCACCAGCAAAAGAGGCACAAGGCACTCATACGTGAATCCCCCAAAGAAATCCGAGAGAAAACGCCCTAGAAAGAGAAGAACGAAAATCCCCCAAAAATGGCTCCGAAAATACCTCCGAAAATGGGAAAAGAAAAGGAGCTCGGGAAATCAAATCATGGCACAAAGATGAGCAGCACAAACTCCATCACATAACCATGAATTCACCTATACAAAACTAAGAAAGATTCGAAGTAGTTCTAGGTGGAGAGGATGAAGGGAAGAGGAAAACTAAACAAGCCAAATGAAAGATAACTAGAGAGATAGCAGCCACCAGCCCTGGAAGGGGCTATTAGTAGTCCAAGTGGTGGTGCTCTAAAGACTAAACTACCCCTAAGTGATACATACCCCTCAGGGGCAAATTTGACATTTGATCTTCAGATATTTTCCGGCTCGGGCACCTTCCACTGCAAGCTAGCTTCCCTCCGACGCAAGCCTTGCAGTCACGCCGCGTGTCCTCCGGATCGAAGCTCCTCGACGCCGAGTTTTGGGCCGGCCCAGTCGAGTGCATGTACTCGGCACTGCCGAGTTGTTCAACTCGGCACTGCCTAGTACATACAATCAGCCCAACAGCCCATCTTCGCCACGTCGAGTCCTCGGTCCTTGGTTTTGAGGCCCAAACCAAGGGAAACCGTCCACCGATGATTTTGTGGCCAAATCACCAAACCCCGCGCGCAAACTTCGGTTGTTAGCCGCCACCTTGCGCCGGCTTCTCGTCCGCGTACGAGCTTCGGTTGTGAGCCGCTACCTCGCACCGGAACCACGTCCCCTTGCTCGTTCTTGCCAGCATGTGAACCGCACTTGATCCACCGGCCACCGGGTCCCTCGAACCAAGCCTACTTGTCTCTCCGCTCCTCGGAGGCCGCCATGGCTAAGACCTTTCGCGCCTGTTCTTCACCTGCACCAATGCAACCAAGCCGCATTCTACACCTGCAATACTTGAGCCAAGGGAAACGTCAATCCACACCACGTTGTCAATCACTCATCACACCAGGAAGCGACCATCCACCGGTCCTCGGACACACCGGGTCCTCATAGATTTATTACAAGTTCCACGATAATTTACATTTACCGACAAAAGATATCACCCACCACATTGGCCAGCAATCACTCCAGGGGTATCTCACAAAGTCATCCTGCTGACGGCGTAACACACAGCGCCGTCGAAGGGCCGCGTCAAGTCGTCGAACTCATGATGGATGCGGCACTGTGGGCTAAAGAAGAGGGTGACCATAGTCCCATCTGGCCAACGCCTGCACCCTCTCCATGTGCACAAGTGAGGATCCTGTGGGATCAACACTATGTCGAAGGCATGAATAGCCCTGAAATGGTACGCAACGTAGGAGACTTCCTGCTGGACCACCCCTCACAACGCCGGCAGGCCGCGGTTCCACCACCTACCGTACCTGTTATCCGGGCCGCCATTGATGCGATGGACCACCGACAATGCTTCGGGATCCACTGGGTTCAGCCGATACTGGAGCATCGCCAAGATGTAAGTCGCAGGGTTGTCCCCAGGTGCACTCGCTCGCCTTGCCGTCTCCGGCCGTCGCACAAAATTTTAGTCAAACATTGGGAATACAAATCACGAATACTCCCTTCGTACCAAAAAAACATGCAATTCTAAGATTTCAAATTTGTCCCATAAAACATGCAACTATATATAGCACACAAGCGAGACCCATCATCTGAAAAAACGGGACCCACCAACTCACAAGCAAGACCCTGTTGACGTCCATTACAATCCAGTTTTGACTGTCAACAATTCGGTGAAATGAGGATGGTCATACCATGTTCCATGCATAAAAGTGTTTATACTGACAAATTCCATAAGTTTTGGATGAGTTATGGTTGCAGGATGAAACAGGTGAAACAAGGGCCAAACCAGGCACAGAGCCAGGCCGGCCGGCCTAGCCTGGGCCGACCGGCCTCCCCTGGCCAGGTCTGGCCACGTCACTGATCCAGGAGCTCAAGCAAAAATCCAGGATGATCAAGCACCGTGCAATCAACGTCGGTTTGATCCAAGGACCCGAAAGGCTTAAATGGGAAACACATGGATTGAAGGGCCCACCGACCTCGGATTCTTGGACAACCTCAACTGAACGCAACCGTTACCGACCTCAGGAAGCAATCAGGAGCGTCCACAACGAAGGCGGTGGCCAGGGGGCTAGGTGTAGGCCGATCGGCCTACACCAGGCCGGCCGGCCTCCTGCTGCATCCTCACGCGACCAACTTCAGCGTGGAGGTTAAGCAGATGGTTGGCGTGACAGTTAAGCTGGCTACCGACCTTGGGAGGCTATAAAAGGCCACCTCCTCTTCACCCCAAGACACACACCACACTTCTCAAGTCTTTACTTGAAGGGAGCTCTTGTATCTTTTCCATTTCTTAGATTAGGATTAGAGTCGGGAGTAGAGTCGAGTCGAGCTTCGCTCGGATCTTCGGAGTCTTCGGAGTTCTGGTAAAGCTCTTGTATCCTTTTCTTCTTTTGAAGAGTTTATCATAACAATACTATCTTATTTAGAGCTTAAGTTATCTTTCATATTTATTTCTTGCTCTTTTCTTAGAGTAAAGTTCTTAGCTCTTTTCAGAGTTAAGTTTTGTCTCCCTTTAGTTTTAGTGTAGAGTTTAGTTTTAGCTCTACCGGGTTTTATCTCGCGGGTTTGCTCGCCTTGACCGGGCCGTAAGACGCCTTAGGGAAGACGGGGATTTCTCTTGACAGGCCTCAAGAGAAATCTTAATCTTCGAGTGCAGATGTGGTGTCTGGCTTGTTGATTAACTAGGAAGTGTGTTGCACCCCACGGAACTGCAGTGGTAGGCGGCAGGTGGTGACAGCCCTGTCCGTCCTTCATAGTCCACCATGTTCGGGTGTATTCATAACAGTAGTGCTGAGCCCGGAGAACCCCCTCTCTCACCCCGTTCTGAGGTTCTCCCGTTCTAGCCGTCGAAGCGAGCTCTGTTCCCGGTATCTAAGCTAGAGTCTATGCTAAGGCTAGAGTGTCTTTTGCTCTGAGTTAGGAAGTATCTAAGTCTGGTCTCTCCCAACATCTTTCCTTTTCTATAGACTTAGGAGCTCCTGTGTGTCGCTGGTCTTTTAGACCTTCTATCCGGTCATTCATTTGACCATTATCCCTCAAACCTAGAGTTTGTACCCTTGGGTTTTTGGCTTGATATTTCTGGCAAGATTTATCATATCATTCTTCAATACACTTTAACCATCTGCTTCCCTGCGGAAATATAAATACGATACCCTGGGATAAGTCCCAAGGTGAAGTGCTACAATGAGATATATTCTGTGCGCTTGCAGAATCCATTTTGCATACAACGACATATATCTTCGCGCTCTTGAGCGTTGCTAAAAATGTGACGCTAAGGAGTGCCAACAGACCCCCAACCTCACAAAGCGGGACCCACCAACTGACAAAAGGGACCCACGTAGGGTTCTAGTGGGACATTGAGCAGGAGACATGGGGGGGGGGGTCCTCTGGTAGGCTCGAAGGACGAGGAGATTGAGCAGAAGACACGGCTTCAGGGTGCGGGTGGTCCCGTGGCTCCTCAGTGGAATACATAGAGCTATACTGGTTCATTGGTTTGTCTGACAAATCTTAGGTGAGTCTCAGTGGAAGTTTCATGGGCATTTATTAGACTCTCATGTCAGCAATTTTGATGATGTGGCAGTGTTTGATGAAGAGTGAGATGAAAAATATAAAACATATGGCTTTCACCTATATTGGCTCTATTAGTTGGACTATGTTTTCAAATCATAAACTCACTAAATCTAATGAATTGATAATTTTATCTTTTATTTGTATGAAAACCAAAAATCAATGTAACATGAGACATCAATGTGTTAGGTATGGAGAGAAGTCATTGAATTTGTAAAACTAAAATTTACTATCATGTTTACAAAATTGTTTGCATTTAATATTGAATTCAATAAATGTAATCTTAGATTAGATTATATTTTTTTATTTTGGTTAGATACATCAACGAAGAAATTAGCATTGGGCCGCCTTAAGGTTTGGAGAAAACCCAAGGTGCACCAGATGAACACGGTTTAGACAGATCAGCTTCAGTCATGGCTGACCGGATAAACATGTATGTTTTGGCGTCCCCAAAACAACACAGCAGCATCCGGTGCTATACATGGTGGATGTCACCGGATAAAACTCATGACCTAAGATTGCCTCTATTCAAGCGAAACAGCGGACCGGATTAGTAGGGTTTCATCCGGCGATCTCCTCGGTGGCAGCACCGAATAAAACGGTAATGACGTCCCGGCTCCTCCCCAACTGTTATATTTTGGTGGAATACATAGAGCTATAGTGGTTCATTGGTTCGCGTGATAAATCTTTGGTCAGTCTCAATGGAAGTTTTATGGGCTTTAATTAGACTGTCACATCAGCACTTTTGACGATGTGCCAGTGTTTGATGAAGAGTGAGATAAAAAATATAAAATATATGGCTTTCACCTATATTGGCTCTATTACTTGGACTATGTTTCCAAATCATAAACTCACTAAATCTAATGTAATTTTATCTTTTATTTGTATCAAAACCAAAAATCAATGTAATATGGCACATCAATGTGTTAGGTATGGAGACAAGTAATTGAATTTGTAAAACTAATATTACTATCATGTTTACAAAATTGTTTGCATTTAATATTGAATTCAATCAACATAATCTTAGATTAAATTATGTTTGTTTTTATTTTGGTCAGATACATCAATGAAGAAATTAGCATTGGGGCGCGTTAAGGTTTGGAGAAAACCCAAGTGCAGTGATGGCTGACCGAATAATTAAAATTTTATGTTTCGCCTCCACCGAAACAACACGGCCGCAATCAGTGCTCTACATGGTGGACTTCACCGGATAATACGGTGACATAACAGTCCCTCTATTAACGTATAAACACCTGGCCGGATGTATGGGCTTTCACCCGGTCCTCTCCAAGGTGAACACACTGGATAGAGGGTGTGGCGTCCCGGCCCCCTCCCCAACGGTTATATTTTGGTGGACCCCGCGCGCCAGCCCATCTCCTTTCTCAATCTTGCCCGCGCCCGCGCCTGTAAGCCGTTGCTGCACTCGATCGCCTCGCCGTCTCCGGCCGTTGCCGGCCAATCGCCGCCGTCGACGTTCAGCTAATCCTTCCCGCCCCTGCTCCGCGCACCTCCTCGCCACCGCTGTGCACTGCTGCCTCACGCAGGCGCACGGAACCGTTGCCTAGGGTTTCCACTGCCGGCGGCCTTCGATTTGCCGGTCAACGCCGCCGTATCCCAGCCATGCGCAATGCCAGCAACCTTCTTCGTCGCCCCACGGCCGTCTCCCTCGTCAATTTCGTCTGCAGTGGTGAGAAACTTCAAACCCTTCCAAATGAGATTCAATTTGAATGAAATTCGTTAAAATTTCACTGTTTAAAGCACAATGTTTGTAGTTTAGGGGCATATGTTTCACAAGAATATCATATGCACAGAATGCTCACATGTATATCTCAAATTCCACTATAAAGTGGCTTTAGTGTTTCATGTTTAGGATATTTTGTTCAATAATTAGGATTATTTTCATATTAATATCGTGTCCACGACTCAAATGTTACTTGTTTAGTTCAAAATCGAAGTGGTTGAGCAGGTCATGGTCGTCGCTTATCTTAGGTGTTTTTGGTTCACTTCCACCTCTTGTCGAGCACCTAAGGACACTCCTAGCATTCTTTGTTTTTTTGTCCTTGAGCATGTCAGATCTTTAGATGTAAAATTCGCTGGCCCTTAATCAATCTCGTGTTTTGCTTACGACATATCGTTTCCAATGATAGTTTATTTACTATTTATTATATTTCATATCCTGCCGTTTTGTAATCTTCTACCATATCTATTGCAGATGGCCGGGGAAAAGAAAAGGGTGGGGAAGGAGATTGTGGTTCCGAAGAGGAAGAAGAGTCGAGCGGAGGAGTAGGAGCATGTACTTTAGGTTCCTGACAGACAGGGGCAACCACAACAGGGTATCAGGATTCGAGAGCGATTGACGGAGCAGTCGTCTATGTTGTGCCGCTCAGGACGCCATCATCGCACAGAAACCTAGACACCAACACAGACACCACCACCTCAGCGCTCGGGTCCACGTGTTCGTGGTGGTGGCATTCGGAGGCCTGGCAGGCGTAGTGCAGGGGAGGGTTCACGGCAGCAGGAGGTTGTGCAGCCGGAGATTGAGGAGCAGGAGGAGCAGGAGGAGGAGGCACAGGCAGACTCAGATATTGGCATGGAGATATCAGCTGCACGCCGGGTCAGACGTGCACAGACACCACCAGAGCCAGGAAAGTTGCTTCTTGACTTGAGGCGGATTTCTTCCAAGAGGGTGCAGAAGTACAGGAATGTTGAACTCCGTGACTGGTTCCCTGAGCGTAGACAGGCGTACACTGACCCTCGGTTTATGACACGACTACAGGAGAGTTTCTATACCTTGTACGTGAGGGGCGGTTTCCGATCGCAGAGCACAAGATGCTAGATTGGCCTTCACTGAGAAGGGCCGCAAGAGGAGTACCTATACAGCCCCACTTTGCGTACATGCCTGGGGTCGAGGCCTTGGTCACGGATTACAGGCTTTGGGTTGAGGAGTGGGTGAGAGTCTTCTTTGCCACACTCTACATTGACGAGCAAAGGACCTTCATTCAGTTCATGTTCAATAATGAGGTTTGGCAGATCTCTAGGGAATCGATGGCAAGGTCCTTTGGTCTAGAGCTTGGAGGTACAGTGCTGCACCACATCACTTACGGTTAGGAAAGTACTCCTCCCCGCCGTCCTTGTGCTACGACATTCCCCACAGACGAGCAGATTGCTCCACTATTTCGGCAGCCATTCATTCCTTGCAGCCTGAGGACTCCCGACCAGCTCATAGATGAGCCTTACACTGTTCACATGGCCTTATGGAGGTCTCTTTTGCCCAGGAGAGGGAACGCCGAGACGATCACCGCCTTGCAGCAGTGGCTCCTTCTTCACATCATGAATCATGAGCAGTTTGATATTGTAGATCTGATTTTCTATGAGTGGGAGAATGCTATCTTTGATGCGATGTCAGCCCAGCGGCAACAGCCATATGCTCACCTGATTAGCTGTTTGATCGCTGACCTCAAAGATGGGAAATGGAAGGATGAGCTTTACTCAGCGAGGGGTCAGTTTGGCACACATTTGGCTACTCGGCCTAATGACAAGCGCCGACACCCTAGAGCGATGTTGGCAGTAGAGATGAGGTTGCAGCAGCAGGTAATCACAGAGGTAGCTATGACTGAACTTGAGCGTGAGCGGGACGCACTAGCTACAGTAGAGGCTCAACTCCCGAGCTACTTTGATAGTGACAGTGATGACTCGGACGACGAGGACCCAGACTTCGCGCCTTACATTCCAGAGCGTCATACTCACGACGACGAGTCAGGTCCGTCCAGAGCAGTTCCAACGCAGGAGTCATAACCTCCACCACTTCCTGTGACACCACCACCTCGAGTGAGTGAGGCACACGCTACTCAGCTAGATGCTCTTGCTGCTATAGTACAGTCACTGCCGATCAGCAGCGTCGCTCTGAGGCTGAGCATCGTCGCTCTGAGGCTGAGCAGGCACGTCATAGAGAGACACAGATGATCATGATGGAACAGATGCGCCACCAGCAGGAGCAGTTTAGTGCACAGCTTCTTCAGCAACAACAGATTAATTCATAGATATTCGGTTACATTACTGGGGCCATAGGACATTTGTACAACCAAACATGTGTGAGCCACTTCTTCGGGCCCCTATGCCACAACAGCTCCAGTACGTGCTGCTCACTGCACCTCCTCCAGCCGGTGGTTTCCTGGAGACACCGTTGCCTTCTTTTCCGATGACAGCACCTGAAGAGACTGGGGTGTTATCAGTTCCAACACCGGTGTTATCAGTTCCAGTACCGATGTCTCAGCAGATGCGTGCCTCCCTTGAGCAGCTCAGTCAGGGTCAGGTTGGCTCCACTATAGTGTCTACTTCTATTGCCACAGCTCCACTCGGTGGCGAGACGACACCTGAGGAGACCCTCTCGACCCCGAGGCACACTTTGCTAGTTACTGAGGAGATTAGGCAGCAAGAAGAGCTTCAGGGTGCAGAAGGTTCCATGACAGGCTCACAAACTGAGGAGATTGAGCAGGAGATAGAGTGTGATGTTGTGGGTGCGGGTGCGGGTGCGAGTGCGAAGGACGAGGATATTGAGAAGAACACAGAGCTTGTGGGTGCGGGTGTTACCGTGGCACGCTCAGAGGCAAAGGAGACACAGCTTGAGGGTGCGGGTGGTCCCGTGCCACACTCAGAGATTGACCAGGCCGACTCCACTCTCGTATCAATTAACGAGCAAATTCAGGTAGAGATGGATCGTGATGGTACAGGTGGTTTTGTGGTTGGCTCAGAGGTTTCTCCTCTTGTCACATCTTCTAAGGATGGCACTGCAGTCTCTACTCCTACTACCCTGACACCAGATGTCCCCGAGATTGCACAGCGATCTTCGTTCGCTTCTGGCTCCTCCACTGACGGCACCTCTAACCGTGTTGATGCGCCTTGGGACTTCCTGATTAGGGGTTTCTGTTGGGTAAGGGGAAAGGGGGAGATAAATAGGGAGCAGAGATGGGTGATGCTTGGGTGAGAGTGTTTTATCTTTTGTAGTTTCTCATACATGGACATGTCATTTGGATTTTTGTATGCCCTCGTGATGGTCATTTGTACCTAAGTGCACTCTCGTTTTATTTCAGTTAATGCATTCTTGTAGTTATCTCTCGTTGTATATATTTTTGAGTTGTAATATTGTTTTGTGCATTCATTTTGTGTACCTAAGCTCACAAGGCACCAAACATACATTACAAGCCAAAGAAATGACCAAGGACTCAAAGAAGTGTGAATGAGATTAGTTTGAAACGAAACCGTGTACAACAATATCCGGTACGCCATATTTTAATCGAACAAGAAAAACATATGTTCAAGCGGTTTCACAAAACAGCATTACACATTCGTTCGCTCAAAGCACTTTAACCCGAGCGAATGAAAGGGTGCTTGCGCGTGAAGTTGGTGAAGGACGACCACCGGATGAATGGACGTTCGAGCGGTCCCGTCGATAGTGGCGTCACCGGATGAATATGTGCAGCCCACATGTTCACAACAAATGCCGAGATGAATGAACATTAATCCGGTGCTATGTTGTCTGGGATCCCCGTATAAACATGTGGGCTGTGTAGCGCTGCGTCCTTCACCCATAGATCACATAGGATGGACAGATCTTCATCCGGTCCTTTCTGTTTCTTGCGCACCAGATGAAGCCGTGGTTGATTGAACCTACGCGCGTCACACCAAATGTAGAGCAGTTCATCCGCAACACTCTGTTGTATCAGGACCATTTAAAACAGTGCCAAAGGAAAGTCACACACAACAACTGCTGTTATCACCGAATGAATGACCATTCATCCGGTGCTATGTTCTCTGTTTTCACCATATAAACATGTGGTTTGTGTAGCGCAGCAGCCTTCCTCTTAGATAACACAGGATGGACCGGGCTTCATCCGCTCCTTGCTTTTGCTTGCAGACCGGATGATGCGGTGGTCAATTGACTATGCGCGCGTTGCACCAGATGAAGAGCTATTCATACACAGCACTCTGTTGTATCAGGACCGTTTAAAACGGTGCCAAAGGAAAGTCACACACAACAACTGCTATTATCACCGAATGAATGACCATTCATCCGGTGCTATGTTCTCTGTTTTCACCGTATGAACATGTGGGCTGTGTAGCGCTGCAGCCTTCCTCTTAGATCACATAGGATGGACCGCGCTTCATCCGCTCCTTGCTTTTGCTTGCGGACCGGATGATGCGGTGGTCGATTGACTATGCGCGCGTTGCACCAGATGAAGAGCTATTCATACGCACCACTCTGTTGTATCTGGACCATTTAAAATGGTGCAAAAGGAATGTGACTCACAGCAACTGCTGTTATCACTGAATGAATGACCATTCGTCCTGTGGACTTTACTCGGGCAGTGCCGTATAAAGCTGTGCTTTTGTAAACGTTGCACCAATCTGTGATCGTGCCAACGGAACAAAAGGGCATTCATACGCTCCTGTCTATGGTGCCTCGAGCGTATAAAATTTTTGTTTCAAATTTCAATTTTGAATATAAGTTAATATAGTAATGCGAAGAAGTACCCGTTCATACATTCTGAGGCAATCGATTGTTTACAATACACGTGCATACAAAAATCAATTTATTTGAATAGAAGGTAATATTTTAATATCTAGCCATTGACAATTCTTGGTTCTCCATCATTGCGTGCCCAAGGCATTTCACCCTTTTTTATGCTTGCTTCTACATGTTGTATCTTATGTGGTAGATCTTGGAAGAGGTTCATTTCTTCGAACTGATTGTATTGTTCAACGTCCTCAACACCATCAACTCCAATAATATTTTGTTTTCCAGGGATCACAATGTGCTTCTGTTTTTTAGAAGAGTCGATTACATAAAAAACCTGTGCAACATGTGAAGGAAGTATCCAAGGGTCATCTTTGTAGCCAATATTCTGGAGGTCAACAATTGTTAGTCCAAAGTTGTCCACCTCAACACCTCTTGGGTGCTTGACCCATCTACACCGAAATACGGGGAACCGTATATTATCACCATAGTCTAGTTCCCATATATCATCTATGATGCCATAATATGTGATGGTTTGGCCACTATTTCCGTCTAGGGATTGTGTTCGAACACCACTATTTTGAGACACACTTTTGTTGTCTTTTTTGGCAGTATAAAATATGTAGCCATTAATATCGTAACCTTGTCATGATGTCACCTGAGCGGATGGTCCTGATACCAATCTTTTTATTGTTCTTTCTTCTATGGTTTCCCTATCTGGTATGTCCTGTTCCACCAACCATTCGACGAACCGACGCTTGTGCTTCTTCATGATCCAATCGGGTGAGCGGCCATGACTTTCTGCTCTGACAACATCCAGGTGTATTTGGATGAATGGTTCCATTAGTGTGAGGCATTGCATGACACTGTAATGTGCTAGTTTTATATCATTCATGTCCTTGTCGATGAATATTTTCCTCCCCGTTGTGCCGATACCATCCAATCTTCCCTGATGAAGTGATTGTGGTAAACCAATTCCCAAGTTATCTTTCAGATAAGCCAGGCAACACTCGATGACTTCTTCTGTACTATAACCCTCTATCATGCTTCCTTCAGGGTTTGCACGATTAACTACGTATCGGTTTAGAATTGACAAGAAACGCTCGTATGCCCACATTTCATGTAAGTATAGTGGACCCAGTGTCCTTATCTGATCTATTATGTGAATCATGAGGTGTTATGTGACGTCAAAAAAGTGTGGAGGAAAGCACATCTCAAGCTGCACCATGGTCTCCCTCATAAAATCCTGCATTCCTCCAATTCATCTTTGGCAATCACCTTCTGAGAAACTCTGTCGAAGAAGTAACACAATCGAGTGATCATCTTTACGTATACTGGCTTGATTGCCCTGATTGCAATTGCAAGGAACACAGTTAGCATAACATGGCAATCGTGACAATTGTATCCAGTAAACGATAGTTCTTTGACCGACACTAGTTTCTTGATGTTAGATGAGTAACGACTCGGCACTCTGATACCCCGTAAAGACTCACATACTCCCCTCTTCTTGGCCAATGTTAAGTTGTAGCTAGCCGGGGGAAGTTCATATCTTCCATTCCCCACATCTATAGGGTGAAGATCATCTCTAATGTTCATAGCTACCAAGTCCTGGCGCGCCTTCAAGTTATCCCTTGTATCCAGTAAGAGCCCAATAATGTTTCCGAACACGTTCTTCTTCATGTGCATACCATCTATGGCATGGCGGACCTCTAGGTCCTCCCAATACGGTAAGTACATGAAGAAAATTGACTGCTTCTTAAACGGCACGCCAACCTTGGGTGCCTTATCTCTATTTTTCATCTTTCCATCTTTTGTCATCTTCCCATATTCAACCTCGATGTCCTTGACCATCTGAAAGACCGTGTGTCCGTCTGGTTTTGCAGGAGCAGGACCTATCACAGCATTGCCTCCAAAAAATTGATGGAACTTCTTACCTCGGTACTTGTGTCCTTCCTCTAAGAAGCGTCGGTACCTAAGGTAAACTCCCTTTCTAGTCCCATAAGGGTATTGCCAAGCGGTTTCATCGTCCAAGCATACTGTGCATGTCGTCTTGGCTTTGACCTGCCCTGAAAGCACAAACCATGCCAGGTAATCGTTGATGGTAATGAAGATCATGGCTCTTAGGGTGAATTCTTGCTTTGTAAAACCATCCATTATCTTGATACCATTGTTCCATAAAATTGCCATCTCTTCCAACAGAGGTTGAAGAAAAACATCAATATCTATGCCTGGATGCTTTGGGCCCTCTATTAGTATGCATAAGGAAAGGAACTTTTGCTTCTGGCACAACCATGTTGGTAGGTTGAACATGCTCATAACGACTGGCCATGTGCTGTGTGCGCTCTTCCTTTCACTAAATGGATTCATTCCATCTGTACTCAAAGCAAACCGAACATTTCTTGGATCCTTTGCAAATTCCTTATGCTTGTCGTCGAATTTTTGCCACTGGCTTGCATCGGCTGGATGGCGAATGTTTCCGTCTCCCTTGATGCACTTTTCAGAACCACCAGCGCATCAGTTCGGCGTCCTTTGGGTTTGAGAACAGACGCCTCAAGCGATCAGCCACAGGGAGGTACCAAACAACCATGGCGGGAATCTTTCTCTGCTTCCCATCATCAACACCTACACAAGTGTCAGGTTCCTCATTGCAAGCAACACCCTTCCTCTTTCTTTTATTCTTGCCGATTTGAACATTCTCCTCATCCCCACAATAGCTAGCATTGTTTTTGTACCGTTTTGCATCACATACCGGGCATTTGTCCAAATTTTTTAATGCTTCTCCGCGGTACAAGATATAATGATTTGGACAAGCATGAATTCTTTCCACACCCATTGTGAAGGGACTGGTAAGCTTCTTTGCTCGGTAAGTGTTCTCCGGTACTATATTAGGCTTTGGAAGCAACCATGCTAAGATACACAGGAGTTCATTGAAACTAACGTCAGACCAACCATATTTAGCTTTTAGAATCAACAACTCGAGTATGAACCGAAGCAAGGTCCAATGCCTAGGACAACCCTTTGCACGCTCGTACACTGTTTTCTGAGCTGCCTTTTTCAACGTCTCAACATTTTGTGTGTCTTTCGCACTACCAACTAATAGTTCCGCTTTGGTATGATGCAACAAGTGGCCCAAGAAATCGCTGTCCACTAATTCATCACAACTACTGCATCACCAGTTTCATCCCCAACAATGTCCTCTACACCATCATCCCCACCAATGTCCTCACCTCCACTGACTCCATCGCCACCACTTCCAAAGTCAAGACCATCATCCATTTCGTCATCCTCTAAACCATAATCTTCATCATAACCCTGGAAATATCTGTTCATGGCTTCAGCGTCTAGGCTAATGTCTTGTAACACGTCCACAACGTCAGTATCTTTCTCACCATGGTATGTCCATAATGTGTACTCCTTCACAAAACCATTCACCATCACATGTGATCGGATTGTAACCAAGTCGTTGAAAACACGATGGTTCTGACAGATTTTGCACGGGCAACGTATATCGTTGGTCCTCTCATCCCTTGCATGATTCTCTGCGACTCTAAGAAACTTGTCAAGCTCTACACAAAAAGAAGTACCGTGTCTCGATATATTGTACATCCATGACCGATCCATCTTCTAACCTTAAAAAATAATTAAACATGTAGATCCATCAAAAATAAAAATTAGACATATCCATGACAAAAATATTAGACATTAGATGATGTTAAAGTTGAAAATACAAGAAACAAATGCACGCTTGTTGTTAAAAACACAAATATCTCCTCCATGGCTTTAGCAATTTCCTCATACATGAATGAGGCTTGAAAGTCAAAATTGAAGCAAATAAATGGAAGAATCATCTTCCCCTACTTTACTAACCTTGTTACATACTCAAGGTTGAGCCAAATTGGGGTCCAACTGGCCATGTACTACCATGGAGATCTAGATCTAGGTAGAGGTAACACAAACCCTAATTGAGTCTAATCAATGCAATAAGCTCAAAAATAGTCATAGGATAAGTATCAACTCACCTCCTAATGAGGGCACCGTTCCTCACCTTTTTTGGAAAATTTGGGCAGCACCTCCCTCTCTTTTTAGGGTTTTCAGTGCACTTGGTCGGGTTGGGGAAGAAAGGCTCGGTTTTGTACAGTACAGGAGTTTTAGGAGCGGGTCATAGGGCGACCCGCCCCTGCTAGTGTATTTTCAGCGGCGGGGCATGGGGTGACCCGCCCCTGGAAAGTGTACCATCTTTAGGGGCGGGTGATCCCGCCCGCCCCTGCTAACGTCCATCTTCAGGGGCGGACGATGTGGTCACCCGCCCTTGAAGATGATCGCCGTTTCCAGGGGCGGGTGACCCATGCCCCGCCCCTGGAAACCGTTCTTTAGGGGCGGCCCTTAGCTACAATACCGCGCGCCCTTTTGTAGGGGCACGTCGCCTTTTAGTCTGCCCTAAAAAACGTCTGGCTCCTACAAATGTTTTCTGTAGTAGTGTATATCCCCTCTCCTTCTCCTAATTCTTTTCTATCTAGGAATGCCTTTCCTCTATAGCCCATTTATTTATTCTGCAAATAAGAGAACACTCCGTTTATCGTTTATGTCGGGTCCGGCAAACGGTGACATCAGATTTTTGCCTATGTGGGGAAGAAACTGCCCCTGCCCCCAACACAAAAACGCTGGTTTCTTTCTTCCTCGGCGCGCGAGTCAACATCGTTTCGTACCTGAGAAACGATGTCTTGTTTTTTTCTCCTCTCTCCTCTTTAATGTTGTTGCCACATCAGATTTTTGTCTATGTGACAGCCTAATTAATTATATAGAAACCAGCTGAGGTGGAGGGTTGGGACTGCCCTAAGTGTGCGTTCTAGTCAAAGTACCGTGTTGCTTGGGTTCTCTTGGGGAATAATGTTTTGCCCCATATATGTAGCATTCTCCAAAGAAAGAAAAATGAAAAGAAAAGCCCGACCAACCGAACACACGAGCAGAGTCCATGGACGCGACGACAGAGCGCACGCACGCACTCGGTGCACCCTTCCCCTTCCACGAACCAACTGAAAAGACTGGCGCACGCACGGCATCGGCATGACCACATTCCGCATCAGCGTCGTCAACACGCCGGGAAGATGAGCGAGAGATCACTGCTGCGACGCCGGCCGCGCGCCATACCGACCAAACTCTGCGGTAGATACGAAAGACGAAACGCATGCATGTGATAGACAATAGTTAGGCACCGGCGCACCGCAGAGGTATGTATATCTCGGGTACTGTTTCATGCTTCGAATCCAAGCCGTGGCCGTGAGAAAGAATGGAGTGTGGATCATTGCGAGGCCAGTAGCAGCAGGAGGTTTTTTTTTTTAAAAAAAAAAGAAAGTAGCAGCAGGAGGTCAAATTTGGCGGGAGAGAGAGATCGAGCACCGGAGGACGCATGATTTTCATATTACTAGAACATTAGGCGCACTTCGCGCGCCCTATCATGGGCATATGAAAAGAAAATGAAAGCTTTATTATTGAAAAAATATGACTATATTTGCACAGTAAGCATATACAACCGTTAATCAACCCTTAAGTAAAGTCATCACAAAATTAATTTGGTATCTTGACAAATATCTGACCATACGAAACTCTAACTCTGTGAGGATATAAAATTCTTAGGCCGTGTTTAGATAGGTGGTGAAAAGTTTTTGGAGTAATAAATGCACCTTTGACCAATAATTAGGGGTATTAATTAAAGGCAATTTATAAAACTATCTCCATAACCCTAGGTAAATTCTCGAGACGAATCTAATGAGGTCCTTGACCACACGATTAGAGGATGGTTACTGTAGAGTTACTGTACCAAATCATAGATTAATTATGCTCATTAGATTCGTCGCGCAAAGTTGCACCTATCGGTGAAAAGGTTTTACACATAAACTTCATTTAGTGCTTCATGCATACAAGATTCTTTGCATTTAATGCCTTCAAAATTTTTTTCGGATGGCATCTAAACACGGCCTTAAATCAATAAACCCTTCAGTAAAGTCACCACTCCCATGATACAAAGGAAAATCCATCGATGTAGTCAGTAAAGAACAACACACTAATCATCACAAAATCTACTTTGAGAATAAATTGAATTTCTTATTAGTTACTAATCCTCTAAGAGGAACATAAAAGATTGGCGCCTCCCAGACAATGTACTCAATTCGCTTTGCTGGATACATAGCAGTACAACTCTTCTTTACAGTTGAGAATGCAGACATGAACAAGTGATTCACAAGATGTAGCGCACCATGCTTGTTGCTTGCTTTCTTGATCAACTTTCGGGAACTTAAATCAATTAGACATCACAGGATCCTATAGTGCTTGGCTTTGCATCGCAGCCAGAAAGAACAAACTCTGTTGCCTATCAGACCTGCAAACAAAACAGGGGCAGCGTGAAGGAGTGAAACCAGAACATGCAAAACATATTAAGGTGCACATCTATCTGTAGAGAGTGGAATCTCAGCTACAGAGAGACGTTACCCAACCCCAGAGATATGGTGCAAGGATCTAGTTGAGAAAATGAAGGTTTCTAATGCTTTATTGTTATTATCTCTGGGTGCATGAGTTGCTAACCAAACTGATAAAGTAGCATTAGTGTGAGATAATTCACCAAGAAAAAAACCTTTTTGTTTAGTGTGAGCTAATTTACCATGAAAAAACCTTTTTGTGAAGTTACTGCCTTCAACTGTCCTATGAATTTAAGTTCATGGTCAGCATATGTTGCTGATCATTTCCATGAACAGATTGAGGCATATGTATTTTCTTCTCTAGATTCATTATTCATGACCTACAACAACAGGATATCTCCCTAAACCCCAAGAAAACAGAAGAATGACGCCATCAAGTTGCATTGCAAAGCCAAATGATGCTTTAATTCAAATCCAGGGGACTGAGTTTACATAAAGAACCTACCATGCTAATCTGAAGGTTCATGAGTTCAGGTAACAACCAATCAAACTGAAAGGTACATAGATATCAATAAATGGCGTGCCCTTATCCTAACACCATAATATATAAACTTCCTTCCTGGGCAGTTTATTAGGAGTGAGACCGTCCATGATATGGATATATCAATTTTCTACCATATTTTTTGCCTAAGAAATCAGTACTTACAGGAACGGAACATATATTGGGGCCTGCTGAAATACACTACAATCCAAACGAAGTGCACTGATATACCTAAGGTTAAGTTCTAACATCACCAAGCAATTGATTTAAAGTTTAGGCTCCTGGTATGAAGCACATTACCATACATTTACATGATTTAACTACAAAACAATCATCATATAAGATAAAATATGATGCCCCATTCCAATGAAAAAGCTGTTCAACCAATAAAAGCCTTATTTCTACTTTTTTTTATAGAAAAAAGATATGCATCTCATGTTCCAAAGGCTGAGCCAACCAAAGTCAGCATCATATTCCCAATATTACCGTCTATAAGCAGACTATAGAATACTTAATTAAAAATTTGACATTATTACTCACGAAAGAATTATTGACAAAATAACCATGAGATATAGATCCATCTCACCTTCATCTATCGATCTGAACCAGAAATGCATTATCACAGCAATTCCACCATGTTGCCCATTGCCCTGAAGCGGGTCACAACCACTGTGCATGTGTCTTTGTCTTATCTGTAGGTGATAGGCAAAAATCATGCATACAACATTACTTTTCTGTCTCTCCTTGGATTAGAAACTTAGAAGGCAATCTTAGAAAGGAATAATTTTAGCAATACGGTACACATCAATCTGACTGTAGTGGTATACATATATGCTAAACCTAAAATCGAGCGTATGTTTATGAAATAATAACTTGAAAATATGTATACTGAGAGCAAAGGTAGCAAAGAATTAGCCTGCATAACTAATTGATAAGGAGACAGTACAAAATCAGCATGCAAAATTGAAAGGAAAAAGGAAAGAAAAAAATGAATACCTTCTGCCCATTTCATCGAAACACGTTGAGAGCATCAGTGACAGGGAGCACCCGGGAGAGTGTTGGTGGATTGAAGGTAGCTGGATGAAGTGCAGAGACAGTTGCGGTGGAAGAAGAAAGGCTATTGCTGTTGATTTGAGGGAGGTGGCGGGGAGAAGCTGCGGCCGTGCTATGCTGTTGTTGCTCCTGCCATCATGATAAAGCAGAAGTGTTAGAATTCAGCTACAATTGTTCCAATTTCAGCAAATTGACTTCCAATCAAAGTGGGTATGACATTTACAAATATTTGTTTGTGGTAATCCTCTATGCTCTCACTCCAAAAACTCACGTTTTTTATTTGTCTACATTTCACCAAAACCGTTTGCATGTTGAAAAAGGAGAGCAAATAAAACAGGACGCACCTGGCACTGGAGGAACGGGTCAGGAGCAGCGCTGGAAGTAAAGTGGGCGAGGACTGAGAGTTGGGAGGCACTGTGGGAGAGAAAAGGATAGTGCATATGATATGTTAGTTGGCAAAGCAAAGGCAGGAAAAAGGAAATGGCAATATGTGTGACAAAATTATACTATTTGCAGTTCACTTCTCATGAATCAATAAATTGTAAGAATTTTAAAATAAAATGATCCTTGAAAAACAACAAAGACTCTTTGCTGCAGCACGGCTCCAAACAACGGAAAATGATAAACGATTGTTGTTGAACACTAAATTTTATAATGGTGTCAGTATCACACTACACAAAGTGTATAATTAGCAAAATCAATATGCATTAACACACATATAGCAACACTGAAATAGGATCTATGTCTAGGAACCTGTAACATGCAAATGACACAGTCGCATTATTGCCATATATTTTCCCCAGAGAAATTTATTAGTTTCAAGATAATGTTCATCACAGTTACAAATAGATAGTAGTCAGAGAGACTCAATTAGTAGAAGACATTTTTTGTTGAACGAATTATTAGTAGAAGAAACTTACCTGGGTGTATGGCCTGATTAGGTGAAAGGGATATGAGCAGTTCGGTGACAAAGGAAGCTATTAGAGGTGATGCGCCTTTCTTGGTAGAAGTTGAATTCTGTGCAAAGAGCTTGACACAAGTTTGCCTCTTATTTCTCTCCACAGATAGGTACCTTCGCATTGCAACAACAGAAACCTTATTAGCTCATGATATACTGACATCAGTTTTCCTTTTTATAATGTTGTACAGAATTCTTGGTGGCCTTAATAATGTAAAATCGGATGATTTACTTAGTGGCAGCAGAAAATAAGCCCGTTAAAAGTGGATCCAATAAAGTGAAACTTTGTCTGAAATATGTTTGGCTTCAAGAAGAATGTCTACTTTTCTCTGACTGACCAAATATGGCTAACTGGCTACACCATAGGTTGGTGAGTAAAGACATCCAATAAAAAGGAAGCCAAATTAGTTTTCAGATGGTAAGTTTAATTCGTAAGCATATACATAGAAAAATTAATTAACAATGTAGCAAACCGAAATTCTATAATACCAAAACCACTATCAGAGAATGGAATCAGACATGATGCAATGCTGCCAAAGTTTTGAACAATTTATGAAATACGGAGTATTGTATTTCTGAAACAATTAGCAAACTTTTCTCAATTAGCCCAGGTTCAAATGCATATTTTGGAGTTTTGGTGTGCACTATAAAGCAAGTAACATAATTATTTATATCCTATGTCATGTTTCAAAGATGACACGGATGCTCCAGGACCTATGCAGGAAAGAGGGGTGAGCAAACCAACGGCAGAGGGAACGCACCTGGGAGGCGGGTAGTGTACGGAGGGCGCGACGTTGGGCAATCCATTGCCGGCAAGGCTGAACCGTCGCTGCCTTCATCTACCAGGTTCTGCGTTAACATGATGAGAGGGGATGGGAGTGAGAAAGAAACAGAGAAGAGGACCTCTCCTCTGTGCCGAGATCCAGATGGGGTGTGGGGATGAGAGCAGAGACTGCCCCCCATGTTTGGAAGAGGAATCCAGCGGTGAGGGGTGTGGCTTACCTAGGGGCGGTCTGCTGGAGGCGCGAGGCAAAGGAGGAGCGTCGCCACCTGAGCTTGCTCTGCTCGTAACGCCGCCCTCCATTGCTCTTGACGCAACAAGGAGAGGGATGGAAGGGCACGAATCCGGAGCACTTGAGGTTGCCGGTCTCCCGTCTCCGTGCCGGCGTGGAGGAGGCAGCGAGCCAGAAGGCGCGCAGGCGAGCAGGGATGATGGCGGCTGGGAGAGGAGAGTGCCCAGCGCAGGCGGCTGCAGGACCGGCAGCGAGGTCCGCTCGATCTGTGCGCCGTCGAATCTCGTGTGGTGGCGCAACGGGAAGAAGAGCGCGGGGCGGCGGGGAGGGGAGCGGGCGACGGCGCGCGGCGGGGGAGGAGAGGGTTAGGGTTTGAGGCGTCGGAGATTGCCGTTAATTTTGAGAAAGTTGAGGGGTCCTTTTGTAAAACTGCCAGCACGTGAGGCGTGGCTGCGCTCGCGTTGCGCGAAGTCGGAGGCTTGGCTGATGGCCACGTGGCCCGTGAAGCGCGGAGAGAGCCGGAAATTCCAGTAGCTATTAATAAACCCGATTAATTAGGTGTATACAAAGCCAACAAGAATTATTGCATAAAAAAGGAACGATCGCCCGAAAGGCGAAAGGCAAATATAACCTAAAGTAGCTTATGATTTTGTACATGCCAACCATTCTTGATCTTTGACATGAAGTAATGGAGTATTTAAAAATATATTTTCTTCAATGCTCATCGCAAATTCACAAATGTTGCTCGCAAAAGTTACATTTTCAAACAAGTTTTCCAAGTTGTTTAGGGTTTATATTCTCGAATTATTGGTGTGGACAAGCTTTTAGAAACGGTGAGGCACCCAAAACAACTAGGATGCAAGCGGGGCGGGCTTTGCCGCAAGCCCGCTAGGCAAACCCGCGTTGGGCCCGCAATTCCGCCTGCATAGCTGAAGCGGCCAATGCGGGCAGCCCCGCAAGCGCAGCGTATATGAGGACCGTGGCTTGCACATGCACGGCATATGCGATACGCGGCGCATGCGTGTAAGCCTGCAAAACGCAAGCGGCGGTATACGCCCGCGACAAAGCTGGCGAATTGTGCGGACGCGTGGCGGGCAGCCGCAAACCGCCCCGCTTGCATCCGTAAAAACAACATACAACTGTATCCAGTGGCAGACATGGGGCCTGGCGACCCTGGGTCTCTGGCTCCATTAACCAATTGTTTTTTTAAGAATTCCACTAACCAGCACGTATCTATCTATATAACATATATATATAGATGATCCCCACTAACTATTTCTCTTAACATGCAAGCCATCCACTTCATTTAAAACCCCACTACATCAGACGCCACATCACCATCCACTAAAAACATCTATTTAAGAGTCTTTGTGAGTATCACGCCACATCACCATCGATTTTCTGTGACTAATAACATCTATACGTGAAACTTATTAGTCTTTGTGAGTATCATGCTACAAAATTCACGCAGGAGACATGCACGGAGGATCAATCATCTAAGAGTCGTTATCTCTCAACAAAATGAACATGTTTTAATGTATAATGTTTTTTGCAAAAGAATGTACGTTGTCATGCAATCACCTTAGTATTTCTACTTTCAAATTAACTTAAAAATTTCTATATAACATATATAGATGATCCCCACTAACTATTTCTCTTAACATGCAAGCCATCCACTTCATTTAAAACCCCACTACATCAGACGCCACATCACCATCCACTAGAATCATCTATTTAAGAGTCTTTGTGAGTATCACGCCACATCACCATCGATTTTCTGTGACTAATAACATCTATATGTGAAACTTATTAGTCTTTGTGAGTATCATGCTACAAAATTCACGCAGTAGACATACACAGAGGATCAATCGTCTAAGAGTCGTTATCTCTCAACAAAATGAACATGTTTTAATGTATAATGTTTTTTGCAAAAGAATGAACGTTGTCATGCAATCACCTTAGTATTTCTATTTTCAAATTAACTTAAAAATTTCTATATAACATATATAGATGATCCCCACTAACTATTTCTCTTAACATGCAAGCCATCCACTTCATTTAAAACCCCACTACATCAGACGCCACATCACCATCCACTAGAATCATCTATTTAAGAGTCTTTGTGAGTATCACGCCACATGACCATCGATTTTCTGTGACTAATAACATCTATACGTGCAACTTATTAGTCTTTGTGAGTATCACGCTACAAAATTCACGCAGTAGACATACACGGAGGATCAATCATCTAAGAGTCGTTATCTCTCAACAAAATGAACATGTTTTAATGTATAATGTTTTTTGCAAAAGAATGTACGTTGTCATGCAATCACCTTAGTATTTCTACTTTCAAATTAACTTAAAAATTTCTATATAACATATATAGATGATCCCCACTAACTATTTCTCTTAACATGCAAGCCATCCACTTCATTTAAAACCCCACTACATCAGACGCCACATCACGATCCACTAGAATCATCTATTTAAGAGTCTTTGTGAGTATCACGCCACATCACCATCGATTTTCTGTGACTAATAACATCTATACGTGCAACTTATTAGTCTTTGTGAGTATCACGCTACAAAATTCACGCAATGGACATACACGGAGGATCAATCATCTAAGAGTCGTTATCTCTCAACAAAATGAACATGTTTTAATGTATAATGTTTTTTGCAAAAGAATGTACGTTGTCATGCAATCACCTTAGTATTTCTACTTTCAAATTAACTTAAAAATTTCTATATAACATATATAGATGATCCCCACTAACTATTTCTCTTAACATGCAAGCCATCCACTTCATTTAAAACCCCACTACATCAGACGCCACATCACCATCCACTAGAATCATCTATTTAAGAGTCTTTGTGAGTATCACGCCACATCACCATCGATTTTCTGTGACTAATAACATCTATATGTGAAACTTATTAGTCTTTGTGAGTATCATGCTACAAAATTCACGCAGTAGACATACACAGAGGATCAATCGTCTAAGAGTCGTTATCTCTCAACAAAATGAACATGTTTTAATGTATAATGTTTTTTGCAAAAGAATGAACGTTGTCATGCAATCACCTTAGTATTTCTATTTTCAAATTAACTTAAAAATTTCTATATAACATATATAGATGATCCCCACTAACTATTTCTCTTAACATGCAAGCCATCCACTTCATTTAAAACCCCACTACATCAGACGCCACATCACCATCCACTAGAATCATCTATTTAAGAGTCTTTGTGAGTATCACGCCACATGACCATCGATTTTCTGTGACTAATAACATCTATACGTGCAACTTATTAGTCTTTGTGAGTATCACGCTACAAAATTCACGCAGTAGACATACACGGAGGATCAATCATCTAAGAGTCGTTATCTCTCAACAAAATGAACATGTTTTAATGTATAATGTTTTTTGCAAAAGAATGTACGTTGTCATGCAATCACCTTAGTATTTCTACTTTCAAATTAACTTTAAATTTTATCTATAACATATATAGATGATCCCCACTAACTATTTCTCTTATCATGCAAGCCATCCACTTCATTTAAAACCACACTACATCAGACGCCACATCACCATCCGCTAGAATCATCTATTTAAGAGTCTTTGTGAGTATCACGCCACATCACCATCGATTTTCTGTGACTAATAACATCTATACGTCCAACTTATTAGTCTTTGTGAGTATCACGCTACAAAATTCACGCAGTAGACATACACGGAGGATCAGTCATCTAAGAGTCGTTATCTCTCAACAAAATGAACATGTTTTAATGTATAATGTTTTTTGCAAAAGAATGTACGTTGTCATGCAATCACCTTAGTATTTCTATTTTCAAATTAACTTAAAAATTTGTTTAAAAACTCCCGCAGCAACGCGCGGGGTATCAGCTAGTACATACTATAATCCCGTCCTCACCTAATTAATTTGCCCAGGCTCCTAAAGCATCTCCAGCATGGCTCCTAGTTGAGCCCCTACTCAAAAAGTAGGGGTTGTGGGTGAAAAAATTCACTCCAGCAGCGCCCCTACTCGGGCCCCTAGAGTAGGGAGGCACCCAAATTTCTCCTCCCAGCCTCATATCCCACGGGTGGAGAGACAAGGCCCATATTCTGTTGGCGGTTTCTTCTCCGCACGCACGTTGTTCCCTGCCAATTTGCCAATTTCGCCGCCGCACGGGCCGGCCGTGGCGTCCCTGCGCATCTGCGTATCCGCACGGACGTCCGCGCCGCCCCTCGGCTACTCCACGTAGCCCCATGGCCCTGCCCGGAGCTGCAGCTCCTCCGCCCTCCATGGCCCTACTGGAGTTGGAGCTCCTCCAGTCGCCACGACCCGACCGGAGCTGGAGCTCCTCCGGTCGCCCAGACTCGGTGCTCTTCCGCCGAGCTTGAGCCCCTCCGCCCGCCACGGCCGCCCAGAAGCCGCGGCCGCCGCCGCGCCTGGAGCTCGGGCTCCACGCGCCGCTGCCCCATGCCGGGCCGGAGGTCGTGCTCCGTCACGACGCCGCGGCTGCGCTTGGCCGGAGCTTGGGCTCCCAGCGCCGCCGCCGCGTCGGCCGGAGTTCACGTTCCCTCGCGCTGCTGCAATCGCTCCCGGCGTCCCGGCTGGATCTCGAATGCCTGTGGTTGGGAGGGAGAGAAGTGTGGTGGGAGAGAGAAGAGGCAGGGGAAGGGGAAAGGTTTCTGACCCGCTGACGAACAGGTCCCACATGTCAGATGAGAGTAGGGGCTTTAAAGTTGGGGGTGTTGATGGAGTTGAGCACAAATTTAAAACCTAGAAAGTTAGAGCCGGCCCCTACTCAATAAAGTAGGGGCTCAAAATACGGGCTATTGCTGGAGATTCTCTAAGAACACTGGGTCAACCAGTGACTGTACCTTAAATATCCAAAATTATTTATCGAATCAAAGTATGTGCATTGCCTCTAGCCTTCTACCTTCACCGCACAGATCTTAGCTTAATCTCCACCTTCTCCCTGCTTGGCGCACATCGCCGGTATGCTCGCGTGGCCTGCTCTGCATCCACCGGTGGCCGTTTTCGCAGCACATGTTTCACGTTGTGCTCTGTCATCTAGGCCTTGTTTGGATCGAAGGGCAAAACATTTGCCTTGAGCAAATATTTACCCCTAACAAATTTGCCTCTTAGGTTGTTTGAATTGAGGGGTAAATATTTACCTCTAGAGGCCATTTGAATTGGCAAGTTGTTGGCACCACCCAAAAATCCTGCTCTTGCACCATCTGTTCCCGCGCTACTGCTGCTGCTGCTGGTGGCTTAGCGCCGCCGCTGCTGCTTATGCACTTCAGTAAACTGGCAGCAGAAGTACAGGCAAATGCGGAGAAGAACCATGGCGTCCGTGCAATGCCAAGTCAACAGGTCTCCGTACGTCCGTGCAAATCCAAGCTAACAAGCCTCCGTGCGGCCGGGCAAATCCAAGTAATTTGAGATCTTGATTTTTATCCAGCGGCCATCGATTTGGAATGGCGATGCAGTAGATGAGCGATGGGAGAACACCGCTGTTCGCCATTCACAGAGCCGTCCCGCTGTCCGTCTTCTTCAATTTTCTCTAAGGCTTTATACAGATCGATTTAGGGCTCGTTCGGTTTGTATGGAATGGTTCCACCCGGATTGAGATCAATATAGTATAAATTGTATGATGGTTACAACGGGAGACCGGGATTTATTCCAGGTGAAAACCAATTTACTCATGATAGGGACAACAAAAGACCGGGAATCAATCCACTAGTCAAGAGGTGGAGAACCAATCCGTGCCTTTTGTTGTCCCTATCATGAGTAAATTAGTTCCCCAACCGAAATAAATCCCGGTCTCTTACTGTAACTATCATAAAATTTATACTATATTGATTTCAATCCGGGTGGAACCAATCCACTTGAACTGAACGAGCCCTTAGGGGATGGATATCCAACTTCAGCTCTAATTCCCGCACCGCCGCTGTCCGGTGGCACGGTCGCAGAATCCATCGCGCTGATGTCCGCCCCGCACGCCCACCGTTGGACCCGCCTGAGCGCTGCCGCTGGACCAGCCTCGCACTCGCATACCTCGCTCCGGCAGCTTGAACCTGCTTCCCGCCGCGCCGAACGCCCCAGTGCGCTCGCCTGGACACCGCACGCGCGGAGGGCGCGGCGACCCGGCCGGGTGGTGGAGGCGGGAGCGCACGGTCGGGGAGGAGCGCGGTTGAATCGGGAGGATGCGCTCGGCAACAGCGTCGCTGGAAGAGGGAATGACGGCGCGGGAGGAGACGGTGGTGGCGGCACGGGGGGAAGACGCAGTGACGAGCCGACGACACGGGGGGAGACGCGGCGCCGGCGGCGCGGGGTGGGTGCGATGCGATGCCGGATCGGGGAGCGGTACGGGATGGGTGGGAGGGAAGGTGGACCCCACTAAATATTTGCCCCAATTTGACTCTTTTTAGGGGCAAATTTCATTTGAGGGGCAAAATATTTGTCCTACCCTATTTACCTCTACATGTTTAGCACCTTTAGAGTAAATTGAGGTAAATTTACCTCATTTGCTTCATTTACTCCTCCATCCAAACAGGGTCCTAATCTCGCGCCCGGCCACCATCTAATCTCCCGTTCGAAGGATCACACTATCACAAGATAATTTCTCTTCATACTTACCTATTTGGCTATAGCCACATGGACTCAGCTCAAATGCAGTGTGGCTATAGCCACAGTAATTTGATGGACAGTATTGACACAGTTACAAATAAATAACTCAAGTTACTGTTTTGAACCGTACAACACAGTGCATCCCCTCACATTCGGCCACTGCTTAAGAGTTACCCCTCCGTCTCAAAATAAATGCAATTCTATGATTTGAAATTTATCTTACAAAAAATGCAACTTTGACCTACCAACCACAAAAGACAATAGTCTCCGAAAGCTTCTTTGACCTACCAACCACAAAAGACAATAGTCTCCCAAAGCTTCTTGTATAAAATACAAACCAATGTCTAGATATTTCTGACAAAAGACTAGGGTAATTTGATAATTTTACCCATAGCATTAATTTGCGTGCTCAATCCTAAAATTGCATTTATTTTGAGACGGAGAGAGTAGGTTGCAGTGGGCACAGCCACTGCACCTGAACCTGGTCCATCGGTTAGGGCAGCTGCAGCGACACTAGTGACTTCGCTAGCAACGTGGAGGGGAGAGAAAGACTGCAAAGCCCAGCAGACACTTGGGACCACGCGGCGCAGGGGTGAGCAGGTGCTCGGAGACCGCGCCCTGTGAGAGGAGGCCGCGTTTAGATGTTTTCCGAAAAAATTTACAGTATGTTGGGCACACATTTGAAGTATTAAATATAGACTAATTACAAAACTAATTACAAATTCTGTCAGTAAATCGCAAGACGAACCTAATGAGTCTAATTAATCCGTCATTAGCACATGTTACTGTAGCAATTTATTGTCTAATCACGACCTAACTAGGCTCATTAGATTCGTCTCGCGAAGTACACTCCATCCATATAATGGGTTATTTTTTCGACTAATACTCGAAAATTTTTTTGCGTTTCATCTAAACAGGGCCGAGGATGGCTTCAGAAACCGTGCGAGATAGGAGAGGGACCAAACACTAGCTATTTCATTTTTCCATCACTCTCTTCGCCAGCTCAGTCATCCGATCCTAGTCATGGCCAACTAGCTGGCCCAAATCGATCTGTTGGTCATGACCTTAGATGTGCGTCGGATAAAGTAACCTTGGATGGAGAACGCGCACGTAGCGCGATGGTAAGAGCTCGTGGTTCGCTCGATGCCGGCCAGGGTTCGAGCCCCGCTCGACCCTGGTTTCTCACCGGAGGGTGTTTTCCCTCGTAATAATATCTGCAGCCTGCAACCTCTCACGCGTGATGCCACAATGGTCAGAACGACGTGCCCGTCGTCTACGGAATCAGGGTGTGGTTCCGTCGATCCCACAAAGGACACGATGTTAGCTGTGTATAGTTGTAGGTTTGGTTGTGTGCGTGGGGCGTGCGTGTGTGGGTGCGTGTGAGGAGTGAGTACGCACATGAACAGATATTTACAATTGTACTCAAGAGGGAGGTGTAAAAAAAAAAAGTAACCTTGGATGTCGCTGCTAGCAAAAGCTAGTGAGATTTGTGCTGTACCCCCCAAAAGGGGAGAAAAAAAGGCATGGCTTGGACGAAGCAAGCAAGAGTACCAGAAGCTAAAACGATGGTAGATATCAGGAGAGAAAAAAATCTAAACGACGGTCCCATCTGCCCGTGGACAGTGGGCTCCAATCCACTGGCTTTATTTTTTGAATATTTTTTTAATAAAAGTAGGAGCACTCCTATATCATATAAAAGAAGAAACAATTGTATATAACGCGTCGAAACGGACACCACCACACAACAAACTCCCGAAAAAAAACAAACACACCCAATATAACACACCACCACCCTAACCAATTAGGAGAGAAGTTTGAATAATTCTACTGGCTTTATCCACTCCCACAGTTCAGCTCAAACGAGCAACGACCCCACGCTGCGCGCTCCATTCCGGAACTCCTCCAATGGCCTGCCACTGCCACCTCGGCCTCGCCGGCGCCGGCGCCGCCGCCGCCGCCGCCCGCGCCCCGCGCCTCACCGTGCTCGCCTCCGCCTCGGCCTCCGCCGCTGGAGAGCCCGCGCGCCGCATCATCCGCCGCCGCGGGCCGCCGGGGCAGCAGGGCGCTCCCCCCGCGCCCCCCTCCCAGCCGTCCGTCGCGGAGGTGCGGCGCGCCCTCGGGGTCGACGACGACGCCGCCGCCTCCTCGAGGGAGGCGAAGAACTCCGCGTTCATGGAACTCATCGCCTCCACGCCCATCGGGCAGCCCGAGAGCGAGCCCGAGCGCCGCCTCCGCGAGGCCGCCGAGTGGGTCGTCGACAGCACCGAGACGCGCGCTTGCCAAGGTGATGACGCCCCTCCTCCCCAGTATTTTATCCATTCCAAGCTATATTTACAATGGACTAGGTAAAGGCCCGTGCCATGCTACGGGCACATAAAATCTGAATATTATTTAAAAAATATATGAGAATCTAAAAAATCTATATATATTAATAGTTGCCTAAGACATGTGTTTCAATAGCAAAATATAAATCATTTAAACTTTTTAGAGAGTCAAACTATTTTATATTTGACCATAATTTTAGAGAGAATTATAAAAATTTATAACACCGAATAAATATACTATAAAAATAATGGAGAATGTAATGGTATATATTTGATATTATAAATGTTATTACTTTGTTGTATAAATTTAGTTAAATTAAAAAAATTTAACTTTTTGAAAATGTTGAAATGAACTATATTTTGAGACGGAGGGAGTACAAGTTATATATTTTTCTTAACTTATAGCGAAAATCAACGAAGTGAGATAGATTAACTAAAAAATGATGAAAAGAATTATAGATTGACTAATAAAAAAATCAATGGAGTGCTACAATTGCTTTTTTAGCTGCAATATCTATGGGACCGTGCATTGCGTCGTCAGTCTGTTCATCATGTCTATCTTTTCTTTCTTTGCGCCGTCAGTCTGTTCATCGTGTTTATCTTTTCTTTCTTTCCTTTTCTTCCGGCCTTATTTCTTTTATGCGATTGGTGTCTTTTCTTTTCTTTTCTTTTTAATTTAGGCCTGAACCTTATCTCCTTCGGTGACGTTTTTTTATAAAGGTTCTCCGGTGACGTTTGGATGACCTATGGGATTGGAGAAGGGAAATATATCAGGAAATTGAGAGTTGGCTTAAGAAAAAGGATATGAAATCTTTTCCATTTCCCATGTTCGGCTGCCTTGGTTTTAGGTATATAAAATTACTATGAAATTGAGAGATATCTGTTGTGGAACCCACCAGAATTGTAAAATAGAAAATTCATTCTCTTCTTCGCACGCCTACAGCCTTCTTGTGCTCTCCAGCTCACGCTGTTCTGTAACTTCCGTTGACCTTTCCACCTCAAACTTGCTCTGCTAGTCTGCTCCGCACTCTTGCCCCTGCAGCAAAGCCAGAGGTGCTCGCTCAGTGATAGAGAGCAGTTGCTCCGGCGGTCCTCACATGGAGGCGAACAGCACCGGCAGCACGCGCTTGGAGCAGCGTCCCGGCGCCAGGTGCGCAGAGTCTTCGACGGCCTGCGTAGCGATTTCTGGCAGCAACTTCGACCGCTCGCCGGAGGGTGGGTAAGCACGGGGCGAGGCGAGTTCCCAGCGTAGGAGCGCTGCTGTGAGCGGCGGGGCTCGGTCCGGCTCACGCGCCAGCAGTGGGCAGCTGAGCGAGCGCGCATCTTGGCCGGGGGCCGGGGGCGGCGCGGGAAGGCCGGCGGCGGACGAGGAGGTCCCGCGGCTCTCCTTCTCCTCGGCGCCCCCGCCGGATCCCCTCTCCCTCCGGCGGCGTTGCGGCCTCACCTACTCTCCCTCTCCTCGCCGCTCGTTCGCCTCCACGTGGATCCGGCACCGCTCGCCACCGGGCTCGTCGAATCGAGCGGCCGGGCCTCGCGGCGGAGGCGGGTTCCCGGCGGCTGCGGCGGTGGCGCGGAGGCGGCCTCGCCGGCGGTGCCCGAGAGGACGGGCGCGGCGGAGGTCCCTGCGTCGCGCGCCTCCTTTCCCACTCTACTCGGCAGCAGCGCACCTCGCGGCCGGCGCGACAGTGGCGCAGGGGTCGGGCGGCGGGTGGCCGAGCGGCGCGGCGTGGATCTTGGCCGGCGGCGCCTCCGTCCCCGCCCTATCCAGCGGCTTTCCTCCTCTTCGCGTGCGCGGGCGCGGGCGCAGGCGCAGCAACGACGAGCCGAGTGGGGCCTGCGCAGGGGCACGGGAGGCGGAGGCACGGGAGGTGGGCCCCATGGCTAGCGGGCGGGGGAATTGGTGGGAGGCGAGGGCACGGGAGGCGGGGGCACGCGGGTGGTTACTCGGAATTACGGTTTTAGAAGGAGTAGATTTTGTGTCAATTGTTGCTGCAATCGCGAATCCACAATGTAATCGTGGACTGAGATTGCTTCCTCTTGTGCTCATCCTTTTTTCAGGGCAGAAGTCTTTCTTGGTGCTATGCGTGATGACGTTTCCTGCGTGGTTCTTGCTCCTGTTTATTGCCCTTGGAGTTATTAAGTTGCCATTTGATATCCCGGGTCTTGATAATCTCCTAATGTAAAGCTGTTAGTTATTATTGTTTCCCTTTTCTTTTACAATTATATGAGATGAAGACACTGAAAATGAAAAGGAAATGGTATATATGGCTTACTACTGGAGTTACTTATGTTGTAATTTCTAAGTAAGTCTGTAGTTGTGTTTCTTGTTCATCTCTCTACAATTGGAATTACATGTAATTCATAGTAACAACTTAACCTGAACCACTGTTTTCCCTGGCTGGCTCTGCAATCCTGGCAGATGGCTGTCCCTGCAACCCTGGCAGCTGCCACAATATGATGCATCCCCTGAAACCTGGATCCAATTTGGGGAGACCTCTGCCCTGCTCTCACCCTCTCTGATCTGCCTGACAGTATCCACTCCCATATCTAGTCTGCCAGTCAGAGCTTGGTCACCGACTGAACCTTCCTCAACAGCCATATTCAGTAGCCGCTAGCTGCTAATTCTCTTTATCTCCATATTTCTCTACCAAGTTCTGTCTCTTTCACCATTCAGTATTTGTGGGCAGCTTGTCTTGCCTGTCTCCTGTTCTACGCTTGAGCTTGGTCACTAGCGGAAAGGAAGTTTGGGATCAACGAAATTGGATTCATAAAGAACAATAAAAATTGATGGAATGCTAGATGAGCAAGATAGGTTAGCTATTTATTGCTTTTTTTGCGATAAAGCTATTTATTTCTATGAGCAGGTCAGCTATTTACTATGAATAGGTTAGCTATTTATTGCTTTTTTTTTCTGCGATAAAGCTATTTATTGCTATGAGCTGGTCAGCTATTTATTATGAACAGGTTAGCTATTTATTACTTTGAGCTGGTGCAAAAACATCGCTATATGCCTTACAAACTTGTTCACAAAAAGTGCCAAGAGAACAAACTCCCTTCTTGGAACAAGATGATGCAATTATTCTTGTTTTTTCTATCCAAGTTGAACTATGGTGGCAATACTTATGACCCGGCTTGCATTTGAAGCAGACATACACGCATTTTCAAATGCATACTGCATACTTTATGATGAAAACAATGCATTTTATACACCTGGAAGGTCATGAAGGCTATAATGATGGTTGAAATGAATTGGATTTATTTTTCTGTGAGATGGCATGAATTGGAGTCTTTAGCTCAGTAGATTTTGACATGCCGTGCAGATGTTGGCTCTGGTCTAATATGAATACACCAGCAATTTAGCATGACTTATATGCTGCTATAAAATGTTATTAGATGATTAGCTTATGAAGTGTAGGGTGTGATCTAATATGAATACACCAGCAATTTAGCATGACTTATATGCTTATGAAGTGTAGGGTGTTATCTTGTCCAATGCCCTCAATATTCTGTGTACTAGCAATCCAGAAAGTAATTCTCAAGTTTGACTTTCGATGGAACCTATTTCTTCTGTACTATACAAGCATAAGCATGTGCTGATGCTAACTGTTGACCGCCTGTTCATATGACATAGTTTTATGTGTAAACTGCTTTGTTGGATCTCCAATATATTGGTACCTTCACCAAGAAAAACTATACCTGGCATTTTGTTATGTCCCTTTGTCTGTTTAACTGCGGCATTTTCCCTTTTGTGATCTTTAGATTATGTTATGGTGCTTTGCATGTCAAAGTCACCTTGTTAAATATAACTTTTCAGTATAATGGTGCAAATTTAGACATATCGATTGGAACTTGAAAGTAAAACCTGTGTTTCAGTTCCTTCCCAATATGACATGCAGGCAACTTTGTGGTATGCAAATGATTCAAGTTCTGGTACTCTATTGGGTAAATGTTTGCATAAGGGTTGTTTCGTGTACTTTATTTTATCCATATTGGATCAAAGTTGAAACTGGAAGCCAGGAACTAACCAAACAGTATCATGAACATTCCTAGTTGGATTCTCTCTTTGGCTGATAATGTGCTTAACAGACTTGCTGCTTCCTTAGTGTGGTAGGAGCTTCTTTCCAAATTGTATGTCTTGTCGTTGTATGTCTTGTCCCATGGTGCACTACTGTGAGTTTTCTCCTCTTTCCAAATTGCAAGTTCATACTATTTGCTACACCATGTCTAGATACATAATAAATACTGTACTTACCAAGGAAGAACAAGAACTATCACGCGCTCACGATCCTAACCCACCAGACGGACCACCACTAGCTAGCAACAGTGACAGCGCTTCCGTTCCGGCGTCCACCCTATATGTCAATGCCTAGCGCCATGCCTATACCGATTGCCAGGTAAACGTGTTTACCGTCGTCTATAATATAATACCGATAATACTTTGCAGCAGAAAATCGTCTCTATGAGCACAAAGTATTTTTTTTCTGTTTCAGAGATCAACCAAGCACAACAATGTCATCGTTTAGGTTCTTATCCATCATGCAACACTGATACAAGTGACCGTTCTCTAAACCTTGTCAAAGGTGACACCGCTTAGGGTCGCTATTGTAAACGCATTCACCCCTGTTGGTACTGAAGAAGCAGGATGGCTAGCGGCTGCATGTGCTGCTGCAGCTGTTGGGTCACCTGCTGTCCCTGCTGCTGTATTGGTTGCTCCGGCAGCGTTAGTGCCTGCTGATTCGAGACCCGCGGTTTGAATTCCACCACTTCCTGATAAAAAAGGGCAACGATTTCAGCAAACGCAGATAATAATATGGTGATCTCTAATCAGAAGTAGAAATACAAGTTCACTTAGCTAGCTACCATCAAACTTACCCCAGGGAAGACCATGCCAAGCAGGCGGTTCTCCTTGGCAGTCACTGCCAGCAGCAGAGTTTGCGAAGGTAATTGTATCACAGCACACTGAAACGAAGAGTGCTTGGCATTAGAACTGTACGAAAAATGACTGCCAAGAAACTAAATGCATGCACGACAAGACCACAGATGAACCGCTGCAGAATAACACATGTGCTAAGAGATTGGAACCAATCACTGACCAGCTTCTTCTCTTTCAGCTGTTCAAGAAAACCATGCTTTTTTAAATTCCGGAATACTACAAAGTCTGTCTTGCCACCAGCAAAGTTTCTGCAGAATGATTAGAAATAATATCATATCATTAACTGCACATTACAAGAAAATGTGATAATGCAACAAGTCCACATGGGAAATAATGGGCTGAGAATCAAACCTGTTCTTCATATGCGCCTGAGGTATGAGGCGAACAATCCGCATAGATTTTGGCCAGTCTGCTGCGAGTCTGCATACAGAAACTCAGAAAGTAGGGCTTTTAGTTTCCTGCTCATCTTGAAACACAATTTGCCCACCCTGCCAGACATTGGAAGGATTATCGCAATAATTTAAACACTTACGTTTCAGATGCTGCTCCAATCCTATAACCCTGCCAGGCATATGCTTAGGTGAGAAATATAAAAAGAAAAAAAAAGAATTGGACAAATAAATGTGCTCATACTATAAATAGTAAAAAAAAAACATAGCAAGATTGCAGAACACAAAATACAGACAGACTAAGCATTAGATTCCAGCTATCAAAGGCTGAAACTAACCTTAGCTGAAAATGAGTATTAGCAGCAATTTGAGTCCAAGTTTTAAGGGGTTTAATTTTTTTACTTAAATTTTACACACTCATGATTGGAAATTTATAAACTCACTCCAAGCCAGTTTATCTCCATTAACAGCCTTAGCAAGAAAATGGGCCAAAAGATATCACAAGATTTAGTCATAGAAGCTTTTCAAGGAAAAAAGTTATTTTCCTTTCGACTTCATACAAAGCTATAAAGAGCATAAAGTGTTACCATATCTATTAAACAGTGCATAATGTTTGTAGGTTCAATAATGCAAATAGAGACTTACTTCGAGTTTACAAATGAATACAGGCTGTCCCTGCCTTACCCCGAACAAAGTTCCCTGATAGAAGGCAAACAACAGTTGTTGAAAACCATTATGGCCAACATACAAGATAATCTATATATTATAAATCCAAATTTACATGATAAGTCAATATCTAAAAATTGTACTGTGAAATTTGGAGTGCAAGGAGGGGGTTTATCCAGTTTTTAGAATTATGTCATGATGTTGACTGATAAGCAATGAAATGTGTGACAAGTGACAACTAATACAACACACAACATTGAAATTGCTAATATAAACTATTATATATAAAAAACTAACATAACCAATTGTCATTGAATGTATGGTGTCAATGTACTCATGGTATTAACATACATGCTGCTTTACAGCACCAGTTTTATGTATCCTTCTGATAAACTAGAAGATGACCGATTTTTGACTTTCTACACTCTAGAATAACATGTAGGGTAGGCCCAAAGAAGGCTCCAATCAGTCAAGTTCTCTGCACTGCACTTACCATTTGGTGCAGAGTTTAAACATTTAGGAGCCCATTTCTAAGTTGCTGGGGAGAAGGGGTGATGACTAGATACAAGAGGAAATGCTAAACATTTAGCAGCCCACTTCTCTGCACTGCATGGTGTAAATGCTAAATACAAGAGGAAATCCTTACCTGCCAAATTTTGATGTACTTTGGAGGTGGTTGTTGGGGACTGGTATGCTGCCCAATAGGCATATTTGTGACAAAATTGTTAGTCACACCTAGGGAATTGACACATGTCTGTTGGGCCATCCAAAGTATTGGCATCATAACAGGCACTGAATTGGTAGCTGTAGGCCCAAGGCCACTGGCACCAATTCCACCTTGTCCTAATTGTGGACCAAATATCATAGCAGGTACTGTTGCTGGTTCCTAAAATAAAAAAAAAAGCAAATGTATTATTAGAATGAGAAAACAAATAGATAAACTCCAAGAATAGTATGTCCTTTGTAGCTCACCACTTTAACAGTTGCTGTAGAAATGCCTCCTACAACAACTGGTTTATGGCCAATCATTGGTGCATTCACTGGAAACATTCGAATGAAATTAGTCGTCATGTCAAGATAGGCAATAGCATGGACAAACATGCAAAAAACAAAAATTGAAACATTTGGTGAATCAGCTTATCATGAATGGACTATTTAAAGAAGATTAGACGAACGCTTGAAAGCCAGCCAAGGGACACATCCAGAATAAGTTCACTTGTCATATTTAGTCAAATTGAAACTAGTATTTGCCGAATAATTTCTCACTAAACTAGGTACCTAAACCTCTTTTGCAAAGCTTTCTCAACATCCCTCACACACACAAACATTACATCACAACATTTTCTTTCTACAAAGGGCAGAACCAAAAACATATCTTATAGAAATACAAATCCTAACATTAACCATTTTTATAACCTGAGGGGTTGGCATTTGAAGTTGGTCCTGGCATAGAAACAGTGAATGCACTTTCCATCTTCAATGCGGTTTGATTTGGGGCCAAGTTCCCACGTAAATGGCGACATAGAGCGGGTCCGTGCCTCCATGAAATTCTCAGATAGCAAAACAAGGAACTGTGGGTTTTTTGCATGATCGACTGGTGGATCAGCAGCTTGAGGATTTCGTTTGCCCTGCAGCAGAATAATAAGGAATTAATATTATGTGCACATTCATCATAACTGCTGAAGGCCTTACAAGGTCAAACTGCGTCATATATAAGTTAAAAAGGATAGTCAGAATGCACAATTGGAGAAACTGGAGATGGTGCAAGGCCATCATTCGCAATTTTTAGGTAGTGTGTCACGGTCGTGGATGAATGGAAGGGAATTTGTGGAAGGAATGCGACGAAGATTGTATTCAAAGGATGTAACCGGCCGAGGACCTGGACCTCGCCGGCGCGCAGGAGCAATGGTGGAAGCTCACGGCGCGCCTGCGAGGCAGAACCACGGCCGAGTCGGTACAATCTACGCTAACCCAACTAACCTCCGAGTCTTGGCTTATATGATGCCAGCTCGGGAACAACTTATTTGCCAAGCAATCCAAATGAAATCTCAACTAACTTATCTCTAACTTAACTATCGCTAAGCAACTACTCGTGCCGATCCTGGACTCCTGGGCGAGTCTGATCCTTCCCCTTGCGTCGGCTGTAGGACAATCCCACCATGACATCTCTCCCTCCCTGGAGAAGCAGCTCGTCCTCGAGCTGAAAGGCAGGGAACTGGCGCTGAAACTCGTCCACAGGAACCCAAGAAGTCTCCGAAGCCGGGGCGCCCTTCCACTGCACCAAAACTTCACGCACTCCACGAGCCACACGAGCTCGCAACACTGCCGCTGGCTCAGCTATAGCCCGGCCATGATGTAGAGGAGGGAGCGCCGGCGGTTCAAGCGGTGGGGCACCATGAAAGGGTTTCAGAAGGCCGACGTGAAACACATCATGAATACGAGCTCCTGCCGGAAGAGCAAGCTTGTACGCCACCTCTCCCACACGCTCAACCACCTGGAATGGACCGAAGAAACGAGGGCCAAGCTTCCCGCGACCACGGACATTAAGCGACACGGCTGGACGATGCAACAAACGCAGCCATACCCACTGGCCAGGCACAAACTCCACCGGCCGATGGCGGCGATCATACACGGCCTTGTAGTGCTGTTGTGCCTGCTCCAGGCGATCACGTACTTCAGCCAAGAACTCGTCGCGATCTCGCATTGCTTGTTCCACCGCAGGTAGACGAGTGTCACCTGGTTCGTAGGAGCGGATGGAAGGAGGAGGGCGGCCATAAACCACCTCGAACGGCAACGTCTTCAGGGACTGCTGATAGGAAGAGTTGTAACAAAATTCAGCCCATGGCAGCCAATCCAGCCAGTTGCGAGGGCGATCCCCGGTGAGGCACCTCAGATACATGGAGATGATCTTGTTTGTAGCTTCCGATTGCCCGTCGGATTGCGGATGGAATGCAGATGTGAAATGGAGCTTGACCCCTGCTAGACGGAAGAGCTCGCGCCAGAACGAGCTGGTGAATACCGGGTCACGGTCACTGACGATCGACGACGGCACCCCATGAAGACGAACAATATCAGCAAAGAAAGCACGCGCCACCGAGACCGCTGTATATGGATGAGCCAGGGGGATGAAATGGGCCGCTTTAGAGAACCTATCCACCACAGTCAAGATGACGGACTTGCCATGCACCCGAGGAAGAGCTTCAATGAAATCCATGGCGATGTCGGACCACACCGTCACAGGAACCTCCAGAGGCTGAAGGAGACCCCCTGGCTGCAAATGTTCGACCTTGTTACGTTGACAAACCTGGCACGTACGGATGAAATCCTGAACCACCGAGCGATCATTTGGCACATGGAAGTCCGCACGAAGACGATGCAGTGTCTTGTGGACGCCCTCGTGTCCAACTCCATGAACCAGGTCGAGGACGGCGTGGAGGGCGCTGGAGGAGGGCGTGACGTATATGCGGCCTTTGAACAACACCAGTCCGTCCACCACAGACCACTACGACGGCTTGGCGCCACCGCGGATGGCGTCGCGGAGCTCCGAGAGCGCAGCGTCCCCGTTGATCTCCTGGCGAATATCGTTGAAGATTGCGAACGATGGCGAGGACAATGCCATTGCCTCGCCGTGGTGCTCGTCCCTCCTGGACAAAGCGTCGGCGACGACGTTCAACGCGCCGGGCTTGTATTCCACCACAAAATCAAAGCCGAGGAGCTTGCTGGCCCACTGATGCTGAGGAATGGTCGTGAGGCGTTGGTCGAGCAGAAAGCGCAGGCTCCGGTGGTCGGTGCGGACCACAAACTGGCGTCCCCACAGGTAGGGCCTCCAATGACGAACGGCGTGCACCAGTCCGATCAACTCGCGTTCGTAGGCCGCGAGCTTGGCGTGTCGAGCTGCGATGGGTTTGCTAAAGAACGCCACTGGCCCCGCGCCTTGATGGAGCACGGCGCCGAAGCCAGAGCCCGAAGCGTCGCACTCGACGATGAAGTCCCGCTCGAACGCTGGAAGCTGCAACACCGGTGCTTCGGTTAGTGCCCGCTGGAGCGCCCGGAACGCCGACGCTGCGTCGTCGTTCCACTTGAATCCCTCCTTTTTGAGGAGAGCGGTCAGAGGCGCCGCAATGGGCCCGAAGTTGCGGATGAAGCGGCGGTAGTAGCCCGCCAGCCCGAGGAATCCGCGGACGGCGCGCGCGGACTGGGGCACCGGCCAGTCCAGGACAGCTTGCACCTTTTGCTTGTCCATCGCGACCCCTTGCTCGGAGATCACATGGCCGAGGTAGGCCACTGATGTTCGACCGAACTCGCACTTGGAACGCTTGAGGAAAAGCTGGTGATCCTGCAGTGTACGAAACACCGTGCGAACGTGGCGGAGATGCTCCGACCACGATGAGCTGTAGATTAAGATGTCATCGAAGAAAACAAGCACAAACCGGCGCAAGAATGGTAGAAGGATGTCATTCATCATTGCTTGGAACGTCGCCGGCGCGTTCGTGAGGCCGAAGGGCATGACCAAGAACTCGAAAAGGCCCTGATGTGTCCTGAAGGCCGTCTTCTCTACGTCGTCGGGGTGCATAAGCACCTGATGATACCCCGAACGCATGTCGAGCTTGGTGAAGAACTTGGCACCGCGGAGTTCAGTCGAGCAGCTCCTCCACCACTGGTATGGGGAACTTGTCCTTGATGGTGGCGGCGTTGAGGGCGCGGTAGTCGACGCAGAAGCGCCACGTCCCGTCGCGTTTGCGGATCAGGAGTGCCGGGGACGAGAACGCCGACGTGCTCGGGCGGATGACGCCCAGGCGAAGCATCTCGTCGCACTGACGCTCGAGTTCGTCTTTCTGGGCGTGGGCGTAACGGTACGGCCGGACTGCCACCGCGCCGGTGCCGTGCTTGAGTCGGATCCGGTGGCTGAGGTGGCACTTAGGGGGGAGGCCCTGCGGCTCGTCGAAGAGGGAGGAGAACTCATCCAACAGGGCATCGAGAAGCTCCCCGCTCTGGCCGGTGAGCGTCGCCGCGGAGAAGCCCGCTGTGGTCTCGCTGCCTCGCCACCTGATGCGCTTGCCATCCTGTGTGAAGCACAGGGTGTGCTCGGCGAAGTCCCACAGAATTGGGCCCAGGGTTTCTAGCCACTGAACCCCCAGGACCATGTCGTATTCACCCAAGGGGAGCGCGTACATGTCGATGTCGAACGCCTCGCCCCCGATGTGAACGCGCTGCGCCATCGCCTTGCCCGTCGAGGCGAGGCGATCGCCGTTCGCCACCGCCACGGAGACGCCCGCGGCGTTCTGCAAGTGCACGCCCGCCCGCCGTGCCATGTCCGAGTCGATGAAGTTGTGCGAGGAGCCCGAGTCCAGCAGTGCGACCGCCACCGCGTCGCCAACGGAGACGTGTACTTTCATCGTCTGGAAGCCACGAGCGCGGACGCCCGCGATGGCATGCAAGGAGATCACTGGTTCTTCCAGTGAGAGAGCTGCAGCCTCCGCCGTGATCTCCTCGTCGTCGAAACCGACGATCTCAATGACAAAGAGTCGCTTGCACCGGTGGCCCAGTACGAACTTCTCGTCGCAGTTGTAGCATAACCCATCCGCTCGACGCTGGGCCATCTCTGCTGGCGACAGACGGCGACGGGGAAGAGACGACGCGATGGACGTGGACTTTCCCGACCCTGGAGCGGCGGAGGACACCGTGGTGTCCTGCGTGCTGGGCATCGATGCCGGCGTTGGCGCTGCTGTGGACGAAGAGGAGGAGCTCCGGAACGCGGCGCGGCTGCCGCGGGCGTGGCTTGGATCAGATGGCGCCAGCTGTAGGCGTTGCTCATAGGCCCTGGCGTACATGATGGCGTCGTCGAGGCATTCCGGCCGGCGAAGCGCTACGTCGGTCTTCAAGGGATTCACCAGGCCCGCCGTGTACATCTGGACCAGATGGGGTTCAGTGAGATCCGCGTCGCGGCAGGCGAGGGCGAGGAACTTGTCGGTGTAATCTTCGATGGAGCCCGTGCGACGGAGCAGCATCATCTCTCCCACGGCGCTGTCCGTCATGGGGGGTCCGAAGCGTTGCTGGACAAGCTTGGCGAAGCGTCGCCACGACGGCGCTCCCGAAGTGATTTCCAGGCGGTAATACCAGAGCTGCGCCGCCCCGGTTAGGTGGAGGGACGCGTAGCCCACGCGGCGGCGTTCCGGGGTGTTCTGGCACTTGAAGAACGTTTCGCAACGGTTCATCCATGGGAGGGGGTCTTCCTTGCCGTCGAACGACGGGAACTCGATGCGGGCGCGGGGGTGGAAGCGGGCGTCGGCGTCGTCCTCCTCCGCCTCGCCCTGCTTAGGTGTCTCTCGGAATAGCGTCCTGGGCGGCATGTTCGCCGAAGCGCCGCCCTCGTCGTCCTCCTGGGCGGGTGCCTTCTCCCCGCGATGATGTGCCTCGAGGCGACCAAGCGCCAAGTTCAGCGCCGCCACTTGATTAGATCCCTCGAAGGCGGCCGCCTGCAGCTTGGTAACCTTGTCTGGGAGGGCGTTGAGTTGCGTGACGAGCGGCAGCAGGGGTTTGAGCGTGGCGACTTGGGTGGTGAGGTCGTTCACCTTGGCGGCGAGATCGGTGAGCGTCGAGAGCATGGTGTCCACGGTGGACTCCAACGTGACCTGCACGGGCACCTCCTCTTCGCCGGCCATGGGATCAGAACCAGAGCTAGCTGATACCAAGTTGTCACGGTCGTGGATGAATGGAAGGGAATTTGTGGAAGGAATGCGACGAAGATTGTATTCAAAGGATGTAACCGGCCGAGGACCTGGACCTCGCCGGCGCGCAGGAGCAATGGTGGAAGCTCACGGCGCGCCTGCGAGGCAGAACCACGGCCGAGTCGGTACAATCTACGCTAACCCAACTAACCTCCGAGTCTTGGCTTATATGATGCCAGCTCGGGAACAACTTATTTGCCAAGCAATCCAAATGAAATCTCAACTAACTTATCTCTAACTTAACTATCGCTAAGCAACTACTCGTGCCGATCCTGGACTCCTGGGCGAGTCTGATCCTTCCCCTTGCGTCGGCTGTAGGACAATCCCACCATGACATAGTGTACAAATGAATTTAATGCCCCATCCACTCTAATATGGATAGTTTTGACTTGCCAATCGATGTCATGTTTTGGGTTTTAGAGACTACTTTAACCCTTTATCAAGGAGCATAAGTACTTGCTTTAGAGTTATTGGCATTGAACAAAAAATTTGCCAAAACCAAAGTATTAACCACTTGTTACGTGTCAACGAAGCTAAAGTGATGAGTAACTCAGATTGAAGTACATTAAAGTGATTTCGTACTACACAAACAAGGTTATTTTTATTATTTGAACATACACCTTGGTTCTTTTAATGACACACAAGAATCAATGCAGTCAAATGTCCCTATAGTTTTACCATAAATGGAATAAGAAACAATTAAAAGAGGCAGAGAAAATGAACATAATAAGTTTCATTTATAAAACAAGTGACAACATTACCGCATTGTATATTGCCTTCAGTGTTGGAAGCTGGTTTGGGGATATCACCGACAATGAAACAGAGCACTACATCCAAAAACATAAAATAGAATCAACAGAATGATACTAACATTGAGATAGAGGAAGTAAACAACAATAACAAGCTATGGCAGTATGCACAGCACCTGAGGAAATAATCTTGCAACAGTTTCAGCATCAGCAATAGAAAGCTCTTTTGACGACTCAATGTTCTTTTTGTGATCAGCAGATTGAATAGGAAGACAGTAGGCAATTGTAGGCAAAGGATATGGATTACTTGCAGCAACAAGTATGCAATGCTTATGTGCTTCATGGTTTTGATTATCCTGTGTTGTATTGCGACTGCCGTCAAGTATCTAGATGCACATAAGAAGAAAAGATCATCAGCTTGCATCAGCACGACAGCTAGAAATGAAATAATAACTATTTTAATATCCTGAGAAAAGAAAGATCAATGCTAAGTTTATTAATCTCCTTTTCAACATGTAGTTTTACCAATGCGAGCAAAATGGACTGATGCCCCAAAAAATGCAGCAGACTGCCATGCAAATCTCATCTCTTGGTAATGTGCACAGGTTATCAATAAATCATTAATACTGATCCCATGCTTTATTATCAAGAAAAAGAAAGGCTGTACCTATGATCAGGGCATACTTTATAAACAAGCCAGGATCCAGGATCCAAAATGATGTGAAGACAATGTTCAGATCCTCTCTCATAGCTTGTGCAAGTGGCTTAGTAAAAGGATAGTGTAGCCTATATTTAGAAGTAACTATCATGCACGTACAAAATTATTTCCAGCTATAAAAAACGACAACATTACAATATCTTCACCTGTGAGAGGGTGCATAAATAGATGCTTGTTATCAAGTGGAACAAACATCATTATTCAAATAGTACTGATCAGCAACAAAGCAAGTCAATGCAATTGTAATCAAAATAGCAAAACAGAACATGTGATCATCATGTCCTCATAGCAACTCGACCTGCGGGGGGTAAGACAGCCCCCAGGCATTTTGCTAAGAGAAGACCTTCTCACGCAGGCCGAGAAAACCCTCGAACCTCTGTCCCACCTTTACATAGGGGTTTGTAACCCTTTGTGAGACAATTACTGGGCTAGCGACCGCTGCAACTACCCAATGTAGGAGTGGCCCAAACCAACCACAATTACGACCTAGGCCGGACCTATGGCCTCTGCTTTGGCGTGGTGACAGACGAGGGGATTTTTTTTAACCCCAGCCTGAAATTTGCTCCCACGGGGAGTCGAACCCAGGACCCGAGGAGTGCTACTCAGACCATCTAACCAATCCAGCTAGAGGCCCTTTCGCTTGTCCTCATAGCAACACAACTCAAAGATTGACAATACATCTTAAAAGGTGAAACAAAATCTCCTACGTGCTAAACTTTGGCCATAAGGAACTAGAAATTTGAAACAATGTTAACATGTCAATACCTTCAGTGCTTCAGCAAGACCTTCACAAGTAGGAGCTTCGCTGAATCCTCCACCACTGAATGACATTCCAGATAACCATGATAGGAAAGCATCAGCATCTTTTGTCCATCCACTTCTTTGCACACAAAAAGCTGCATTGCAAAATGTTCATGAATTACCAATTTGATAGAATGCACAACAAATGATATGGTCATGGACATGGAGGAAATAAAGACGTACCGCTGTAAGGTCCAGGGGTATGAAACACAACTAATGCAAGCTCAGGTGATGCCCCTGCCAGCTTCGTCTGCACAAATGAAGAATAAGTTACATATATATTAACACAACTCATGGAATAGCATGCACAAATTGAGAACTCAGATGATAATATGATTCACCAGGAGAGGATTACCTTCCCGGACATTTCACTTGCACAAAAGCTCCTGCAGAAAATTGAATTTTCTTAAAAAAATCAGTTGTACTAAAATGCAAAGGCTTCATATATAGCACAATGGTGTGAAGAATAAATAATGATGGTGGCATACTGGCATCAAACTTGGTATTCAAAGATTTGACCAAGATTTATTGCACGCAAATCAGATGAGTTTCTATTAACAAAAAGAAGAACCATATGAAGATAATTGTGTACAAAGATTGAAGCCATGGCGAAGATACATGAGATATGGAGAAGACATCTAGACAAATTTAAAGGAGCCATTTAAAAATCAACATCTACTGCTACCTCCATAAGCACAGTTTTGGCTTCTAACCCAACAAGCGAGGTGTTAGCCTGCTAGGTGACCTAGCTTAACTATCTCTTAGCTGGCCGCCCGTTAGAGTACGGGCTAGGGGCTTCGTCGTCAAATAAAACACCAATGCTTGTTCAACCGGTGAAAAGGAACGCGAGTTCAGATGTGGGCGGGATGTTAAAAATCTATCGTTCGAGAGTTTTAATGGGATGAAGAATGGACTTTGGAGTTTGGAGGGCCCAAACGTATTCCCACCAGGCATCAATCACTTCTCAACGGTGGTAGTTCGGTGTGAATTTATTTTAGCGAGAATATATAGACGCATCATCATGATATAGATATAATTCCCTACCCCTAATAAACTCCGATAGAAATAAAGGTTACGAAATCTCTTTTAAACTCCCGCTCTTAATTTTTCTTTTCCTAAAGCCAACAACAAAGCGAATAATATATGATTTTACGTATCCAAGATCAAGTGGATTTCCCCGTTTCCCGCCAATAACTCGGACCGATAATTCCCATGACCCTTTGGCATCGATCAGTCGCCAAACGCACAGCGAAAGCCCGCCCTGATAGATTTGTAGGATCAACTAGGAGTAGATAATCACGGGTATAACTTGAACAATAGGGTTAAAACATGGCTAAACATGAACAACTAATAGATTGAGAAGAACTACACCTAAAAGGGGAGAGTAGGAGCAGATACCGTTCGTGGTGGCGACGGGGTCGACGGCGGCCATGGCGGTGGTGGCGGTCGCTGGGGCGGCCGCGGGTTGAGGAGGCGCTGGCGGCGCGGTCGGCCTCCGGTTGAGGTCAGGGCGGTGGCAGCGGGTCCTCCGGATCCACCCGGAAGTCGCCGGTGGCGGTGGTGCGGCTTCCCGTTGCTCCAGTGCCCTCGATCGGTAGGGAGTGTTGGGGTGGTGGCTGGCGGCGCGGTGAACCTCGTGTCGCGTGCCCTAGCCCCCACCCCTTTCTTTATAGCACTGTACAACGGGGGCCCACCAACCAATGCTAGGTTGGGCTCCCCCGATCAGGGTGCGTGGACCGAGCCCATCACGGCCTTTGGGCCGTGGTGGTGGAGATCGACCTAACAATCTCCCCCTCGATCTCACCGTATGTTTTCTTACCTTAAGCTCTTCGCCTGACATCCACTTCATAACAAAAAAGCACATTGAGCATGAGTCATCAAAATTGTCATTTCAATTAGATTAATCAGCCACAATAAACTTCTCCATTACAAAGGATCATAACTTGGGCCATTATCCAGTGATCATAAGGCTTTCCTTTAAACCCATACCGGTAATGTGTTCTCTAAACACACTGGGTGGTAAGCCTTTAGTAAGCGGATCCGCTAGCATATTTTTCGTACTTATATGCTCCAGACTTATGGTGTGATCCTGGATTTTATCTTTCACAACATAGAACTTTATCTCTATTGGTTTGGTAGCATTACTCGACTTGTTGTTGTGAGCGTAAAATACTGCGGGCTCATTATCGCAGTACATTTTAAGTGGTCTATTAATACAATCTACCACTTTCAAGTCGGGTATAAATTTCTTTAGCCACTTGGCCTGCAACATTGCCTCATAGCATGCTATAAACTCTGCATACATCGTAGATGATGCAACCAGAGTTTGTTTAGAGCTTCTCCACGAAATAGCTCCTCCTGCGAGAGTGAATACATAACCTGACGTGGACTTTCTATCATCCTTGTCTCCCGCAAAATCTGCATCTGAATATCTTCTAATCTCTAGAGAATCAGATCTTCTATATATTAGCATGAGGTCTTTTGTGCCTTGCACATACCGCAAAGCTTTCTTTGCCATTTTCCAGTGCTCTATGCCTGGGTTATCTTGATATCTACCGAGTACTCCGGTGATATATGCTAAACCAGGGCGAGTGCACACTTGTGCATATTGTAAGCTACCAACTGCTGAAGCATATAGAACCATTTTCATTTGATCGATCTCATATTGGTTCCTGGGGCGTTGGAAATTCCCAAACTTATCGCCCTTCACTATCGGTGCAGGTGTGGCTTTACTCGCATGCATATTATATTTCTTTAGGATCTTCTTCAAATATGTCTTTTGCGATAGTCCTAAAACCCCGTTTCTTCTATCTCGGTGGATTTCAATGCCTAGAACATATGAAGCCTCACCAAGATCTTTCATATCAAAATTAGAGGACAAAAACATTTTTGTTTCTTGCAACATTCTTGTATCACTGCCAGCAAGCAGAATATCATCCACATATAGGATTAGCAAAATGTATTTTCCATTCTTAAACTTTGCATAGATGCAATTGTCCTCTATATTTGCCTTAAACCCAAATTTCTTAATTGTCTCATCAAACTTCAAGTACCACTGTCTAGAAGCTTGTTTTAATCCATAAATGGATTTTCTTAAACGGCATCCCATGTTTTCTTTGCCTTCCACAACAAAACCTTTAGGTTGAGTCATGTAGACGTTTTTAAACAGATCCCCGTTTAAGAACGCTGTCTTTACATCCATCTGATGTAATTCTAAATCATAGTGTGCCACTAATGCCATTATGATTCTAAAGGCATCTTTACATGAGACTGGAGAAAACGTCTCATTGTAATCTATTCCTTCTCTTTGTGTGAACCCTTTAGCCACGAGTCGCGCTTTATATCTTTCAATATTCCCTTTGGAGTCACATTTTGTTTTGTAGACCCATTTGCAGCCTACTGATTTGGCTACTTTAGGAATTACTTATAAGTCCCAAACTCTGTTGGCACTCATTGATTTCATTTCTTCTTTTATGGCTTCAAGCCATTTTTTAGACTGAGCGCTTCTCATAGCCTCTTCAAATGTGACGGGATCACCCCCCATTTGAAATTCATCTAAGTTGCCAATTTCATATCAATCAGTAATGGCTGAGCGTCTCACTCTTGTAGACCTTCTCAGTCCTCCTCCAGCTGGATCAGCAGCTGGCTCAACAACCGGTACTTCAGGAACCACAGGCTGTTGAGGTTCCATTTCTTGAGCAACAGCTGGTTCAACATCTTGTGCTACAATTGGTTCAACTTGAGGAATAGGTTCCACGTTCTCATTCATTGCTGGCACTACAGGACTAGGAGCTTGTACCGGTGTCACAGTGGCTTCCACTGTTGGAATTGACACAGGTAACTCGAAAAAAGGTTCTTGAATCATTGGGCAAGGTGCAAAGACCCGCTTCTCCTCAAGATCTATCTCCCGAGTAGCCATGCTCCCCCTGATCATTGCATTCTCCAGAAAAACTGCATGTCTCGTTTCTACAAACTTTGTATGTCTGTTAGGACAATAGAAACGATACCCTTTTGTCTTTTCAGTATAGCCAATGAAATAGCAACTGACTGTCTTGGGATCTAGCTTTCCAATATTTGGGTTAAAAATCTTAGCCTCAGCGGGGCAGCCCCATACACGCATATATCTTAGAGAGGGTTCTCTACCCGTCCACAGTTCATAAGGTGTTGTAGGAACTGCTTTGCTAGGCACTTTGTTTAGGATGTGAATGGCAGTCTTCAATGCCTCCATCCACAAATTAACTGGTAAAGTGGAATAGCTTATCATGCTTCTAACCATATCCATCAATGTACGGTTTCTCCTTTCAGCTACTCCATTTTGCTGTGGTCACCCGGTGCACTGTACTGGGCAACTATGCCATTTTCCTGAAGGTACCTTGCAAAAGGTCCTGGAATTTGGCCATACGGGGTGTGTCGACCGTAGTACTCCCCCCACGGTCTGATCTTACTAATTTTATTTTCTTATTAAGCTGATTCTCAACCTCAGCTTTGAATATCTTAAATTTATCCAATGCTTCTGACTTTTGTTTTATTGGATAAATATAACCATAACGAGAGTAATCGTCTGTGAATATGATGAATGAGTCAAAACCACCCACTGATGCAACGGGAAATGGACCACAGATGTCTGTGTGTATTATGTCTAATGTTCCCGTGCTTCGTTTTGCTTCTTTGTTTACTTGCTTAACGTATTTGCCTTTGATGCAATCAATACATTGTTCTAAGTCTGAGAATTGTAGCGGTGGAAGAATTGATCCTTTAACTAAACGTTCCATTCTCCCCCTCGAAATGTGACCTAAACGACAGTGCCATAATTTCGATGAAACGTCATCAATTCTTTTCCGCTTCTTGGTTACTTTTGTAGACGAGGATACATTTTCAATCTCATGCACAATCTTAGTACTTGCATACACATCTTCACATGCATACAAATCATCATAAGTAGATAACTTATAAAGTTTGTCTTGTCGGAAGGCAAGACCCACACAAACTTTATTCAACATGATTAAGCATCGTTCGCTATCGAATAAACACTTAAAACCATCGTTTGATAAACATGAAACTGAAATTAAATTCCTGCTCAAAGAGGGAACATAAAGAACGTCGTGCAGCTGAAGTGTGAAGCCGTCTTTCAACTTGATGGGGAGTTCTCATATCGCCTTCACTTCAGCTTCAACGCCGTTTGCAACTTTAACTCCTCTTTCTCCTCTTTGCAGCATCCGGCTCATACTTAATCCCTGCATAGAATTAGCAACGTGAGTAGTTGCACCTAAAAACAGGGATTCATCTACAAAAGTAATAAAATCCTCACCCTTCTTCCACATCATTTCAAGCCATTCAGGACACTTGTTCTGTCAGTGTCCTGCCTTCCCACAATGCAGACACTCATTTTTGCCAACTTCTTTCTTGTCTTGTGGCTTGTTTGAGCGATCAAACTGCACTGGTGCCTTGCCCTTGTCTTTGTTGGGAGCATTTGAAGGACCATTCTCCCACTGGTTCTTGGCTTTAAAGTTCTTGTTAGGGAAGTTCTTTTTCTTCTGCTGATGGTGCATATAGTTTACCTGTCCACCATTCTGTGCAATCATCCTATCCTCATCTTGGACACAGCGTGCTATGAGCTTCTGAATATCCTATTTTTCCTCTAAGGAATTATAAGTGATCTCTAAGTTGGAGAATGCGGGTGGAAGTGAGCGAAAAACTATATGGACAAGAAAATCATCTGGCAGCTTCATGTCCAAACCAGCTAACTTCCCATGTAGGTTGCTCAACTTCAAGATGTGCTCTCTCACACCTCCACCTGTATACTTTGAGTTCAGAAACTGATCAATCAGCGTCCTAGCATAAGTCTTGGACGACCCAGTGAACTGAGTCTCCACTAGTGCCATATACTCAGGTGCAGTGAGAGCAACACCCTTTGCATTCTTTTCTAGGATAGAGTTCCTTATGGCCTCTGCCATCTTTGTGCGCATAATCAGCAGACACTTCTTGTTTGAGATATCCCATTTTCTCTTCTCGAGATCATAATTTGCTCTAATGGGTGCGTGGTCACGCTCTCGTGCCGCGAATGCCTCATCAGTCTCATTTTGTGCACGCACCGGTGCCTCTGGGAGTACCGGGTATGGGTAGTTCATGGCGGTGTCGATGTCTGTCATCACCACTGCCAGGTTGAACTGCGTGCGCCATTCTCCATAGTTGCTTCCAACCAGCATAGGGATACCAGCAACATAGTTCATAGCATTTGGGCCTAAAATTTAGACATAAAATGGTGAGAACAATAATAAAATTAAATATTGTATGTATTAATTTAACTTTGGTCAAAATCAACACAAACAACATACTTTCTACATGAATTCTATATCACCTTTGGGCAGAAAATAGAATAAATGTATAATAACTTGAACAAGAATATTTATAATATTGTAATTATCAGCTTTGGCCAGAAAATAACAATATCATAAAACTGAATATAAAATATTTCTTCTTCTCTAATTAAATATCCCTTTGGTTCAATTTAACTAGAGATAAATTACGCAGCGGAAAAACATCAAATATCATGAGAAAAATTAATTTTCAGAAGCATTCTACTCTCTGTAAAAATAATTACTATGTGCAAAAATTTAAACAGAGATATTTACTTGAAAACATGCAAATAAACAACAAAAACAAGCAAATATAGCTTCTGAAAATAAATAAACTTAATTATGAAAAGGTACTGTTCACGGCGTCACTTTTGGCCCGCGAAACAAATTGGCCCAACGGCCCGCTAAAAATTCATACGCGCGCGCCCGCGCCTCCGCGCGTTTCAGCCAAGCGGCGGCCCAGCCGCTTGCGAGGCCCAGCCGCGCTCTCGCGGCATAAGTTTGCTTTTGGCCCCTGAACTCTCGTTTGCACGCAGAAATCACCCTTGGCGGCCCGGCCCAGCCGCGCTTTCGCGGCGTGGCCTCACTAGCCCATCGCCCGCCTTGGCTTTAGCCCGAAAACCGACGGCTGGGCCGCCTAACTGGCCCAGCGCCTTCGCCCGCACGGGCCGCTTCTGGCCCGTTCGACCGGCGGGCGATGTGGCGCGCTCGTGGCCGTCCGATCTGATCGACGGCCGAGCGCGTCTCACGCGCGTATAAAACGCGTCTCCGGCCGCTCGCCCCCGAAACCCTAGCTCATTTCCTTCTTCTCCCCCCCGCCTTCTCCGCTACCGGTCCGGCGGCGCGCGCGTTGCGGCGGCGGCCATGGCCGGCGTCTTCGCCAGCGACGGCGGGGACGAGCGCCGCCGGCCATGGCCGCAGCGCTCCTCCTCTTCTCCTTCCCCTAGCTCCTCTCTCCCCCTTCCCAAGACCCAACTCAGTGAGATCCAGAGAGAGAGAGGCGGGGCTCGCGGCCCACCATGGCCGGCCTTTGCCGGTCGTGGTGAGGACGAGCGCCGCCGGCGCAAGGCCAGCGCGCTCCCCCTCCCTCCTTTTGGGTTTTTGGCACCGGGGTGACCCCCCTCGCCGGTGCGCGCGTTCCAGATCTCGGGCGAGCGCGCCGCCGTCGAGCGGTGTCGCTCCGGCGTCCCTACCCGCACGACGGCGGTGATGGCCGGCGGCGAAGAAGGCCCCACAGGTAGGTCCTCCTCCCCCGGCCTCTTTCTCGTAGATCTAGGGTTAGGGTTAGGTTAGGGTTTAGGATTTTTGGATCTGAGATCCTTTTATTTTTGATTTTCATCGATTTTCTCTTCTTTTTCCTTCGGATTTCGTCGATTTTCATCGATTTCTTCCGTTTCTTTCCCCTCTGTCACGACTAACAGTGGGTGTTACTTTTCTTTTTGAGTGCTAACCACCCCGGATCTCTAATCTACTACCAGATTAGGCGACTGATACCATTGATAGATTTGTAGGATCAACTTGTAGTAGATACTCACGGGTATAACTCGAACAATAGGGTAAAAACATGGCTAAACATGAACAACTAATAGATTGAGAAGAACTACACCTAAAAGGGGAGATTAGGAGCAGATACCGTTCGTGGTGGCGATGGGGTCGACGGCGGCCATGGCGGTGGTGGCGGTCGCTGGGGCGGCCGCGGGTTGAGGAGGCGCTGGCGGCGCGGTCGGCCTCCGGTTGAGGTCGGGGCGGTGGCAGCGGGTCCTCCGGATCCACCCGGAAGTCGCCGGTGGCGGTGGTGCGGCTTCCCGTTGCTCCAGTCCCCTCGATCGGTAGGCGGCGCGGTGAACCTCGTGTCGCGTGCCCTAGCCCCCGCCCCTTTCTTTATAGCACTGTACAACGGGGGCCCACAAACCAATGCTAGGTTGGGCTCCCCCGATCAGGGTGCGTGGACCGAGCCCATCACGGCCTTTGGGCCGTGGTGGTGGAGATCGACCTAACACGCCCCTCTCCATTCCCAACGAGCTCAATAATTAGATTCTCAAAAAAAAACGAGCTCAATAATCACGAGTTAAAGAAAAACAAGAGCCTCTACGATACTATGCCATACGCAAGGTCGCGTTTCTCTCGAGCTAGCGTGGCAAATTTCAAGCGAGAGAATATCCGACAGCGCCCGGAACGGAAAAGATCGACGAGGGGCGGCCAGGGGCGCGCGGCCGTACCGCACAATCTTCTCGAGGTAGTCCCCCACAATGGCGGGCCAGTAAGGCCCCAGCGCCGCCGTCCCCTCGACGGCGAACACCAGCCGCCTCTCCGCCGCCGCCGCAGCCATATCCCGCACGGGAACCCACTCGACTATCCGCAAACCCTAAGAATTGGCTGCGCCGCGAAATGCCTTGCTTCTCTCTCGTCTCTGCTCTTTCCCATTCGGGAGACGAGAATATATAAGACGGCGGCGAGGAACATCCAGCCCGACGAAGACCCCTTCTTCGGTCAACTGGTCGAGTCTTGCCAAGGGTTCTGTCTATGGCAGGTGGGCCCGTTTTGCTTTCAGCAGAAGAACAGCGTGTGATGACCGGTCCCAGCCATCCGCATTAATTACCCGCGATCTCAAAACCGCGTGGAAAAGCCAGCTTTCAGGGTTGTACATCGTATGCGTTTATCAGGTCTGATACGGATACGCGTGAATATATCAGTTTTTTTAATTAAGGGTATATAGATTTATTAAAGTATCAAATATGGATACAAATACGTGTATCGGATATGTGATACATGATCATGTTAAAATATCATCATGATAACATAGTTGTGCACTGTAGATGGCCCTTTCTATCATCGCTGATCATATGGACATGGAAGGAGAAAACGACGTAGAAGCCAGCTTGAATTTTACACAAATTTTGTATTTTGTTTCCATCCATTTAGTCCATAACTTTGTACTACTCATGTACTCCGTATGTATTGTTCCTCTGTTTTTTTTTTTCATCAGAAATATATGTTTCCCTACGGTGGAATTTACTCTACTATTCTCCTTGAGCGACAAACCCGAAGCTCATTATATGAAGGGAGATAAGCAGGAAAGGATGCTCAAGTGTCAAGTGGATACCTAAGAGCAACTCCAAGAGACTCTCTAAATCCTTTTTATTTGCTAGTTTTAAAGATTTTGATTAAAAAAAGTACCTTCCAACAGCCTCTCTATTTGGTTATTCAAACATAGCCATTCTCTATTCCGTAGTTTTCGCTAGCAAAATATAGAAAAGAGAATAGCTCTCTAGAGTGCATGCAAGATATATAAGAACCGTTGGAAAACAGGAAGATATAGAAAACGATTTTTATACAAATGACTCTGTAAATGATGATTTAGAGAGTGAGTTTTAGAGAGACTCTTGGAGATGCTCTAAGAGAACTTCTCTGGATTAACTTCATAAGCCATCAGCAAAGTGTGTCAGTAGATTTCAGATATATGTAAGTACAATCAGTTAAAACCCAACACAAAACGCCCAGCTAAATAGAAGGAAAAAGAAATCAAAATTTTCTCAAAAGCAAGCTGTAGAAGAGGTAGGTTTCATAGTTCACTGAGTCCCATGCAGCTGGATGCTTTAGCTCTTCGCTAATTGTAACACCTGAGGCGCGCTCTCCTGGAGTTTATCTGCATTGGCTGAAGAAGAAGCTTGGCTTTAGATATTGGCATGTTGAGAAATGTACTGCACACTCTTCAGTCATGCCAACAGAGGAGCCTGACCAAGCACCAGCGGATGATGCAGAGCCGTGATCGACACTCTTTCTGGGCTCTAATGAACCTTCCCCTTCTTACCTTCTTTTTCCTCTCTGCTTTCATGTCTAAACGGCTAGTTGCAGTTCTACTGGAAGAATAGAAAGCAGAGCATGGTAGAAGGGTTTGGTGAATGAGTTTGTGTAGGTTTGCTGATAGATGGTTGGCTTTTATAGAGATAAAATGATATATACTCTCACCCGGTAACCCCTCACATGCAAATGCTCAAACAAGTTGAATAGTTGAATGCAATATGGGAGACAATGCTTGCATTATTTATATGGATTATTCACTCTCCTGGATTCTCACAGTTTGTAGTGGAATCTGAAACTTATATCATGGCTGAAGGGGCTTTAAGCCGTACTGTGCATCATGCCATGTGAGTCTTCACGGTCTCACAAAAGGCAGCTTTCACTTACGATTTGGATTGGACTAGAGGAATGTTTTTAAATCCTCTCTTTTACAAAATTCTTATAATATCATGCGAGTTGTAATGTACAGAATTGTTTGATAGTTCCCATAGAGGTGCTCCAGAGGAGTTCATATGTACCAGACAAGGCTGTTCTGGGATACATAACTAATATCTGCACAATGCTTTCTTTGCCTCTTTGAGCAACTTTTTTGAGATCTCTGTAGGGGTGTTGCTCCACTTTGTAATATGTCTAAAGGGTTGGTAGGATCTTACGCATCTTCTGTCAGTTTTGAGCAGCTTTAATGATTTCATGTTCCTTTTAGCTGATTCTTTCTTTTGAGGGACATGAATATTTTAGTTCATCACATAACTGTTTGAGCTTCTTGTCTGCTTTCAAATGGTGCAATCACAGGCAACTCATGCTTTCTATGTACAAATCAGTTGGATATAACTCTATCTTTCTTGAAAGCTGAATTCCTTAAAACCTTCGGAGGAGTTACAGTGTTCCTTGAACTGTTTCTCTCCTTTGGGCAATCTTATACAAGTAGCTGCACTTAGGATATTTTGAGAGAAAAATCTGCAATTATTATTAGGCCTCTCTCTATCTCTTACCTGTCATCCATTTCTGTATGCAGTTTTGTTCCACCTCAACCTGTCAGTGTTACTAAATTATCAGCCTTCATGGACTATTGCTCAAAGTGCTATGTTAATAGATGCTGAGAGTGCAAGTGCCAACACTATACACATACCGAAGGCAACTTAATGCAGTGTGAAGCCTTGTACATAGTAGTAGTATTCGTTAACTACTGGAGCAGATGGCATAATGTAACATGTTTTAGCCGCTCAAAAAATGTGCAGCGTGGTCAATCCTGTCTTTTGTTGGTGGCTCTCCAAGATACACAAGTTTCCATTTTGTCCCATCATTTTCTCCAATTATTCTATGATTATACATGGTACAACTTTGTTTTTGGGTACTTGGGCTTTTTCTGTAGTGAACTTTGACAGTCTTGGTCTTCACTCATTTCTGATTCTCATGCATGCATCCTGCTGGCAACAAAGCTACGTTGCAACTTTTAACAGATTGAGAAGTTGGTTTACCAAGACTTATGTTGACCAAGAGTGTTAGAACAAGGTCCACATGATCTTTTAAGGCTGCAATGATGCAAATTGCCTGGTCCTGTCTCTTGGTTGTTCCTAGCACCTTGATTTGCATCTGCCGACAATATAAATGGTTAATTATCACCTTGAAGTGTGTATTAGTGAAAGCCTCTTTTTTATGAGCTGTACCATCAGATCCCTACTGATAGCAAGGACACTGTACTTCTAATGGTGATGATTATGGACAGCAAATGCTGGTGCTATTGGAGCACTAAAAGTACCTTTATACAATTGTAAGTTACAATGACCAATATCCATATTTTGTCCTTCAGTCTCTGTAGTTTTCCATCTCAAGATTGTTCACATCCATTGGGCTCATCTTTACACATTTTAGTCCTCACAAGTCATCTTGGTCTTTGAATGTGCAGGGATGTGTGCAAATAGTGTTTGGAAAGGAGATATGTTATTTGAGAAACAAAATTGCCTATAAATATATTCTGCATGCCATTTGGAACTTTTTAGTATGCATGAAATGAGAAAAAGTCCAATTATGCTTATTGCAAGAGAACATGTTATTCCAATTTGGGGTTAGGTAAGCAACATCTTTATCTGGATGCAGTCCTTACTGGTGGAGTGAATGGAGGATATGATATTTGTGTTGAACAGACAGCCTGTCACCCTTCTCTTGATGTGACTTACCATTTTAATTTGGAGAAGTACCATATAATTAGCTTGGATATAAGAGCATTTTTGATCAAGTGGTCTGTTTATTTATGCAATAGAAGCATCATTTTAGTAAAATGAATGATAGTGATGTTACAATATGGCCTTTGCTTAAAAAAAATACTGAAACTAAGATCTAACAGAGAACCGAACCGTCGTAGGTTCACAATTTAGAAAGCAATTATCAGTTTGGCTGAAAGACAAAATTGGCTATGGGGTTTTGCTACGGTACTCCAATTACTTCTTAGAAGGTAAGAGATAAAATGAATCTGGACCTTATTTTTTTTATAAATAAAACAACTATAAAGAGAAAAAACTACCACACCCGGTTACCGTCAATTTCGGATCTGCAGGAGGACATGCATCACACGGATTGATTTGTTGAAGCCCTGAGGAAATTCTGGTAGATTGATTCCACAACATGCATCGTCTAAATAATTTTTTGCATTTTCTTCCAACGTCATGTCAGCTTCATGTTATAAACAGTTAGACAGCCATGTCACATTCATCTTCAAAGTGCTACATTTCTTTCTTCTCTCTTAAAGCTTGTCACGTTAATCTTAAAAGAAAGAGAGAGAGAGAGAGAGAGAGAGAGAGGCTATTTTGGTACCTCCTGGTACTAATCAAGCATCGTAAAACAGCTCATTAGTTTATCCTAACCACCTAGATCGACTTAAATGGACAGTTCACAGTCATAAATACTTAAATGACTTAATTAGATGCTTGTTATGCCACTATTGCTATATCACAAGCGTTGTGGTTCATTCCTTTCTGATTTCAGCTCCTTTCCTTGCTGGAGAAGGTTTCGGTTTACTTAATTAGATGTAGTTATGAAGAGTCTAAATCTGAAAATGCCTATCCTCTCTTCCTTTTTCTACAAGAAAGATTAGTGGCTCCAGGATCCTGTTAACCCAGCAGAAGACATTAATAGACAGTAGAAAAGAAGCCTTAAGTCCACGTTTGGCTTAGCTGAGCACAAGATCTTTGAGTTTATATATTAAGATTAACTATTTTTGACCATATAATATTTTTTCATTAAGCACTTTGAATTTATTATTGAATGCAAAACTGCAGGCAATAAAAGGGGCTACTTCTTATCCATTAAAAATAAAGGCTATCATCTTTCAACATTCTTTAGAATAGTAAGTTTAATTACTTGGTGGTGCCGATCCTCAATCTTTCCATCTTTTTTCAATAATAAATTGTCATATAATCTTCCTCTGTTTTGTTGTAGCAGAGTCACAGTCTGCTCGAGAGAGGTTTAATGCATATGGAGATTTGCCCTGATTTGATCCCCTAATACATGATTAATGTTGAACCTACAATAACTATGGCCTGTCTTGCAACATTTTGGACTTGAGAATGTCTTGGACTTCACCGATCATGTTTGACTAGTTGAGTGACGTATATAAGGTACCCTTTGATGGTAAAATAGAAAGAGTTTTGTTCTCAGTAATTTTGATAACAAAAGATTATTTCTAGGACACCCAAATAAGACATTAAGAATTTTCTTGTTTGAAGTTTATTTTTTTCTCCAGTTGCAGACTGGGCTCTCCATTCAACATCTTCAGATACTGAAAGGGGGAGGTATGAAAAAGAGAACAGAGAGCACTCTGTCTGTGCTGCTGAAGCTGAACTGAGCTGCAGATGCTCCTAGCTCTACCATAAACAAGGTGTGGCAAAAGTCGAGATAGGATCACTACCAACTACTTACTGCTAGCTGGACCTTACTTCTATACTACATTACTACGGCTCCTGTTGCAACATACTACCACTAAGCCTGCTGCTGTCATGTTTGACAAACAGAGCATGGACAAAAAAGAGAGGAGCACTAGCTGCTCCTGATGTCGATGAAAAATGCAAGAGTACTCAATTATCCATCAATGATGTCTTGCTCTCTCTACTAGTCTACTCAAGGCTGCCGACTTCATCACCAGGTACGTATCTATCATTGTTTCTAATGACTAGACAAATAGATAGAGGTAATCCTGCTGCAATGCATGGAAAGTGAAATCAGATAAGTCTCATGAAGTCTGAAGCTGTACCCAAATTAAATGGTTTGCGCGTTATACAATATATTTCTTATTGCATTACACCAAGACCTTATGCTTGTTAAACGTGTAAGTCCGTTAGCTGTAACTTCATGCCAATGCATGGAAGGTGAAATCAGACCAGTCTCATCGATGACCGAAGTTCTATCTCTTTGCTGTCTGTAGGGCATTTCATAGTCATAGTCGCAGTATTACCAGACCTTAACATCTGTCAGGGATGAGCTTAATCACACTTACTCTGTGCATTAAGGTGGCCTTCCTGGAAGCTTCCCTCTAAGCCTTGTCAGGATATTTTTTGCAGTCCCTTTCTTGGAGTCACTAAACAACCTGCATCCACCTTTGTCGCACGGATGGATGGCCACTTTATCTTGTCTGTTTTACCATCGTATGTAGTTCTCTAGTACGGTCATGGTCATGCATAGTTTAAGCTTTTGCTAGCTCCTAAGCTCTATGAAAATAGACTAATGAATAGGATAAGTGTAGGGTCAGCAGTATGCCTCCTAGTGCATTAACAAACTGCCTGCATGTGGGGGTATGATGTTCTTTTGCTATGGCATATCCCTTGTGCACCTCTATATAAAGCCATTGCCTGCTGCCTTCCCTCTCATCATACCACTACACTAGACATAACACTACAAGTTGTCCATCTCGGCATCCCTTCCTTCTCTCATTTGCCTCGCGCCAAGCTTTCTTCATCAGACCATGAAGCTTGGAGGACAAGGGAGGCAGATGGGGAGGCTCAACAGAGCCTTCAGAGAGAAGAGGGCTAGGTTTTACATTTTCCGTCGCTGTGTCGTCATGCTGCTTCGCTGGAGTGATTAGATGTTAATCTCCACGGCAGATATTATTTTTCCCACCATTCTGGATGTTGTTTGGGCACTGCCATTTTGGTAGGGTTTAGAATTTAGGAATAGTTGCTCTGTATAGGCTGCCATGTACCGGTTCCAGTGGCAATCTTTTTTCTGGCTTGCTTGTTATTTCAGGCAAGGGTGAGAGAGATCCAGCTATGTAATATGAGATTGCCATATTTTGTACACCTGGAAGAAGATGGTTATGGAAGTTTTCTTATTAACAGTGGTGATAATTAACAATCTCTTAAAAACATGTATGGTTTGAGAGTGAATGATTAAACTTTAGTGATGAAGCTATACTTCTTAACAGTTTGAAATGATTCCTATCAGATGCTTTGTGCTTTGAACATTTTATGTAAAGTTGAGATTAATTTGTGTGGTCATATATGCTCGTTTCCCGGCCTTTCTCCAGGCCGCCTGGCTGTCGCTCTTTGCTTCATATTTTTGACTAATATTTGTATATGATAGTGAGCTAGAGAGTTAAGATCTTGTGCATATGGAATGAAGAAACAAGCTCCCCTCTTGTTTTCACTTATTTCCTTTTATATTTCTCTTATTATGGTCAAATGGTGTTGACACGGCACTGTGAGAAATGAAAACTGTGCAACTTTGGATTACTTGATCCAGCATATATCTGGAATCCACCGAAAAACGTATTGCAATCTTTTTTAGTGGAAGCTGATTAAAACACTTTGTCTTTTTGAGTGGTAGCTGACTAAAAGACAGCACAATCTTTTTGAGTGGGAGCCTAATTAGAGTACAGATATTGGCTGAATCATGTCAATTCAATATGTTACTCTGTCTTGACTATACAATTATTGAAAATTGCCAAGGGCCTGTTTAGTTACACCCAAGACGCAAAAAGTTTTCACCTAGAAAACCGTGTCAGTTTATTTCTTCTCTCTATGCATGCGACCCAATGCAAAAAAAAAATCACTCTTTTTACCCTAACTAAACAGACCCTAAATGAATTATGCAAGTTGTTTCTTTCTGCACTAATCACTGGAAGTGCGTTTGCTGCCAATTCTTGGTCACATGAAACTGCCAGACTTCAGTGTGGCATGGGGAATAAAGGGACTCATGGCCTGCACGTGCCTTGGTACGTGCGTGCGTGACTGCGCGTGCGCGTGAGTTTGTCCTCTTGTTCACTCGTTTGCTTCTGCTTGGTCACATCCGCTGCAGCTCTGCATATATCCTGTGATTCCTGCATTGTTTTCCTCTATTTCTGGCTCCTTAAGAAATGCAGGAGGAGCTGCTCATCCCAGAAGACAAGGGCCCTGCATTCCTGGCGTGCAATATTTTGCTCTCCTTCTCAGACTGCAGCAGGTTGATTACAAACTTTGTCCTATCTGTGGCTGCAATTTCTTACTGTTTTATAGCTGCTAAGGTATTTGTTAGTGCCGTGATGTGTACATGCATTGTACATAAGGACAATCAAGGACTGCTAATAGGCTTTGGTAGGCTCCAGCCTTTCTGCTCAAGACATATACAGCCATTGCAGATTCCATTTGGCGGCAAGTACTAGTAGTATGCTTAGGCACTTGACTAATAATTGCTTTTGGGGAAATTAATCTCTCTGACAGACAAGTAATTGATTAGTTTTTCTTTGTTAATGTAATGGCAGGCAGCTCTCCTGCCGGCTTAAGAAAAAGCAATTATTATTCTTTTGACATTGTGCAGCCTAGAGCCTACTGCCTTAGGATTGTTCAATCAAGCTAAGTAATTTTAGTTTTCCATTTTCTCTGTCTACTGGGCTGATATTTATGACCATATAGCTATTTGTAGGAAAATAGTGAGAGTAATAAGCATGATGGAACATGGAAGAGCGACCATTTTAACTAGTGAGAGTAATTAGGGCTAGCTTTTTTAGGCGTTCTTATGTTCTTAACTGAGAAATATAGTTATTATATTCAATTATTCATAGCCACAAAGGCAGAACATGGCATTGAATTTTTGAAGAAAAAAAATGGAAGAGTTCCAGACTTCAAATGCACTCAAGGACAATTTTGATCAACACTTTGCTTGAATTCGCCGAACCATTTCTAAGTAGACTGTAGACCACTAGGAACAATACATGGGATGTACAAAAAATGGTAAACCCACCATATCCTGCTGCTATCTGAATAACAGAAGGTAAAAGAGTGGAGAAAAAGAGAAAAGAGAAACAACTAATGAAACGAATGATATAGAATGTCTCAGCCTACCGAGCATGCTTAGGTGCAACCTGGCATGGCCATGAGAATGCCTTCCTAGTTCTACTCCTGACTAACAGTTGCCTAGCTATAGTGTAACCTCTCCATGGATCCTTGACAGATCCCATGGAGGAAAACGCTGTCTGGAGTTCAGTCGTGCCAGCAGAGGAGCATGACGATGCAACGGCGGATGATGTAGAGCCTTGCCCTGTGCTCTTTCAGGGCTCTGGCTACCTTCCCCTTCTGCTTGCTCTGGCGCACAGTCCTCATGTCTACAAAGTTAACTTGGTGAACTGGAGAGCTGTGATCAGAGCAGGACAATTTGGGCACTCTCTGATGATTGTGGCTAGAGTTTGCTGTGGTGCAGAACTGGGAAGGAGGATGGGGTTTTATAGAGAAGAGGCAAGCATGTAGCTCCCCTCGTCCCATGCATGCAACCTTGCTAACATTTCTTTTTCTCCCATTATCTAATCTTGGGGGACAAATCTCTGAACCTGAATGTAGCTTATTGTTCTTGTCGGCGACAAAAAGCTTGATCTCATTGACGGATAGGATTGTTTCAGATAGCAGACAGCTCATCGTGCCTCTGCTCCCAGCATACGTGTCCAAATCTGCAGATTCAGCGGTTCAGCGTGGTTGCAATGAAGGTACATGGTATCTGGTAGTGCTTCATGCGGCAGCTGGTATCTTAATTATCCCCTTGTTATCTTGCTTTGCTTCTCCATGTCACACTTGGAAGGCTCACACCACTGTCAACTGTCTGCTTGACCTCCTTGTGCGAGTAGCCGTGATCTTCTTGCATTTCCCAGATCTTCTTGGATTTGGCCGTAGTAATTAGTAACAATGTATGCCACTGTACTTTATCCTGTTGTCGGTAGATTGTGCTGGCGAGGAGTTGGGAAACGTTCATAGAGATGTAATATTCGAGTATCTTGGAGATTTGCTCATGTCGTCTCGATCTGTTTGGAAGCTGCTAGGAAGGATGGAATGAGTATCCGGATCATCCGTGCCGCCGGCGTATCTTTTGACTGGAAAGTACTTCTGAGTGTACTTGTGTTTGCATGATTAATTAAGCCTTAATCTTTTGTGTGTCTTGGGTTTGGGGTGCCTGTCTTGTGGAGTTGTGGGCATTCTAGCCGTTTGATACTGTATTCTTTATTAGTACATTTTCATGCCTTTTGCCTAATTGCCAGTCAAAAGCAAGACATGGTGCTTCATTATATATATTGGGCTTTTCTGCCGCTTGCCACTTGATAATCAGATGATCATGTGTTAGTTTGTGATTATCTTTATTAATGTCCAATCGAGAATGAGGATATCCAGCAGCATCCGTTGTGAGTTTTTTTTTCCTTTCATTTTTAGCATATGAATGTATTGGCTGGCTTACAGTACTGAACTTGATTCTTTGGGTTATGATTGGTGATAATAGGTGCATGCAACACTGACAGACTTTGTGTTGAATCTTTTGGATGAGTGCTAGTCAAGCATGTGACATACCATGTCTGGATGCTGGTCATGTAGCACACAAGCACTGTCTCATGTTAACCAGCATTTGGGTCCTCGTCAATGGGTTGAATCTTAACCTTGTGAGCATCTTTGGTTGCCTTCCTTATTCATTTCCCCATCATTTAGCCTCGTGATTAAGATAACAAGTGCAGATTCAACATATGATGAGTAAGCTTTTATGTCTCATGACGAGCTTATTTGCAAAAGCGAAGGCAGAGAATATCACCTGTACTTGTCTGATTTCTGTTAGTGTTACCTGCAGTTCCAGGTATGCACAATCGTATTACAGCTTGATTTACCCTTTTTTTAGAAAGAAGAGATGTCTCCGGCCTCTGGAACAGCACACAACCTTGTTTTTATAGAATTCTCAGCTCATAAGCTTATCACAAATAATAGTAAAAAAGAAAGCGAATGACAGGAAGAAATTAAAGAGCAAAGTCTACAGTACACTACTACGAAAACAACCTATATTCAACACATCCTCACTTCTTGCGTTTTCGCACGGCAGTTCTGGTTTAACATCCTACAACCATTGGGCCTCGCCAACTTAGTGCCAACTCGGCGATCGGCCTCGCTGATTGGTGGAGAAAATCATGGAGGAAATTGCCTAAAAACTCTAGAAAAAGTTTCAACTCGCTGGTCATATTGAGAGCATGGATCATTTGGAAACATCGCAATTCTTGTGTCTTTGAAGGAGCTGCACCAAGCATTCAGACAGTGGTACAGTCATTCAAGGATGAAGCACATTTGTGGCTAGCTGGAGGTGCTAAACACCTCGCTGGCCTAGTGCCCTCAGAAAAAAAAAACACCTCGCTGGCCTAGGACTAGGGAGATTGTAGAACACCGGTCCTAGTGTTTGTTAGGGTCAGGTCTTTCTGCTCCTCTTCATTTATGTAACAGTCTTATGAGTCTTTGCTCTCTCACCACTATGATCCAAGGTGGGGAGTTGGTTTTGTAATTGGATCTTTTTCCTCTTTAATACAATGATACACAACTCTTCTACGTATTCAAGAAAAAAAAGAGAAAAAAAGAAAAAACAGTTTTTTCTCAAAAATCAAATCGTTTCGTGTACACCAAATCGCCCACATAAGATCTCCAACCCCAACAAAAATCAAACTTCTATCATTAATTCTTATGCCTGTTAACCAATTTCCAACGTAACAGCTTATTTATCTGTAGCATTTAACAACTTGTAGTACCCACAAAAAGAAAGTTAACAACTTTTACTAACTGATTCTTCCATTCTGCTCACCATGTTTCAGAACCTTTTATCGGTTGCCTAGTGCACTAGTGCTCTGTCTGTAGTGGTCCAATTCAAGTTGTTGCAACTTGTAAGTCTAGTTTAGGGGCCTTGATTACACCGTTTCAGCCTGTTGAAAGGTTACCCTGTGAATATTAATTCATGATTGATGAATTTACTTTAGCTCTCTTTGCAATCAGTCCATCAATATGTCGTCTAGTGCCAACCAAAATGTTGGTTCTTCTTTGGGAATGAGAACAAGCAGTGCTAATAATCGACAAAATCTGAAGGGCAAATTTTCATTGAGGAACTTGCCATGTCCACATTTACCATTTTCTGGTACCTGGTTGAGTGATGCATGCACAAGTATTCCTTGAATTTGGTGTTGACATGGATGATGCATCTCTGAATTCCTTGAAATTATATTATATCTGTCAGGAACGTACAAGCATGGATCTGATTGAAGTTGTTGTAGCCGGTATGAACAATGCACATGACATATCTGCAGGTAAGGAGCAAAAACAAATTCCATCCATTCTCCAGTTCTTTCCACATATTCCAGCTTACACCTACAGCCTGTCAGTGAGTGTCCATTTAGCAGTGTAAAGGGCTAACTGCAATTCTGAGCAACCCCAGCTACAGCTTTTCAGGTAATCTTGACTGCTTGAGGGCCATGAACAGACCTCCTTGGTTCCATTAAACAATCCCTGAACCAATCTTGCTTGCAGGCAAGCATGGATGGCCACTTGATCCTGTCCGTGGCGCGGCGCACGGTCCTCAATCATGGCGCGCTGCTCCTCAGCACCCATCAAGGGTCCATCGATGATCACATTGCGATGCAGGTAAGTATCCTATCTGCCCCTAAACCCTTATCCTAAGCAATAGAAAATTAGAAGGAGCATGCACTTGGACTCAGAAGTGTCCCCTCCAAGGCACAAAAGTGTTGACTGCATGTGGGGTGGCTGGTGGGTGTATGGGGTGGTCTTGAGATCCCTTCTCCCGTCTATATAAAGAAGAGTTGGATCACTGCCCATCACAAGCATCATCCCAAGGAGTGCTCAGCTCAGCACCTGAACCTTTGCGCAATCGCATCGCTGAGGTCCAACTTGTTAGGAGCCATGGAACAAGGAAAGCAGCAGCAGCAGCAGAGGGGGAAGCTGCAGAGGGTGCTGAGGGAGCAGAAGGCCAGGCTTTACATCATCCGTCGATGCGTCGTCATGCTCCTTTGCTGGAGTGACTGATCTCAAGGCTGAAGACGGAATGCCGCCTTCTGTTTTTGTTTTTTTTTTTTTTTTTTTGCCATCTTTTCCACCTCGCCATTTTTGGTGGGTGGATTTCATGATATGAAGGCTCTTTGTTTTCTTGCCTCTTGTGGAAGGCAAGGCTACATGCATAGATTGTGTTGTAATTGTAAAGATGGAGAGTGTTAGATGTTAATATAAACTAACTAATTCTTTTTTCCTCTCAAATTTGTTCTTTAGTTGCAATAACTTCAGAAACGATTCAGAAAACAGAATTTGTATATCCATTCGGAAACAATTTATGTGCTTCTTCAGTATGCTACTTTTGTTGTAGCAAGCAAGCATGATGGCCTGCATTGGCTCGTTCAATAAGAAATAATGCACCTAAGGTTGGTTCAAATTGAATAATGCACCACGATTAACTGGGACAGGACACCACAACCATAGTTTCATATTGTCGGTGGCAGTAACCGTGGGATACAGATACACTACTGCCAAATTTGTCCAATAAAAGGACAACTGCTGCCTGTATTGTGCGTACTGTCAGTACAAGTACCGATAACGGTTATATGCCAATTCCAATGTAGCGATTTGTCATTTTGTTATTCATCGTGAATGTATTTGAATTTGTCACTCATATATTTAAATTAGGCGTTATATTTATGCATATTGAGCACTTTGTCTTGAAAGTTAGCATTGTAGATTATAAGCGTGATGTATCTTATTTTGTATCACAAAAACAAAGTTATGCTAGGGAATAATTTCTCGCTGATAAAATATTGATAAATGTGATAATCTTATGTTTCGGTAAGGTACGGTAAAATTATTTTATTACACGAAATTCTAATGTTTAATTGAATTTGGACACAATTGATTGGTCGACCCCACATAAATGTATGATATTAATTTATTTCAATATAATATGTATAGTTTTGCTATTTAAATGGTTTGAAAATGATTGTGTGATGTTTTGAAGAAATTGAGTCTAACTTTTGCTTAAATTTTGGCGAAAAATTAATCCGATAAACCTATATATTTCCAATAAACCAATAAATCTGTCTATCGGTAACCTCCGGTAATTTTTTCTTGCCGATAATGTTAACCCTTAGGGTAGCCTCTACAATAGCTTTTGATTTGTATGATGAAATGATTCCTTCTACATTTTGGGGTATTCAAACATTAGCTCACACCATGTATTTACATCCGGAACATTATTTGTCACTTTCTACACTTTAAGTAGCATTTGCCTCCAAATTTACTGCATTTTACTTATAGAATATAAATAGTTCTTATTAAATCCCATAAGATTTTACTAATCATAACATTATTCATGTTTTTGTTACTGCTTTATCACTAGAAGATAGCAAGGTGAAAATGTCTTTGGAAGCTAGCCTTTCAGTGCAAACAGTACAAGCTAAGCTTCTCAACCTTACTAAGTTTTATCTCTCGCAGAAGAACTGCATGTCGTCCTTGCATTAAAAAGAGGAGAAATGTTTACAAACATCTTCAATCATTACATTCCCGCCTTCTCCAAATAGAACACACCTAGGAATAGGATCACCAACTAAACTCTAGTTGCCTTTAGAGCTCCTCCTTAGCACCAGTGCAGCACCAAAAGTGCAATTCTTCCTTAGCAACCTGTAAGAATTACTGGACTAATGCCACCCCATTGTTGAAGACGCAGCTGTTCCGTTGTTTCTAGATGAACCATGCACCAAGGATGACTAGCAAGTTTGAAATCTTTTGAGTCTGCTCTGTTCGACGGCTGCCTCAGCTGTTCTCCACCCCCATTTACCAGGATGAAGTCTGCGTCATGGAAGTTTTCGTCACTCATGGCTGGAGCTTTAGAAATAGGATTGCTTCTTAATTTGTTTTTCATGTTGCTATTTGAGGGACTTCTTTTCAGTCTAAACCTACAAAATTTCATCTTCTTAATTTCATGGTTCTTTTGGTTAAACTTGTAGTAATGAACAATTATATGCATTGGTCGATGTAACAACTATCTAAAAAAAAGTTAGTTTGTGGTAAGACGACATGCAGGCCAAAGTCTCAGTTACGAAAAACACCTTCAATTTTTTGTTACTTTTGTTGCTCAAGTCTTTTTGAAGGTTATACACAGGAAAATGTTAATCTGGCTCATCAGTGTATCCAATGGGTTGCCTTGGGCTCTTAGGCAGGGGAAAGATTTCTTAATAACTTTACATTGAAGGCATTTCTCCTTTTGTGCCTTGGTGTATTTTTCTTCGGCTACGCATTTCTGTTCCCCCAAAATGAAACAGTGTTCAGATTTTGTTCTGCAAAGAAACAATAACAGATAAGAACACCTCACTAGATTTTGCAAACTGAGTGTAGCTAAGCTGGTAAAATCCCTTTTCAGTGAATCTGGCCACCAGGGTCCAAATCCTAGACTCGGCAATGTTGCTCACATTTTCCTGGATTTATGCGTGTATTCATAGGGTTGAGTGTGCGTGCGATTGCAAGCATCTGCGTCTAAAAAAAGATGACAGATTCTAGACTTCAATATATCGTATTCAGCAGTTGCGTGTTGACGTGTTGTAGGGATCATCAATTTTCATTCTGAAGAGTATGTTGCACCTACCATACCACCGTGCCTCTATGCTCTCCCATCACACGGTATTTAAAACGCAGACGGCAGACTGCTTTGAACTTGATAGATCAATAGAAGAATATAAGTTGCACTTATATATATATATATATATATATATATATATATATATATATATATTCTTTGAATGCTATGGGTTTCAGTGAACCCTTGGTGCAACAAAGTGTAGTAGATAAAATCCTTTCTGTATTATACCAAGTAATGGAAAATATTACTACAATTTGCATTATGCATCAAGCGCATACCATGCCAGAATAATTAGTGCTATCTTTTAATCTTTCTGGAAAATAGACATATGTTATATATTCCAACTTAATCCCCCAATCTACATTTTCACCGGCACTACTCATCAACGTGTTCATCCAAGCACCTCTCTGGGAGCGAGGACCACACGACCTTCGTAAGTTGCACCCAATTCCCAATTAGAAACCAAGTTTCAGTTACACGAAAACCTCGTCTAATGATCGATCAGCATGAAAACATTGTACCCACTGGTCACTGTTTCGTGCTTCATTAATCAACAATTTCGAATGCAGGCAAGGTTAAGAGACCAGCACCATGGGCTCAGTGCTCCTTGTCACCTCCATATCCCCGTTGTTGTTGACAACTTGACATGCATGCTGTGCAGCAGCACTCATTCATGAAACATGTAAGTGGTCCATGCATGCACTGGGCATGAATTCTGCTCCTTTTAGTTTTTAACCCTCTGAAGAACTCTGAAAACATAACAGCTGCTGAATGAGAATTCAGAAGCATACTCCCTCCGTCCCAAAAAGAAGGTCGTTTTAGGTGTTGGGCACGGGGACTAAGGAAGGACAAAAAAGTAGAGAGCGCACAAGAATCGAGAAGGAATAGATGAGGAGAGAGATAGAGATAGAGTTGTATTGGAAAGCGAGAACGACACTCTTTTTGAGACAAATTTTGAAGGCTAAAACGACCTTCTTTTTGGAACGGAGGGAGTATGTCGTATCTAGAGCATTTTTTGTCTGCTATAGGCTATAGCAATAGCATATGCAGTGGGAATAGCATATAGCAATAGCATTTTTTATTGCCCCCCTGTCTTCTTCATTCCTGGGTTCTGTCAAGTCTCCTTTGCCTTTATCCTTTCCTCTCTGTCTTACGTACATATGAATAAAAAGTCCTTCACATATTACTGTATTTTTTTTGTCTCTTTTGTCTTATTCAACATGAATGCCCTTTGTTTAATGAACGCAAAATCTTCTTATAGTGCATCCATTGTTCATTTGTACTACCTCCGTTCCTAAATATATGACGTTTAGGACAAGCTCATTAGTTCAAAAATGAACTAAATTGGTTGTCCTAAACGTCATATATTCGAGAACGGAGAGAGTATTTTTTTTGTCTATTCGGTGTTTTTTATATAACAGCAATGCACTTTATTTAAAATTGTTTTTGGTTTGCTCGTCAAGGAGGCAAAATTCCTTATGATCACTGATTTTAAGATCATTCTGCTGCACCCTTGAAACTGTACAACCTGTGGCAACTGCGCAAGCAAGCACTGGACATGTTACAGGTAGATGCCACTGAAACACTGCATTCTTGTCTTTTGAGGAGAATACACATCTTTGTTTTGTTTGGCATCTTTGACAAAACAATCTAGTTTATGTTTTCATCAGTCCCACAAACGCGTTGTGATGTTTGAATATGGGGTAACTAGCTGCACCCTTGAAACATCACATGACATCCTGAGGACAAGCAAACAGTTACTTTTTTTTGTCTGATTGGTAACAAGGGAGCTACAAAAGGCGGTCAAATGATTCTGTTGGTCGTCCAGGCAGAATTAGCACCGGTTTTGGGAACGACGAACTTGCTTTATTGGATAACTAGCCAAAGTTATTTTTGTGAACATCTCTGAAGAACATGGCTAGATTCATGCTTTATGTCTAACGTAACGTATCTACTCCCTCCGGTTTAGAAAAAAAAGTCGTTTAGGACAGCGACACGGTCTCCAAAGTACAACTTTGACTTCTTATTTTTATAAAGATATTTATTAGAAACTAACATATGTATACTTTTATGAAAGTATTTTGCAAGACAAATCTATTCATGTAGTTTTCACATTTCCAAACTCAACGACTTAAAAGTTATTCACGATTTATATTCCCAATGTTTGACTCAAATCTTGTCCAAAACGACTTTCTTTACCGAACCGGAGGGAGTAGATATGCAAGTGGGCATTGCTCATTTTGCCTCTTGTCGATTATGTATAATTGCATTGGGTAGTGATGCAATGTCCCACTTTCTGTACTTTTTTTTTTTTGCCTTTCATAGTGTGTTGTTGGTGTTATCAAGATCCACTGGATTGGCCATTAGCCTGTATCCTGTCTACACCAAAGCATTTCCGCTTCATATACTAGCATCACTGAAAAAAAAAATCTATTAGGATCTGAGTCATTTTTGTGGTGGTTGACTGACAAAGTTGTGCACTATCCATGCACTTTTACCGAACATCAATATATAGGTCGCCACCTATTAGTGACCAGAATTGCACAATCAATTATGGAATGTACCTCGTTCTATTTTTCTTTGTTTAGAATTGATCACCTTTGCTCTCACTATATATTTTTATTTTTTGCAAAGATGTTCTACTTTTTACTTGCCATTTGACTTCAAGAAATAACCAACCACATAAACGTCTTACTCGTGGATTTATGTAGCCATCGTGATTAATCCATGTTTCATAAGAAACAGCGGGCGGTGCTCTCCTAGATTGTGTTTAAGATTCGTTTCTTCGACCCAAAGATACATCAGGACCAGAAAGGTAAGCAGGATCTAACCATTCCTTAAACTGGAGGGTTATTGCTCATTTTTCAGATGCTTTTGTTTAGAACCTGTCTTCGCTTGTCTGCCCGGCCTGCCGGGTTGCAGCTGACGTCGACTTGAAATAGTGATAATTAACATATGCTCTGACTTTCTATAAATATACTTGTTTATTGCGCAGTATCTTAGCTTCGGATCTTAGTTCTTACGCGCCGTTTGACTTTGGAACACATAATCGTTTTTTCTATCTCTGCTAATAAGTGATGACTCTTTACTGTGTCTAATAATCGAGTACAAATTTTCCATCCATAGCAACACAATAATAAGAGGCGAGGAATTTTACAAATAAGGATCGTCGGCTGAGACATAACAGGAAAAAGATACCAATCGGTACGGAAATATAGATGGAATCCATATAAAAATAGAAAAGATATCTCCCGGTACCGTTCGGTACCTCTTGCTACCTTTATCAAAATAGAAAAGATATTTCCCGGTACCTTCTAGTACTATTGAAGCATTATAAAACAGCTTAGAAGAGAATAGTCTATATAGGATCATAATTGTTTGCGATGATTGACTATAAACATGTGGAGTCGCCATGCAATTTCACCGAGCGTATCTCTATGCTTTGGCAAGAAGATATATAAGATCGCCTATTAGTGATCTAAATTGTGGTTATAAAATATTTATTTTCTTTATCACTCTGATGGTTACGGTATAGTTGGATTCATATTGTGTTGTACTTTACTTCCTTCTGTTTATTTTTCGAAGAGTTGAAATGTCGAAGTTACATATAATTCGTTAAACACAAGGTGATGCTCAACCCGAAAATTAAAAACCTAAATTAAATTGAGAAATTTTAGAATACTTGGAAATAATGAGAGCCGTTCATTCTGAGAAATCGGACGATGGAAGCAAAGGAAGCACCTAGATATTGTCACACCCTGAAATTCCCCAATTTCAGGATGTGAATTTAAAGAATAATTAAACAACGATTTTCTCTTAATTTAAAATTTTTTCCAACATTTATTTATTTTATAGATAATTTAGCGTAGAAAGAAAAATAACTGTTTGTTTTCTAAATATAAATAAGTTATTCTTTGTGTGTTGCATTCATGCCCATGCATATTCGTGTTTCATGAATGTAAAGGTTTTGAAAACACGTTTATCCGACGTCCATGTTCGTCCGAGAATTTCTCAGACTTTTTTGAAATTTATTCTCATCTTTTTAGAGCTAAATATATTTATTAGAAGTCTCTACAATCCTTTTTATGAGCTCCAAATATTTTATTTAGATTCATCCTGTCCCAAACTATCTTTGAACTACTGACAAGCTTCGTCGCCTGATTCGCTGATCTACATCTGTCGCCGCTCGCCATCCTCGTGCCTTCGCCCAAGGAGCCCTGCTGCACAATGCTCGAGCCGACCGCCATCTCCAACGTCGATTCCGGCGACCTGCGTCCATCATCGTTGCTGGCAAGATCGATACAAGGAACCATCGACTGTCACCACAGAAGGTCCAGCAACTCCTTTCATATAACTCTTTTGTCACATTATTTCTCAGTTTCTAACTACCCTGATAATGCCATGCCTACATCAAGCTTATGCAATAATTCAGTGTACTCTTCACTCCTCTAGAAAAGCCTTTGTTTTCCTTCCTGTTTCTTTTATTTCTTCCTTGCTTTTCTTCATGTAGTTGCTTAGCTGCGGTTGCTCCACACCGAACGGAAGTCACACAGACGATTTCCTGTTTCTTATACATTTTATCATTCCATCGGTGGTGCCAAGACGTTCCTCGGGTCAGCGCGCGTCTTGGTTGTCCAAGCTGCAGAGGGACGTGAGTTTGTTTGTTTCCACCAGGGCCTGGTTCGGTCTACGTCACGCACGTGGAGAATCGACCCAGCCTGGCGTGTGGCCTATAAACATCAAGCAACAGCCCCTGGACTCTCTTTTCCTGATCATCGCAGTTCCACGCGCGCCCTAGCTCCTTTGCAAAGCCGCCGCCGACCTGATCATCCAAAACCTAGCGCTGCGCCGCCGACCACCACCATGACATGGTTGCGAGAGTTGTCGCCGCCGTCATGCGAGCCCTCATCACCATCGTGTTGGCGCGCGCTGCCGCGACGAGTGCAACTACAGAACGTCTGTTCGTCGCTGTTCGTCCCTTTATGAATCTCGTCTATTCCAAGCATGAGCTCTCTCTATTTCTATAAGATCCTATGTCTTCTGTACATGTCGCTAACAAGGTGAAGGCTTAGTCATGCAGTTTGCTGCGCAGTGCATCGACGATCCGATCCCAACCATATGTGTGGCCATGAATTTTTCCCCTCACCCGGAGATCAACAGAAGTCCGTCTCTATGCAAGCCATCGCTGGCCATCAGAGCAACAAGACGATATATATAGCCCTGCAAAGAAAGCCCCATATGTACAGAAGATGCAAGCAAGACTACCATGTCCAAGTGATGACATCATGGCTATGCAGTAACTAGGATCCTTCCAATAATCAGCAAGGTAATTACAGCGTTTTTCTGTACACCTCTCTCCAATATATTCAATCAATGATCACAAACCTTTGATCTTTATGATCCTTTGTTCAGCTAATAAAATCTTTGATGATCTCGACACCCAAACTCAACCATTTACTTATTTTACTTTTCCTTGTTATCATGTTGACATTGCTCTTATGCAATAATTCCTTATTACCAATTATTCCTTGTTTCAGAAATCCTTTACATATATTAGTTGATCATTGCATTAGTCTTGTCAGCCTTATACTAATGATATCTTTTTCATTTTTAAATCCAATCTCAGCGATTCTTGAGTTCATGTGACCATAGCAACGAGTCCTATCATTTAGAACGTTATTTTAAAGCTTTTCTTTTGGATGGTGTATTGTTCTTAGTTGCTCTTGTTTATTTGCTAGTATGCTTGTACCGATGTTTGCTTCGGGTAGAAGTGTTGCTGTTCGGAAGCTTGAAGAATAAGAGTTCAAGAGAGCAAGAGCAGAGGAGCAGTTCATTGGAGAAAGGCAAGTGACCCTAACCATCCTTCTACCTATGCTTTTATAAGAATATTATACTTTAATCGGAACATGGGAAACCACCCAGGACTTACAGTACAACCGTGAGACTAATGGGCTCTGGTCTTGGCTAATTAATTAGAAACTCTAGCTTGGGATAGTCTTACCTGGACTGGGCAAGAGGGGAAGTGTTGACGGTGTATAGCCTGACCCTTTTTGGGAGGAAGCCTTTGCTAAGGTGTGCCCATTAGAGAGGGTTATGCCTGCTTCGTCTTGGAACCTTAGCGGACTATCACTTGTTAGGGAATCTTTGTAAAGGCCTCGTTGCGTCCCAACATTACATGTTCGATCCTAATCAACATTACACGTTCGTTCGACCTTTTCCCGCCCTCAAGCTGTCACCAAGCGAGGGTAATCGGCGCCGACATCCCGTGCACTACCGCGATGATCCGCAAGACATAGACTAACCACCATGGTTAGATCTAATCCCACTAAGAACATATGAATGCCTTTCACATATGGATGATTTAAAACTTGCATCGAAGTAGATCAAAGTAGAGAGGAATGATTAGATTAATCATCGAATGTTGAATGTACAAATGCCTTGATGTATCCAAGGCATGGCTCCAGAACTCCATCATGGCTTCACCACGCAGGGCCAACCATGGCGACTAGGGCATGGCCTAAGCCATCTCCTAGGGAACGTCGAGGACTAGCGGTGGCCGGCGGCTCCCTTAGATGTGTCTTTCTCTATTCGTTGACTTCTGGTGAATGGATGCGCCTCCCCTCTGGAAGACGAGCTATTTATACACCGAGGAAACCCTAGCTCAAAAGGGAGGCCGAGGCGGTGCAAAAAGGGCTTGGGCGACGCGGCAAAGGGGGTTCCTGGCCGGCCGACTGTTGGCACTCCTTAGCCTAACTAAAATCCGCAAGCGCACGGAGTCCGATGTAGCCTTTCACCAGGGGAGTAAGAACCTGGATATCGAATCCAAGGAACGGTAGACGCGACTAGCCTAGAACTTTTCTAACCGGATCCACCAAGGAGAAAAAGGATAAATGGGTAGAGAGCTTGACTTTAGTTAGCTACTCGTTACCCCAGACAAACTATCGATACCTAACCTGATCTGCTTCGACGGCTAGAACGGGAAGAACTCAGAACGGGGTGAGAGAGGGGTTCTTCCGGGCTCAGCACTACTGTTATGAGTACACCCGAATGTGGTGGAGTACAAAGGACGGACAGGGCTGTCACCACCTGCCGCCTACCACTGCAGTTCCGTGGGGTGCAACACAACCTGAGATGACTAGCCAGCACAGGCACCACGCCTAAGCTTTCAGTCACTGACCTCCACCCAACGCGAAGGGCTATAGAGGAAACCCCAAACAAGAGTCGCTGTCACTCGCGCAGACTCAGGTACCCGCAGATCAAAGATAAATATGATAACTTGCTGAAAGTAAGTTGTAAACTAGCGAAGTACTAAAGACAAGAGACCGAGGACTTACTGAAGATAACTCTTGAATATATTCCTCGGGGGCGGAAATGTTGAGACGAGACCGAGAGAGAAATCCCGGACTCTCTCTACAAAGCTCGGCTGTCACCCGAGCAACTCACCCACTCTCTCCCTACTCTACTCTAAAGATGAGAGCACAAACTCACTAAGCTACTCTTCTCTCCTTTGGATGATTTGATGGATGATCTTTCAAGGTGAAGGAGGGTCGCTTTCATAGCTTCCAGGGGCGGTTGCAGGCGTCAAGTGTAAGCTAACACTCTGCTTAACTGCCACGCGAAGGGGGACAGGTGGCGGCCTCTGGGGGAGGCCGGCCGGCCTAGGCCAGGCCGATCGGCCTGGCCTTGCTGCCCCGTGGCACCGCCTTCTTCAGGGACGCTCTGGATTGCACCCTGAGGTCGGTAACGGTTGCATTGGATTGAAGCTGTCCGAGAATCCCATGTTGGTGGGCCCTTCAATCCATGCATATGTAGCTCAGGCCTTTCGGGTTCTTTGGATCAAACCATCGTTGATCGCACGTCTCATGATCATCTGAGTTGTGTTTGTGATCTTCTGGACCAAGGACGTGGCAAATGGCCACAGAAGGGGGCCGGCCGGCCTGGCATAGGCCGGCCGGCTTCGCTTTGTGTCAAACATGGCTCAGCTTTTGCTTACTTGCTCCTGCACTCACAAATTATACAAAACTTGTGGAACTCATTAGAAATAATCAATTTTACTTTGTTATGAGCAAGATGAGCCTGAAATGTGACGGAATGTTGGTGGTGAAACCGTATCGTAACGACCACCAACACGCCCCCCTACCTGAACTTTGCTAGCCCCTTAGCAAAGAATGAATTAAATCACCGGGACTTTCGCAAGATCAGGGTCATGAGCTCAAGGTATACACAAGTCATATCTCTGAGTTTTCTTTCATACCTTGGATTCGGGTGGCTAACACCCTCATCTTCATCAATTGAGTCTTAGAATAACTCATTGATTGGTCGAGCACTTCTTCCTCTTGGCATTTGGAGTTTTTGATAATTTTATAAAGAAAACAAGGCATTCCCTTGTTATTTCTCAACATCTCTCAATCACTCAAAGTGTTTAGATCCTCACCTGGGCTTAGAATCAAGCCTCTCTATGTTATATGGTGGAGTTTTGGAGATGTTGCTCACTCTTCTTTATTTATTTTGCGAGATCGAAGAACTTGTCTAATCATTCCCACTACTCATACATCTTGGCCAAGTGCATGTGTACTTTGATGGTTGAGTCCTTGTTCAAGCATCTTTCATCTTTCCCCTTTCTCTTTCTCTTTTTTTTCTTCTGAAGATAAGGAGTGTATCATTCCTTTCTTCATCATCTCTTTTTTTTCAGGGGGATGAGGAGCTTTCGACAATTTGGACTTTATTGATGCTCGTGTACGTGTATGGCCATGATGAACAAGATAGCACGAACGTGAAGGCAAGTAATTCGAGCAAGCTCAAAATTTAGAAGGTAGCTATGTAGAAGTTTCAACTTGAACTTGGTATATGGCTCTGGATAGGACATTTCAAGTTTATGATAACAATGGTTGCCTTAAGTTTTATTGTCAAAAACAATCTCCAAAACCTTGAATCGGATGGCTCAACTTCTCAAATCATTATATCATAAGAATCAATTAACGAGAATCAAGCAATCCTAATGAAAGTTCCAAGGCAATGAAATACGTTCTCATGAAATATCACAAGTGTATCCAAGGTGTCATGCATAGGGGTTCATTTTCATGAATTTTGATCAAGTTTTAACATTATTTAGCCAGGAATTTTATTTGGATCAAAATCACGAAGGGATCAAATGTAGGGGTTACAAACCGTGTCCTGGAGTCGAGTCGACGACGTTGGCCACAGGCCCAGGCCGATCGGCCCAGTAGAGGCCGGCCGGCCTGGACTTGCAGCCAAACGTTCCGATTCAGGTTCCTCGTTCATGTGATTCGCGAGATTACGCAGTGGGCACGGGATCTCCTCGAACGGTTTCAGCAGGGGGCCGGCCGGCCTGGCCTAGGCCGGCCGGCCTGGCATTGTGCCAGGTTTGGTCGTGCCTTGGCCAGCGACCAGTACAGCTCCTGTACATCAGTTTTTCTGCGTGCTTCACTGAAAAATCAGTCCGAGGGTTTGGTTGGCACACAAGTGTGCACCAACCATTCATTTTATTCTTTTCTTTTATATATGAGCCTCTTCTTTCAAATAAATCAATTTATTTTATTCAAACAAAGGGGAAACAAATGTGGGGGTGCTGCATACAAGGGAAAATTGAATGAAAGAAATCAAGAGGGAAAACTAAACTAGCACCCAAAAGTCTAAACTAATTCTAATCCTAACTACTCCTCCTTCGGGCGGTAGAGGTGTTCATTGCCGGTTGCCTTCGCGAGGCGCTTGACCTTGGAGGCCATCGCCTTGCGAAGGATCTCTATCTTGTCATCGGCCTCCATTTGCCCGATCACCGCCTCCGCCACGCGCTCATCCATGTTGTTGACCCTTAGCTGCAGCGCGGCGAGCTTCCTCCTCAGCTCCTCTACGTCCTCCTCCTCCTCCTCGTCGGACCACTCCATCAGTCCGGGAGGTCCTTGGATCGGAGGGGGCGTCATGAAACGCTTCCTCCCCTCGTCGGGCTTCTTGGGGGCTAAGAAAAGCCCCTTCCCAGTACCTGGCCCTTCCCGGCGTGGAGGGCTAGGACTTCCCGGGGTGTACTGCGGTGAGTACCCCGGCGAGGTGGAGATGAAGAGCGGCACGATCTCCTTCTTGAGCGGCGAGGAGACGAGGCGCTTCCCGATGGCCTTCTTCGGGGACAAAAGTCCCGTGGTTGGCCTTCGGGGCGTCTTGGGCTGCGAACTCCCCTGACCCTCCTCCTGAGGATCACGGAGGGAGGCTCTGCCCAAAGGCGAGCCAGAGTGGCGGCGAGGGGAGGCCGGCCGGCCTGCCCCAGGCCGATCGGCCTGGGAGAGTGGCCGCCGGGCCTCCGGCTGCGCGGCGACGACGTCGACGAACGCCGCCCTCTCAATGATTCGGACGCTGCTGGAGTTGGAGGAGCCCGGTGTCCCTTTCAAGGACTCGGACGGGGAACGGCTGCCGTGAGAGGCCGAGTTGGAGTCTTGGTGGCTGGATTGCGAGGCCATGGCTGAGATCTCTCAAAGGAAGGGACGTTTCTGGAGAAGGAGGCTCGAGAGTTCTGAGGGAGAAGAAGAGCGGGGGCCTTTTGTTTTAAAACGACGCTCCTCCCTTCGAAACCCCACGGATTCTCGGAAAGGATAGCAGCGAGACTCATTCAAACGAGGAGCGTCCCGAGTCGAGCCGGTGCTGGGCCGGTCGGCCTGGGTGAGGCCGGCCGGCCTGGCCTTGTCCCGAGAGCCCACGAAATTTTTTGTGCATGCTTCCTTTGCTCTTCTACCAGAAAGTCTTTGTGGTTTGGCTAGAAAAAGTTTAAGAAAAGGAAAAGAAAAATAGAAAGGGAAATCTATCCTAGATAAGGGTCAATTTTAGGTCCCGCCCGGACCTGGACTAGTTATCTCGGTTAGCTCGTAGACGTCCATCTCTCCGAGCTCCGGCATTTCGGATTCGAGAAATATTTTCAATCTTTGGCCATTGGCCTTGAAAGTATTTCCGTCATTATCCTGGAGGGTTATCGCGCCATGATCGGCGGCATCTAAGACTCTAAAAGGACCTTCCCACTTACTTCTAAGCTTACCATGACCAAACAAGCGAATACGGGAGTTAAAGAGTAATACCTGATCTCCCGCTTTGAAATGCTTGATCTTGATGCGCCTGTCATGCCATCTCTTTGTTCTTTCTTTATATAGCTTGGCGTTGTGGTAGGCCTTTTCCCTCCATTCATCCAGTTCGGCCAATTGCATTCTTCTTTTGAGTCCGGCCGTCTGGAGATCCATGTTCCACCTCTTGATCGCCCAATGGGACTTGAATTCTAGCTCAACCGGTAAGTGGCATGTCTTGCCATATACCAGCTGGTAGGGAGTCATCCCTATCGGTGTTTTGAACGCTGTTCTATATGCCCAAAGTGCTTCCGGTAATTTTCGCTTCCACCCTGTCCCCATTGCATTGACCGTCTTTTGCAGAATATTCTTGATTTGTTTGTTTGAGGTTTCTGCTTGCCTGCTGGTCTGGGGGTGATAAGGTGTAGCCACTCGGTGGTCTACTCCTAAGTCGCTTAGGCACTTCCGGAACGTCTTGTCGATGAAGTGTGATCCTCCATCACTGATCACGACTCGGGGTACTCCAAAACGGGGAAAGATGATCTCTTCGAACATCTTCCTTGAATTTTTCGAGTCGGCTGCCGTGCACGGAAGTGCCTCCACCCATTTGGAAACATAGTCGACTGCCACCAGGATATATTCACACTGCTCGGATGCAGGGAAAGGACCCATAAAGTCTATTCCCCACACGTCGAAAATCTCCAACTGGAGGTTATTTTGCAGTGGCATAGCATCACGGCCGTTGATATTCCCGTGTCTCTGACACCTGGCACATCTCCGTATGAATTCCTTAGCGTCTCCATACATGGTTGGCCAGAAGAATCCACTCTGCCAGACCTTTGCATGGGTTCGGAAAATTCCGTAATGTCCTCCGTACGGTGATGAATGGCAACGATCAAGGATCTTATGTGTTTCCTCATGAGGGATGCATCGTCGGAGTAACCCGTCAGCACAAACCTTGAACAGATAGGGGTCATCCCAAAGGTGAAATCTGCTGAGGTAGATTAACTTCTTTTTGTCTTCTCTTGGAGGCACATATCCAGTCACCATGAAGTTTACCAAGTTTGCGTACCATGGACTGGATGTGGTGACCTTGAGGAGAGTATCATCTCTGAGATAGTCATTGATCGGAAGATCCGACCCTTGAACCTGCATTCTTGAGAGATGATCTGCCACACAATTATCTGTCCCCTTCTTGTCTCGTATTTCTAAATCAAACTCTTGAAGGAGCAGAATCCAACGGATGAGTCGTGGCTTGGCATCTTTCTTGGTCAAGAGGTACTTTAGTGCAGCATGGTCTGTGTATACTATCACCTTGGCACCAACCAAGTAAGATCTGAACTTGTCTATGGCAAACACCACTGCCAGGAGTTCCTTCTCCGTTGTCGCGTAATTCAACTGAGCTCCGGTCAATGTCTTGCTTGCATAAGATATAGCGTAATGCTGTTTATCCTTGCATTGACCGAGCACTGCCCCGACTGCATAGTCGCTAGCGTCGCACATGATCTCGAATGGAAGATTCCAATCGGGCAGTTGTATGATGGGAGCTGAGATAAGTGCCTTCTTGAGGGTGTAGAAGGCGAGAAGGCAATCATCGTCGAAGTTGAAGGGTGCTTCTTTAGCCAGGAGGCTTGTAAGAGGTCTGGCTACCCGGGAGAAATCTTTGATGAATCTTCGGTAAAAGCTAGCATGACCCAGAAAACTTCGCACACCCTTGACATTCGTCGGGGGTGGTAGTTGCTCGATAACTTCTATTTTTGCCTTGTCAACTTCTATTCCTCTTTCTGACACCTTGTGTCCCAGCACAATTTCTTCTCTGACCATGAAGTGGCACTTTTCCCAATTTAGGATAAGGTGATGCTCTTCGCACCTCTTGAGGACTCTTTCCAAGTGCTCAAGACAGTTATCGAAGGTTTTACCATAGACGGTAAAGTCATCCATGAATACTTCCATGATCTGTTCGATCAGGTCAGAGAATATCGCCATCATACACCGCTGAAATGAAGCAGGTGCATTGCATAGGCCGAAAGACATCCGCTGGTAGGCGAATGTTCCGTAGGGGCAGGTGAAGGTAGTCTTGCTCTGGTCATCGGGATGAATAGGAATTTGATGATAACCAGAGTATCCATCAAGGAAGCAGAAAAATGAGTGGTTTGCCAACCGCTCAAGCATCTCGTCGATGAAGGGGAGAGGAAAGTGATCTTTACGGGTAGCTTTGTTAAGCTTCCTGTAATCGATGCACATCCTCCATCCAGTAACGGTCCTCTGAGGGATAAGTTCATTCTTCTCGTTCTGGATAACTGTCATTCCACCCTTCTTCGGCACAACTTGAACTGGGCTGACCCATTCACTGTCTTGCACGGGGTAGATTATACCCGCGTGCAGAAGCTTCAACACTTCTTTCTTGACTACCTCCCTCATCGCATCATTCAGCCGTCGTTGATGTTCTCTAGACGGCGTATGGTCCGGCTCCATAGGTATGCGATGGGTGCATAAGCTGGGGTTGATCCCCTTCAAGTCCTGTAGAGAATACCCGAAGACAGACCGGTGCTTCTCTAGGACTGTGATAAGCTGCCGAGTCTCATTCTCTGTCAGTTTGTCACTGATGACGACTGGCGAGCGTCGGTCATTATGGAGGAAAGCGTATCTAAGTCCAGGAGGCAGCGGCTTCAACTCAGGAGGGGGGTGTTGTGGCTTTTCTTCCTCGTCGAGTTTTATAAAACCGTCCGTTTCTGCCTCTTGGATGAAATGGTTAGCCTCTTCAGCCTGTGAGGACTGAGCTTGCTCTTCTTGAGCGGAGCTAACTGCTTTCTCCACTGGGTCTGTCTCGGATCGGGCCTCTGCGATAGTGTTCACTGACCGTACAAGGCTGACCGGGATGATCTCTTTACCAACCTTGAACTGTATCATGGCTCGATCATGGTTCGGGTTGGCAAGGTGCTCTATTGGCTGTCCGATCAGGAAGAAGTTGTCGCCTCTAGGGATATCGAAAATGTGGAAGTCTAGGAAAATCCTGTTGCGTCCCATGTGTACGGGCACAACACGGATGATTCCTCTGCATTCCATCATTTGGCCGTCGATCCACTTGAGGTGCTTACGGGAGAAGGACCGGGGTTCGTCTGGTTGCACTTGTGATGCGAGTGCACTTGATATGATATTACTCCCGACCTTCGGGTCGTAGGCAACTTCCTGAGAGTCAGTTCCCTCAATAGCACAATGGAGTACTCTGAAGTTGCGGGTAATTCGGATGATGTCTTCGCAACTTTCAATTTCCTCTGTCCATTCCTTGCTCATGATCGCAGATAAACCCTCGATCTGTGGTACGGCTTCTGGAATGAACGCCTTAGACCTTGAACTTGCGCACACTTGTTCCATGGGCATACGTGAAGTATTGCCGATCTCCAAGTACTCTTTTTCTGTAAAGAGCTCGGGAATGAAGTGCGGCAGATCATCAGGAATATTTTCATGGTCTGAGGACTTGGGGTGTTCGAGCACTTCCTCTATGATCGGAGGAGGCAGATCAAATGTGAGGGCGAGTAGTGGCTGTTTGTCTGTGGGGGTTGTGGGTGGTGTTGGTGGGTCGTCGAAGACGCCAGTGTACTCGGTAGAGTTGAGAACCTTTTCCAAGATTTCTCGTACCTCATCCACTGTCTTGTATAGCACTGACCCTGCGGAGGTGATGTTCAAGAACTGTGCACTCTCCGGCTTCAATGCACCAACAAAATGCTGCATAAGCATTTCCTCTGGAATGTTATGCGGTGGCCCTGAGTTGGCCAATTTTATGAACCGCTCCCACGTGGCTCCAAGTGACTCATTGCCTTGCTGATATGTCATCAACTCAACTCTGAGTTTTAAGATCTTGGAGACAGGGTAAAAGAACAGACAAAACTCGTCCTTCAACTTGATCCAATCTCCGCTAAATCCCCTTGCAGTCCGGTCGTACCAAGATTTTGCATTTCCCATCAGAGAAAATGGGAAAAGTTTCCATCGTATAGTGTCTTGGTTTACGCCAGGTATAATGAGAAGAGAGCAATTCTCCTCGAAAACCTGCAAGTGAGCATAGGGACTTTCGTCCTTCGTTCCACCGAAAGACTGTGCACGAACCATGGCAACGAGACTGGGACGGATCTCGAAGCCATGAGGTGGTATGGCGTGGCAAGATGAAGGCGGTTCCAAATACTCGCTAGATGGAACCGTCGGGTAACTAGGAGAAAACTCCATGTGGTAGATGGTTATGGGGGTAAAAGTGTACGGCTAAAAAGATCCTACACTAGTATTGCTACCGTTCCCCGGCAACGGCGCCAGAAAAGCTTGTTGGCACTCCTTAGCCTAACTAAAATCCTGAAGGACCGAAACGGCGACCAGAGAGGGGGGGGAGTGAATGGGAGCCGATAAAAAATCTTTCCAAACAATCTGGCTATTCTCCCAAACCAACTCCGAAACCTCCGAGAGCAATCTTGCCAAGATCACGTAGCCACTGTCAAGCTACTGACCCTAGGAACAAGAAACGAGCAGCGGAACTCGAACCAATCGAAACGAACACCAAAACGACCCGAAACTCGGCTCGATCTAACACACCCAGGGAGGGGCGGTTAAACCGGCCAGGGGGGGCGGTTAAACCGCCCGGGCCTGGGAGCCTCGGGAGAAAGTCAAAACAAAAGTGGATCTTCAAACCGCTTGAGCTCTTGAGGCGAGATTTTGGTCAGATGATCTAGACCTCCAGTGGAGTGTTTTCCCAAAAGATCTCGGCCTCTAACTCAGTACAACTCCCGGAATCGCAGATCTCGCGAAGAACACCATGACCTCGAGTTCATCCCGAAAATCTCAAAACCAGAGCGATTCTCGGCGTTTGGGGGCAAGGGATCACCAGCCAAAGAGGCACAAGGCACTCATACGTGAATCCCCCAAAGAAATCCGAGAGAAAACGCTCTAGAACAAGAAGAACGAAAATCCCCCAAAAATAGCTCCGAAAATACCCACGAAAATAGAAAAAGGAAAGGGAGCTCGGGAAATCAAATCATGGCACAAAGATGAGCAGCACAAACTCAATCACATAACCATGAATTCACCTATACAAACTAGGAATGATTCGAAGTAGTTTCCTAGACAATTTAAAGGAGCCATTTAAAAATCAACATCTACTGCTACCTCCATAAGCACAGTTTTGGCTTCTAACCCAACAAGCGAGGTGTTAGCCTGCTAGGTGACCTAGCTTAACTATCTCTTAGCTGGCCGCCCGTTAGAGTACGGGCTAGGGGCTTCGTCGTCAAATAAAACACCAATGCTTGTTCAACCGGTGAAAAGGAACGCGAGTTCAGATGTGGGCGGGATGTTAAAAATCTATCGTTCGAGAGTTTAATGGGATGAAGAATGGACTTTGGAGTTTGGAGGGCCCAAACGTATTCCCACCAGGCATCAATCACTTCTCAACGGTGGAGTTCGGTGTGAATTTATTTTAGCGAGATATATAGACGCATCATCATGATAGATATAATTCCCTACCCCTAATAAACTCCGATAGAAATAAAGGTTACGAAATCTCTTTTAAACTCCCGCTCTTATTTTCTGTTCCTAAAGCCAACACAAAGCGAATAATATATGATTTTACGTATCCAAGATCAAGTGGATTTCCCCGTTTCCCGCCAATAACTCGGACCGATAATTCCCATGACCCTTTGGCATCGATCAGTCGCCAAACGCACAGCGAAAGCCCGCCCTGATAGATTTGTAGGATCACTAGTAGTAGATACTCACGGGTATAACTTGAACAATAGGGTTAAAACATGGCTAAACATGAACAACTAATAGATTGAGAAGAACTACACCTAAAAGGGAGAGTAGGAGCAGATACCGTTCGTGGTGGCGACGGGGTCGACGGCGGCCATGGCGGTGGTGGCGGTCGCTGGGGCGGCCGCGGGTTGAGGAGGCGCTGGCGGCGCGGTCGGCCTCCGGTTGAGGTCAGGGCGGTGGCAGCGGGGTCCTCCGGATCCACCCGGAAGTCGCCGGTGGCGGTGGTGCGGCTTCCCGTTGCTCCAGTGCCCTCGATCGGTAGGGAGTGTTGGGGTGGTGGCTGGCGGCGCGGTGAACCTCGTGTCGCGTGCCCTAGCCCCCACCCCTTTCTTATAGCACTGTACAACGGGGGCCCACCAACCAATGCTAGGTTGGGCTCCCCGATCGGGGTGCGTGGACCGAGCCCATCACGGCCTTTGGGCCGTGGTGGTGGAGATCGACCTAACAATCTCCCCCTCGATCTCACCGTATGTTTTCTTACCTTAAGCTCTTCGCCTGACATCCACTTCATAACAAAAAAGCACATTGAGCATGAGTCATCAAAATTGTCATTTCAATTAGATTAATCAGCCACAATAAACTTCTCCATTACAAAGGATCATAACTTGGGCCATTATCCAGTGATCATAAGGCTTTCCTTTAAACCCATACCGGTAATGTGTTCTCTAAACACACTGGGTGGTAAGCCTTTAGTGAGCGGATCCGCTAGCATATTTTTCGTACTTATATGCTCCAGACTTATGGTGTGATCCTGGATTTTATCTTTCACAACATAGAACTTTATCTCTATTGGTTTGGTAGCATTACTCGACTTGTTGTTGTGAGCGTAAAATACTGCGGGCTCATTATCGCAGTACATTTTAAGTGGTCTATTAATACAATCTACCACTTTCAAGACGGGTATAAATTTCTTTAGCCACTTGGCCTGCAACGTTGCCTCATAGCATGCTATAAACTCTGCATACATCGTAGATGATGCAACCAGAGTTTGTTTAGAGCTTCTCCACGAAATAGCTCCTCCTGCGAGAGTGAATACATAACCTGACGTGGACTTTCTATCATCCTTGTCTCCCGCAAAATCTGCATCTGAATATCTTCTAATCTCTAGAGAATCAGATCTTCTATATATTAGCATGAGGTCTTTTGTGCCTTGCACATACCGCAAAGCTTTCTTTGCCATTTTCCAGTGCTCTATGCCTGGGTTATCTTAATATCTACCGAGTACTCCGGTGATATATGCTAAATCAGGGCGAGTGCACACTTGTGCATATTGTAAGCTACCAACTGCTGAAGCATATGGAACCATTTTCATTTGATCGATCTCATATTGGTTCCTGGGGCGTTGGAAATCCCCAAACTTATCGCCCTTCACTATCGATGCAGGTGTGGCTTTACTCGCATGCATATTATATTTCTTTAGGATCTTCTCCAAATATGTCTTTTGCGATAATCCTAAAACCCCGTTTCTTCTATATCGGTGGATTTCAATGCCTAAAACATATATGAAGCCTCACCAAGATCTTTCATATCAAAATTAGAGGACAAAAACATTTTTGTTTCTTGCAACATTCTTGTATCACTGCCAGCAAGCAGAATATCATCCACATATAGGATTAGCAAAATGTATTTTCCATTCTTAAACTTTGCATAGATGCAATTGTCCTCTATATTTGCCTTAAACCCAAATTTCTTAATTGTCTCATCAAACTTTAAGTACCACTGTCTAGAAGCTTGTTTTAATCCATAAATGGATTTCTTAAGCGGCATCCCATGTTTTCTTTGCCTTCCACAACAAAACATTTAGGTTGAGTCATGTAGACGTTTTCAAACAGATCCCCGTTTAAGAACGCTGTCTTTACATCCATCTGATGTAATTCTAAATCATAGTGTGCCACTAATGCCATTATGATTCTAAAGGCATCTTTACATGAGACTGAAGAAAACGTCTCATTGTAATCTATTCCTTTTATTTGTGTGAACCCTTTAGCCACGAGTCGCGCTTTATATCTTTCAATATTCCCTTTGGAGTCACATTTTGTTTTGTAGACCCATTTGCAGCCTACTGATTTGGCTCCTTTAGGAATTACTTCTAAGTCCCAAACTCTGTTTGCACTCATTGATTTCATTTCTTCTTGCATGGCTTCAAGCCATTTTTAGACTGAGCGCTTCTCATAGCCTCTTCAAATGTGACGGGATCACCCCCCATTTGAAATTCTTCTAAGTTGCCAATTTCATATCAATCAGGAATGGCTGAGCGTCTCACTCTTGTAGACCTTCTCAGTCCTCCTCTAGCTGGATCAGCAGCTGGCTCAACAACCGGTACTTCAGGAACCACAGGCTGTTGAGGTTCTATTTCTTGAGCAACAACTGGTTCAACATCTTGTGCCACAATTGGTTCAACTTGAGGAATAGGTTCCACGTTCTCATTCATTGCTGGCACTACAGGACTAGAAGCTTGTACCGGTGTCACAGTGGCTTCCACTGTTGGAATTGACACAGGTAACTCGAAAAAAGGTTCTTGAATCATTGGGCAAGGTGCAAAGACCCGCTTCTCCTCAAGATCTATCTCCCGAGTAGCCATGCTCCCCCTGATCATTTCATTCTCCAGAAAAACTGCATGTCTCGTTTCTACAAACTTTGTATGTCTGTTAGGACAATAGAAACGATACCCTTTTGTCTTTTCAGTATAGCCAATGAAATAGCAACTGACTGTCTTGGGATCTAGCTTCCCAATATTTGGGTTAAAATCTTGCCTCAGCGGGGCAGCCCCATACACGCATATATCTTAGAGAGGGTTCTCTACCCGTCCACAGTTCATAAGGTGTTGTAGGAACTGCTTTGCTAGGCACTTTGTTTAGGATGTGAATGACAGTCTTCAATGCCTCCATCCACAAATTAACTGGTAAAGTGGAATAGCTTATCATGCTTCTAACCATATCCATCAAGGTACGGTTTCTCCTTTCAGCTACTCCATTTTGCTGTGGGTCACCCGGTGCACTGTACTGGGCAACTATGCCGTTTTCCTGAAGGTACCTTGCAAAAGGTCCTGGAATTTGGCCATACGGGGTGTGTCGACCGTAGTACTTCCCCCCACGGTCTGATCTTACTAATTTTATTTTCTTATTAAGCTGATTCTCAACCTCAGCTTTGAATATCTTAAATTTATCCAATGCTTCTTACTTTTGTTTTATTGGATAAATATAACCATAACGAGAGTAATCGTCTGTGAATGTGATGAACGAGTCAAAACCACCCACTGATGCAACGGGAAACGGACCACAGATGTCTGTGTGTATTATGTCTAATGTTCCCGTGCTTCGTTTTGCTTCTTTGTTTACTTGCTTAACGTATTTGCCTTTGTTACAATCAATACATTGTTCTAAGTCTGAGAATTGTAGCAGTGGAAGAATTGATCCTTTAACTAAACGTTCCATTCTCCCCCTCGAAATGTGGCCTAAACGACAGTGCCATAATTTCGATGAAACGTCATCAATTCTTTTCCGCTTCTTGGTTACTTTTGTAGACGATGATACATTTTCAATCTCATGCACAATCTTAGTACTTGCATACACATCTTCACATGCATACAAATCATCATAAGTAGATAACTTATAAAGTTTGTCTTGTCGGAAGGCAAGACCCACACAAACTTTATTCAACATGATTAAGCATCGTTCGCTATCGAATAAACACTTAAAACCATCATCTGATAAACATGAAACTGAAATTAAATTCCTGCTCAAAGAGGGAACATAAAGAACGTCGTGCATCTGAAGTGTGAAGCCGTCTTTCAACTTGATGGGGAGTTCTCATATCGCCTTCACTTCAGCTTCAACGCCGTTTGCAACTTTAACTCCTCTTTCTCCTCTTTGCAGCATCCGGCTCATACTTAATCCCTGCATAGAATTAGCAACGTGAGTAGTTGCACCTGAATCAATCCACCAAGTAGATTTATCATAACTTAAAAACAGGGATTCATCTACAAAAGTAATAAAATCCTCACCCTTCTTCCACATCATTTCAAGCCATTCAGGACACTTGTTCTGCCAGTGTCCTGCCTTCCCACAATGCAGACACTCATTTTTGCCAACTTCTTTCTTGTCTTGTGGCTTGTTTGAGCGATCAAACTGCACTGGTGCCTTGCCCTTGTCTTTGTTGGGAGCATTTGAAGGACCACTCTCCCACTGGTTCTTGGCTTTAAAGTTCTTGTTAGGGAAGTTCTTTTTCTTCTGCTGATGGTGCATATAGTTTACCTGTCTACCATTCTGTGCAATCATCATATCCTCATCTTGGACACAGCGTGCTATGAGCTTCTGAATATCCCATTTTTCTTCTAAGGAATTATAAGTGATCTCTAAGTTGGAGAATGCGGGTGGAAGTGAGCGAAAAACTGTATGGACAAGAAAATCATCTGGCAGCTTCATGTCCAAACCAGCTAACTTCCCATGTAGGTTGCTCAACTTCAAGATGTGCTCTCTCACACCTCCACCTGTATACTTTGAGTTCAGAAACTGATCAATCAGCGTCCTAGCATAAGTCTTGGACGACCCAGTGAACTGAGTCTCCACTAGTGCCATATACTCAGGTGCAGTGAGAGCAACACCCTTTGCATTCTTTTCTGGGATAGAGTTCCTTATGGCGTTTGCCATCTTTGTGCGCATAATCAGCAGACACTTCTTGTTTGAGATATCCCATTTTCTCTTCTTGAGATCATAATTTGCTCTAATGGGTGCGTGGTCACGCTCTCGTGCCGCGAATGCCTCATCAGTCTCATTTTGTGCACGCACCGGTGCCTCTGGGAGTACCGGGTATGGGTAGTTCATGGCGGTGCCAATGTCTGTCATCACCACTGCCAGGTTGAACTGTGTGCGCCATTCTCCATAGTTGCTTTCAACCAGCATAGGGATACCAGCAACATAGCTCATAGCATTTGGGCCTGAAATTTAGACATAAAATGGTGAGAACAATAATAAAATTAAATATTGTATGTATTAATTTAACTTTGGTCAAAATCAACACAAACAACATACTTTCTACATGAATTCTATATCATCTTTGGGCAGAAAATAGAATAAATGCATAATAACTTGAACAAGAATATTTATAATATTGTAATTATCAGCTTTGGCCAGAAAATAACAATATCATAAAACTGAATATAAAATATTTCTTCTTCTCTAATTAAATATCCCTTTGGTTCAATTTAACTAGAGAATAAATTACGCAGCGGAAAAACATCAAATATCATGAGAAAAATTAATTTTCAGAAGCATTCTACTCTCTGTAAAAATAATTACTATGTGCAAAAATTTAAACAGAGATATTTACTTGAAAACATGCAAATAAACACCAAAAACAAGCAAATATAGCTTCTGAAAATAAATAAACTTAATTATGAAAAGGTACTGTTCATGGCGTCACTTTTGGCCCGCGAAACAAATTGGCCCAACGGCCCGCTAAAAATTCATACGCGCGCGCCCGCGCCTCCGCGCGTTTCGGCCAAGCGGCGGCCCAGCCGCGCTCTCGCGGCATAAGTCTGCTTTTGGCCCCTGAACTCTCGTTTGCACGCAGAAATCACCCTTGGCGGCCCGGCCCAGCCGCGCTTTCGTGGCGTGGCCTCACTAGCCCATCGCCTGCCTTGGCTTTAGCCCAAAAACCGACGGCTGGGCCACCTAACTGGCCCAGCGCCTTCGCCCGCACGGGCCGCTTCTGGCCCGTTCGACCGGCGGGCGACGTGGCGCGCTCGTGGCCGTCCGATCTGATCGACGGCCGAGCGCGTCTCACGCGGTATAAAACGCGTCGCCGGCCGCTCGCCCCTGAAACCCTAGCTCATTTCCTTCTTCTCCCCCCCTTCTCCGCTCCCGGTCCGGCGGCGCGCGCGCTGCGGTGGCGGCCATAGCCGGCGTCTTCGCCGGCGACGGCGGGGACGAGCGCCGCCGGCCATGGCCGCAGCGCTCCTCCTCTTCTCCTTCCCCTAGCTCCTCTCTCCCCCTTCCCAAGACCCAACTCAGTGAGTTCCAGAGAGAGTGAGGCGAGGGGGCTCGCGGCCCACCATGGCCGGCCTTTGCCGGTCGTGGTGAGGACGAGCGCCGCCGGCGCAAGGCCAGCGCGCTCCCCCTCCCTCCTTTTGGGTTTTTGGCGCCGGGGTGATCCCCCTCGCCGGTGCGCGCGTTCCCCATCTCGGGCGAGCGCGCCGCCGTCGAGCGGTGTCGCTCCGGCGTCCCTACCCGCACGGCGGCGGTGATGGCCGGCGGCGAAGAAGGCCCCACAGGTAGGTCCTCCTCCCCCCGACCTCTTTCTCGTAGATCTAGGGTTAGGGTTAGGTTAGGGTTTGGGATTTTTGGATCTGAGATCCTTTTATTTTTCGATTTTCATCGATTTTCTCTTCTTTTTCCTTCGGATTTCGTCGATTTTCATCGATTTCTTCCGTTTCTTTCCCCTCTGTCACGACTAACAGTGGGTGTTACTTTTCTTTTTGAGTGCTAACTACCCCGGATCTCTAATCTACTACCAGATTAGGCGACTGATACCATTGATAGATTTGTAGTAGTAGATACTCACGGGTATAACTTGAACAATAGGGTTAAACATGGCTAAACATGAACAACTAATAGATTGAGAAGAACTACACCTAAAAGGGGAGATTAGGAGCAGATACCGTTCGTGGTGGCGACGGGGTCGAAGGCGGCCATGGCGGTGGTGGCGGTCGCTGGGGCGGCCGCGGGTTGAGGAGGCGCTGGCGGCGCGGTCGGCCTCCGGTTGAGGTCGGGGCGGTGGCAGCGGGTCCTCCGGATCCACCCGGAAGTCGCCGGTGGCGGTGGTGCGGCTTCCCGTTGCTCCAGTGCCCCTCGATCGGTAGGGAGTGTTGGGGTGGTGGCTGGCGGCGCGGTGAACCTCGTGTCGTGTGCCCTAGCCCCCACCCCTTTCTTTATAGCACTGTACAACGGGGGCCCACCAACCAATGCTAGGTTGGGCTCCCCCTATCAGGGTGCGCGGACCGAGCCCATCACGGCCTTTGAGCCGTGGTGGTGGAGATCGACCTAACACGCCCCTCTCCATTCCCAACGAGCTCAATAATTAGATTCTCAAAAAAAAAAAAAACGAGCTCAATAATCACGAGTTAAAAAAAAACAAGAGCCTCTACGATACTATGCCATACGCAAGGTCGCGTTTCTCTCGAGCTAGCGTGGCAAATTTCAAGCGAGAGAATATCCGACAGCGCCCGGAACGGAAAAGATCGACGAGGGGCGGCCAGGGGCGCGCGGCCGTACCGCACGATCTTCTCGAGGTAGTCCCCCACAATGGCGGGCCAGTAAGGCCCCAGCGCCGCCGTCCCCTCGACGGCGAACACCAGCCGCCTCTCCCCCGCCGCCGCCGCCGCCGCCGCAGCCATCCGCATTAATTACCGGTCCCAGCCATCCGCATTAATTACCCGCGATCTATGGCAGGTGGGCCCGTTTTGCTTTCAGCAGAAGAACAGCGTGTGATGACCGGTCCCAGCCATCCGCATTAATTACCCGCGATCTCAAAACCGCGTGGAAAAGCCAGCTTTCAGGGTTGTACATCGTATGTGTTTATCAGGTCTGATACGGATACGCGTGAATATATCAGTTTTTTAAATAAGGGTATATAGATTTATTAAAGTATCAAATATGGATACAAATACGTGTATCGGATATGTGATACATGATCATGTTAAAATATCATCATGATAACATAGTTGTGCACTGTGGATGGCCCTTTCTATCATCGCTGATCATATGGACATGGAAGGAGAAAACGACGTAGAAGCCAGCTTGAATAACACAAATTTTGTATTTTGTTTCCATCCATTTAGTCCATAACTTTGTACTACTCATGTACTCCGTATGTATTGTTCCTCTGTTTTTTTTTCATCAGAAATATATGTTTCCCTACGGTGGAATTTACTCTACTATTCTCCTTGAGCGACAAACCCGAAGCTCATTATATGAAGGGAGATAAGCAGGAAAGGATGCTCAAGTGTCAAGTGGATAGCTAAGAGCAACTCCAAGAGACTCTCTAAATCCTTTCTATTTGCTAGTTTTAAAGATTTTGATTAAAAAAAGTACCTTCCAACAGCCTCTCTATTTGGTTATTCAAACATAGCCATTCTCTATTCCGTATTTTTCGCTAGCAAAATATAGAAAAGAGAATAACTCTCTAGAGTGCATGCAAGATATAGAAGAACCGTTGGAAAACAGGAAGATATAGAAAACGATTTTTATACAAATGACTCTCTAAATGATGATTTAGAGAGTGAGTTTTAGAGAGACTCTTGGAGATGCTCTAAGAGAACTTCTCTGGATTAACTTCATAAGCCATCAGCAAAGTGTGTTAGTAGATTTCAGATATATGTAAGTACAATCAGTTAAAACCCAACACAAAACGCCCAGCTAAATAGAAGGAAAAAGAAATCAAAATTTTCTCAAAAGCAAGCTGTAGAAGAGGTAGGTTTCATAGTTCACTGAGTCCCATGCAGCTGGATGCTTTAGCTCTTCGCTAATTGTAACACCTGAGGCGCGCTCTCCTGGAGTTTATCTGCATTGGCTGAAGAAGAAGCTTGGCTTTAGATATTGGCATGTTGAGAAATGTACTGCACACTCTTCAGTCATGCCAACACAGGAGCCTGACCAAGCACCAGCGGATGATGCAGAGCCGTGATCGACACTCTTTCTGGGCTCTAATGAACCTTCCCCTTCTTACCTTCTTTTTCCTCTCTGCTTTCATGTCTAAACGGCTAGTTGCAGTTCTACTGGAAGAATAGAAAGCAGAGCATGGTAGAAGGGTTTGGTGAATGAGTTTGTGTAGGTTTGCTGATAGATGGTTGGCTTTTATAGAGATAAAATGATATATACTCTCACCCGGTAACCCCTCACATGCAAATGCTCAAACAAGTTGAATAGTTGAATGCAATTTGGGAGACAATGCTTGCATTATTTATACAGGTGTTCTTCGGTGCTCCATACTACCCTATGGTAGTATGGAGTATGGAGGGATGGACAATTTTGTAATTAGACTGTAATATAATTTTTTTATTGGAGCTCCTAGCCTAAATCAACATATGTGTAAAAAGAAATAAATATATCGGACCAAATGAGTATAAAAATAAAAATAATTTTTCTCATAATACTCCTATACCACTATATTACTCGATCTATACCACATTATATCACATGTTAAAAATATTTTTTCCCATAATACCCCTATACTACTATACTACTCGACCTATACTACCTTATACTACAGGTGAAGGTCCAGTAGTATACAACTAACTTGGACCGTCAGATCCTTTTATACTGGTCCTTTTTTAACACCAGTATAAGGTAGTATGGAGCACCGAAGAAAACCTCTATTTATATGGATTATTCACTCTCCTGGATTCTCACAGTTTGTAGTGGAATCTGTAACTTATATCATGGCTGAAGGGGCTTTAAGCCGTACTGTGCATCATGCCATGTGAGTGTTCACGGTCTCACAAAAGGCAGCTTTCACTTACGATTTGGATTGGACTAGAGGAATGTTTTTAAATCCTCTCTTTTACAAAATTCTTATAATATCATGCGAGTTGTAATGTACAGAATTGTTTGATAGTTCCCATAGAGGTGCTCCAGAGGAGTTCATATGTACCAGACAAGGCTGTTCTGGGATACATAACTAATATCTGCACAATGCTTTCTTTGCCTCTTTGAGCAACTTTTTTGAGATCTCTGTAGGGGTGTTGCTCCACTTTGTAATATGTCTAAAGGGTTGGTAGGATCTTACGCATCTTCTGTCAGTTTTGAGCAGCTTTAATGATTTCATGTTCCTTTTAGCTGATTCTTTCTTTTGAGGGACATGAATATTTTAGTTCATCACATAACTGTTTGAGCTTCTTGTCTGCTTTCAAATGGTGCAATCACAGGCAACTCATGCTTTCTATGTACAAATCAGTTGGATATAACTCTATCTTTCTTGAAAGCTGAATTCCTTAAAACCTTCGGAGGAGTTACAGTGTTCCTTGAACTGTTTCTCTCCTTTGGGCAATCTTATACAAGTAGCTGCACTTAGGATATTTTGAGAGAAAAATCTGCAATTATTATTAGGCCTCTCTCTATCTCTTACCTGTCATCCATTTCTGTATGCAGTTTTGTTCCACCTCAACCTGTTAGTGTTACTAAATTATCAGCCTTCATGGACTATTGCTCAAAGTGCTATGTTAATAGATGCTGAGAGTGCAAGTGCCAACACTATACACATACCGAAGGCAACTTAATGCAGTGTGAAGCCTTGTACATAGTAGTAGTATTCGTTAACTACTGGAGCAGATGGCATAATGTAACATGTTTTAGCCGCTCAAAAAATGTGCAGCGTGGTCAATCCTGTCTTTTGTTGGTGGCTCTCCAAGATACACAAGTTTCCATTTTGTCCCATCATTTTCTCCAATTATTCTATGATTATACATGGTACAACTTTGTTTTTGGGTACTTGGGCTTTTTCTGTAGTGAACTTTGACAGTCTTGGTCTTCACTCATTTCTGATTCTCATGCATGCATCCTGCTGGCAACAAAGCTACGTTGCAACTTTTAACAGATTGAGAAGTTGGTTTACCAAGACTTATGTTGACCAAGAGTGTTAGAACAAGGTCCACATGATCTTTTAAGGCTGCAATGATGCAAATTGCCTGGTCCTGTCTCTTGGTTGTTCCTAGCACCTTGATTTGCATCTGCCGACAATATAAATGGTTAATTATCACCTTGAAGTGTGTATTAGTGAAAGCCTCTTTTTTATGAGCTGTACCATCAGATCCCTACTGATAGCAAGGACACTGTACTTCTAATGGTGATGATTATGGACAGCAAATGCTGGTGCTATTGGAGCACTAAAAGTACCTTTATACAATTGTAAGTTACAATGACCAATATCCATATTTTGTCCTTCAGTCTCTGTAGTTTTCCATCTCAAGATTGTTCACATCCATTGGGCTCATCTTTACACATTTTAGTCCTCACAAGTCATCTTGGTCTTTGAATGTGCAGGGATGTGTGCAAATAGTGTTTGGAAAGGAGATATGTTATTTGAGAAACAAAATTGCCTATAAATATATTCTGCATGCCATTTGGAACTTTTTAGTATGCATGAAATGAGAAAAAGTCCAATTATGCTTATTGCAAGAGAACATGTTATTCCAATTTGGGGTTAGGTAAGCAACATCTTTATCTGGATGCAGTCCTTACTGGTGGAGTGAATGGAGGATATGATATTTGTGTTGAACAGACAGCCTGTCACCCTTCTCTTGATGTGACTTACCATTTTAATTTGGAGAAGTACCATATAATTAGCTTGGATATAAGAGCATTTTTGATCAAGTGGTCTGTTTATTTATGCAATAGAAGCATCATTTTAGTAAAATGAATGATAGTGATGTTACAATATGGCCTTTGCTTAAAAAAAATACTGAAACTAAGATCTAACAGAGAACCGAACCGTCGTAGGTTCACAATTTAGAAAGCAATTATCAGTTTGGCTGAAAGACAAAATTGGCTATGGGGTTTTGCTACGGTACTCCAATTACTTCTTAGAAGGTAAGAGATAAAATGAATCTGGACCTTATTTTTTTTATAAATAAAACAACTATAAAGAGAAAAAACTACCACACCCGGTTACCGTCAATTTCGGATCTGCAGGAGGACATGCATCACACGGATTGATTTGTTGAAGCCCTGAGGAAATTCTGGTAGATTGATTCCACAACATGCATCGTCTAAATAATTTTTTGCATTTTCTTCCAACGTCATGTCAGCTTCATGTTATAAACAGTTAGACAGCCATGTCACATTCATCTTCAAAGTGCTACATTTCTTTCTTCTCTCTTAAAGCTTGTCACGTTAATCTTAAAAGAAAGAGAGAGAGAGAGAGAGAGAGAGAGAGAGAGAGAGGCTATTTTGGTACCTCCTGGTACTAATCAAGCATCGTAAAACAGCTCATTAGTTTATCCTAACCACCTAGATCGACTTAAATGGACAGTTCACAGTCATAAATACTTAAATGACTTAATTAGATGCTTGTTATGCCACTATTGCTATATCACAAGCGTTGTGGTTCATTCCTTTCTGATTTCAGCTCCTTTCCTTGCTGGAGAAGGTTTCGGTTTACTTAATTAGATGTAGTTATGAAGAGTCTAAATCTGAAAATGCCTATCCTCTCTTCCTTTTTCTACAAGAAAGATTAGTGGCTCCAGGATCCTGTTAACCCAGCAGAAGACATTAATAGACAGTAGAAAAGAAGCCTTAAGTCCACGTTTGGCTTAGCTGAGCACAAGATCTTTGAGTTTATATATTAAGATTAACTATTTTTGACCATATAATATTTTTTCATTAAGCACTTTGAATTTATTATTGAATGCAAAACTGCAGGCAATAAAAGGGGCTACTTCTTATCCATTAAAAATAAAGGCTATCATCTTTCAACATTCTTTAGAATAGTAAGTTTAATTACTTGGTGGTGCCGATCCTCAATCTTTCCATCCTTTTTCAATAATAAATTGTCATATAATCTTCCTCTGTTTTGTTGTAGCAGAGTCACAGTCTGCTCGAGAGAGGTTTAATGCATATGGAGATTTGCCCTGATTTGATCCCCTAATACATGATTAATGTTGAGCCTACAATAACTATGGCCTGTCTTGCAACATTTTGGACTTGAGAATGTCTTGGACTTCACCGATCATGTTTGACTAGTTGAGTGACGTATATAAGGTACCCTTTGATGGTAAAATAGAAAGAGTTTTGTTCTCAGTAATTTTGATAACAAAAGATTATTTCTAGGACACCCAAATAAGACATTAAGAATTTTCTTGTTTGAAGTTTATTTTTTTCTCCAGTTGCAGACTGGGCTCTCCATTCAACATCTTCAGATACTGAAAGGGGGAGGTATGAAAAAGAGAACAGAGAGCACTCTGTCTGTGCTGCTGAAGCTGAACTGAGCTGCAAGCTGCTCCTAGCTCTACCATAAACAAGGTGTGGCAAAAGTCGAGATAGGATCACTACCAACTACTTACTGCTAGCTGGACCTTACTTCTATACTACATTACTACGGCTCCTGTTGCAACATACTACCACTAAGCCTGCTGCTGTCATGTTTGACAAACAGAGCATGGACAAAAAAGAGAGGAGCACTAGCTGCTCCTGATGTCGATGAAAAATGCAAGAGTACTCAATTATCCATCAATGATGTCTTGCTCTCTCTACTAGTCTACTCAAGGCTGCCGACTTCATCACCAGGTACGTATCTATCATTGTTTCTAATGACTAGACAAATAGATAGAGGTAATCCTGCTGCAATGCATGGAAAGTGAAATCAGATAAGTCTCATGAAGTCTGAAGCTGTACCCAAATTAAATGGTTTGCGCGTTATACAATATATTTCTTATTGCATTACACCAAGACCTTATGCTTGTTAAACGTGTAAGTCCGTTAGCTGTAACTTCATGCCAATGCATGGAAGGTGAAATCAGACCAGTCTCATCGATGACCGAAGTTCTATCTCTTTGCTGTCTGTAGGGCATTTCATAGTCGCAGTATTACCAGACCTTAACATCTGTCAGGGATGAGCTTAATCACACTTACTCTGTGCATTAAGGTGGCCTTCCTGGAAGCTTCCCTCTAAGCCTTGTCAGGATATTTTTTGCAGTCCCTTTCTTGGAGTCACTAAACAACCTGCATCCACCTTTGTCGCACGGATGGATGGCCACTTTATCTTGTCTGTTTTACCATCGTATGTAGTTCTCTAGTACGGTCATGGTCATGCATAGTTTAAGCTTTTGCTAGCTCCTAAGCTCTATGAAAATAGACTAATGAATAGGATAAGTGTAGGGTCAGCAGTATGCCTCCTAGTGCATTAACAAACTGCCTGCATGTGGGGGTATGATGTTATTTTGCTATGGCATATCCCTTGTGCACCTCTATATAAAGCCATTGCCTGCTGCCTTCCCTCTCATCATACCACTACACTAGACATAACACTACAAGTTGTCCATCTCGGCATCCCTTCCTTCTCTCATTTGCCTCGCGCCAAGCTTTCTTCATCAGACCATGAAGCTTGGAGGACAAGGGAGGCAGATGGGGAGGCTCAACAGAGCCTTCAGAGAGAAGAGGGCTAGGTTTTACATTTTCCGTCGCTGTGTCGTCATGCTGCTTCGCTGGAGTGATTAGATGTTAATCTCCACGGCAGATATTATTTTTCCCACCATTCTGGATGTTGTTTGGGCACTGCCATTTTGGTAGGGTTTAGAATTTAGGAATAGTTGCTCTGTATAGGCTGCCATGTACCGGTTCCAGTGGCAATCTTTTTTCTGGCTTGCTTGTTATTTCAGGCAAGGGTGAGAGAGATCCAGCTATGTAATATGAGATTGCCATATTTTGTACACCTGGAAGAAGATGGTTATGGAAGTTTTCTTATTAACAGTGGTGATAATTAACAATCTCTTAAAAACATGTATGATTTGAGAGTGAATGATTGAACTTTAGTGATGAGGCTATACTTCTTAACAGTTTGAAATGATTCCTATCAGATGCTTTGTGCTTTGAACATTTTATGTAAAGTTGAGATTAATTTGTGTGGTCATATATGCTCGTTTCCCGGCCTTTCTCCAGGCCGCCTGGCTGTCGCTCTTTGCTTCATATTTTTGACTAATATTTGTATATGATAGTGAGCTAGAGAGTTAAGATCTTGTGCATATGGAATGAAGAAACAAGCTCCCCTCTTGTTTTCACTTATTTCCTTTTATATTTCTCTTATTATGGTCAAATGGTGTTGACACGGCACTGTGAGAAATGAAAACTGTGCAACTTTGGATTACTTGATCCAGCATATATCTGGAATCCACCGAAAAACGTATTGCAATCTTTTTTAGTGGAAGCTGATTAAAACACTTTGTCTTTTTGAGTGGTAGCTGACTAAAAGACAGCACAATCTTTTTGAGTGGGAGCCTAATTAGAGTACAGATATTGGCTGAATCATGTCAATTCAATATGTTACTCTGTCTTGACTATACAATTATTGAAAATTGCCAAGGGCCTGTTTAGTTACACCCATGACGCAAAAAGTTTTCACCTAGAAAACCGTGTCAGTTTATTTCTTCTCTCTATGCATGCGACCCAATGCAAAAAAAATCACTCTTTTTACCCTAACTAAACAGACCCTAAATGAATTATGCAAGTTGTTTCTTTCTGCACTAATCACTGGAAGTGCGTTTGCTGCCAATTCTTGGTCACATGAAACTGCCAGACTTCAGTGTGGCATGGGGAATAAAGGGACTCATGGCCTGCACGTGCCTTGGTACGTGCGTGCGTGACTGCGCGTGCGCGTGAGTTTGTCCTCTTGTTCACTCGTTTGCTTCTGCTTTGGTCACATCCGCTGCAGCTCTGCATATATCCTGTGATTCCTGCATTGTTTTCCTCTATTTCTGGCTCCTTAAGAAATGCAGGAGGAGCTGCTCATCCCAGAAGACAAGGGCCCTGCATTCCTGGCGTGCAATATTTTGCTCTCCTTCTCAGACTGCAGCAGGTTGATTACGAACTTTGTCCTATCTGTGGCTGCAATTTCTTACTGTTTTATAGCTGCTAAGGTATTTGTTAGTGCCGTGATGTGTACATGCATTGTACATAAGGACAATCAAGGACTGCTAATAGGCTTTGGTAGGCTCCAGCCTTTCTGCTCAAGACATATACAGCCATTGCAGATTCCATTTGGCGGCAAGTACTAGTAGTATGCTTAGGCACTTGACTAATAATTGCTTTTGGGGAAATTAATCTCTCTGACAGACAAGTAATTGATTAGTTTTTCTTTGTTAATGTAATGGCAGGCAGCTCTCCTGCCGGCTTAAGAAAAAGCAATTATTATTCTTTTGACATTGTGCAGCCTAGAGCCTACTGCCTTAGGATTGTTCAATCAAGCTAAGTAATTTTAGTTTTCCATTTTCTCTGTCTACTGGGCTGATATTTATGACCATATAGCTATTTGTAGGAAAATAGTGAGAGTAATAAGCATGATGGAACATGGAAGAGCGACCATTTTAACTAGTGAGAGTAATTAGGGCTAGCTTTTTTAGGCGTTCTTATGTTCTTAACTGAGAAATATAGTTATTATATTCAATTATTCATAGCCACAAAGGCAGAACATGGCATTGAATTTTTGAAGAAAAAAATGGAAGAGTTCCAGACTTCAAATGCACTCAAGAACAATTTTGATCAACACTTTGCTTGAATTCGCCGAACCATTTCTAAGTAGACTGTAGACCACTAGGAACAATACATGGGATGTACAAAAAATGGTAAACCCACCATATCCTGCTGCTATCTGAATAACAGAAGGTAAAAGAGTGGAGAAAAAGAGAAAAGAGAAACAACTAATGAAACGAATGATATAGAATGTCTCAGCCTACCGAGCATGCTTAGGTGCAACCTGGCATGGCCATGAGAATGCCTTCCTAGTTCTACTCCTGACTAACAGTTGCCTAGCTATAGTGTAACCTCTCCATGGATCCTTGACAGATCCCATGGAGGAAAACGCTGTCTGGAGTTCAGTCGTGCCAGCAGAGGAGCATGACGATGCAACGGCGGATGATGTAGAGCCTTGCCCTGTGCTCTTTCAGGGCTCTGGCTACCTTCCCCTTCTGCTTGCTCTGGCGCACAGTCCTCATGTCTACAAAGTTAACTTGGTGAACTGGAGAGCTGTGATCAGAGCAGGACAATTTGGGCACTCTCTGATGATTGTGGCTAGAGTTTGCTGTGGTGCAGAACTGGGAAGGAGGATGGGGTTTTATAGAGAAGAGGCAAGCATGTAGCTCCCCTCGTCCCATGCATGCAACCTTGCTAACATTTCTTTTTCTCCCATTATCTAATCTTGGGGGACAAATCTCTGAACCTGAATGTAGCTTATTGTTCTTGTCGGCGACAAAAAGCTTGATCTCATTGACGGATAGGATTGTTTCAGATAGCAGACAGCTCATCGTGCCTCTGCTCCCAGCATACGTGTCCAAATCTGCAGATTCAGCGGTTCAGCGTGGTTGCAATGAAGGTACATGGTATCTGGTAGTGCTTCATGCGGCAGCTGGTATCTTAATTATCCCCTTGTTATCTTGCTTTGCTTCTCCATGTCACACTTGGAAGGCTCACACCACTGTCAACTGTCTGCTTGACCTCCTTGTGCGAGTAGCCGTGATCTTCTTGCATTTCCCAGATCTTCTTGGATTTGGCCGTAGTAATTAGTAACAATGTATGCCACTGTACTTTATCCTGTTGTCGGTAGATTGTGCTGGCGAGGAGTTGGGAAACGTTCATAGAGATGGAATATTCGAGTATCTTGGAGATTTGCTCATGTCGTCTCGATCTGTTCGGAAGCTGCTAGGAAGGATGGAATGAGTATCCGGATCATCCGTGCCGCCGGCGTATCTTTTGACTGGAAAGTACTTCTGAGTGTACTTGTGTTTGCATGATTAATTAAGCCTTAATCTTTTGTGTGTCTTGGGTTTGGGGTGCCTGTCTTGTGGAGTTGTGGGCATTCTAGCCGTTTGATACTGTATTCTTTATTAGTACATTTTCATGCCTTTTGCCTAATTGCCAGTCAAAAGCAAGACATGGTGCTTCATTATATATATTGGGCTTTTCTGCCGCTTGCCACTTGATAATCAGATGATCATGTGTTAGTTTGTGATTATCTTTATTAATGTCCAATCGAGAATGAGGATATCCAGCAGCATCCATTGTGAGTTTTTTTTTTCCTTTCATTTTTAGCATATGAATGTATTGGCTGGCTTACAGTACTGAACTTGATTCTTTGGGTTATTATTGGTGATAATAGGTGCATGCAACACTGACAGACTTTGTGTTGAATCTTTTGGATGAGTGCTAGTCAAGCATGTGACATACCATGTCTGGATGCTGGTCATGTAGCACACAAGCACTGTCTCATGTTAACCAGCATTTGGGTCCTCGTCAATGGGTTGAATCTTAACCTTGTGAGCATCTTTGGTTGCCTTCCTTATTCATTTCCCCATCATTTAGCCTCGTGATTAAGGTAACAAGTGCAGATTCAACATATGATGAGTAAGCTTTTATGTCTCATGACGAGCTTATTTGCAAAAGCGAAGGCAGAGAATATCACCTGTACTTGTCTGATTTCTGTTAGTGTTACCTGCAGTTCCAGGTATGCACAATCGTATTACAGCTTGATTTACCCTTTTTTAGAAAGAAGAGATGTCTCCGGCCTCTGGAACAGCACACAACCTTGTTTTTATAGAATTCTCAGCTCATAAGCTTATCACAAATAATAGTAAAAAAGAAAGCGAATGACAGGAAGAAATTAAAGAGCAAAGTCTACAGTACACTACTACGAAAACAACCTATATTCAACACATCCTCACTTCTTGCGTTTTCGCACGGCAGTTCTGGTTTAACATCCTACAACCATTGGGCCTCGCCAACTTAGTGCCAACTCGGCGATCGGCCTCGCTGATTGGTGGAGAAAATCCTGGAGGAAATTGCCTAAAAACTCTAGAAAAAGTTTCAACTCGCTGGTCATATTGAGAGCATGGATCATTTGGAAACATCGAAATTCTTGTCTTTGAAGGAGCTGCACCAAGCATTCAGACAGTGGTACAGTCATTCAAGGATGAAGCACATTTGTGGCTAGCTGAGGTGCTAAACACCTCGCTGGCCTAGTGCCCTCAGAAAAAAAAAACACCTCGCTGGCCTAGGACTAGGGAGATTGTAGAACACCGGTCCTAGTGTTTGTTAGGGTCAGGTCTTTCTGCTCCTCTTCATTTATGTAACAGTCTTATGAGTCTTTGCTCTCTCACCACTATGATCCAAGGTGGGGAGTTGGTTTTGTAATTGGATCTTTTTCCTCTTTAATACAATGATACACAACTCTTCTACGTATTGGAGAAAAAAAAGAGAAAAAAAAGAAAAAACAGTTTTTCTCAAAAATCAAATCGTTTCGTGTACACCAAATCGCCCACATAAGATCTCCAACCCCAACAAAAGTCAAACTTCTATCATTAATTCTTATGCCTGTTAACCAATTTCCAACGTAACAGCTTATTTATCTGTAGCGTTTAACAACTTGTAGTACCCACAAAAAGAAAGTTAACAACTTTTACTAACTGATTCTTCCATTCTGCTCACCATGTTTCAGAACCTTTTATCGGTTGCCTAGTGCACTAGTGCTCTGTCTGTAGTGGTCCAATTCAAGTTGTTGCAACTTGTAAGTCTAGTTTAGGGGCCTTGATTACACCGTTTCAGCCTGTTGAAAGGTTACCCTGTGAATATTAATTCATGATTGATGAATTTACTTTAGCTCTCTTTGCAATCAGTCCATCAATATGTCGTCTAGTGCCAACCAAAATGTTGGTTCTTCTTTGGGAATGAGAACAAGCAGTGCTAATAATCGACAAAATCTGAAGGGCAAATTTTCATTGAGGAACTTGCCATGTCCACATTTACCATTTTCTGGTACCTGGTTGAGTGATGCATGCACAAGTATTCCTTGAATTTGGTGTTGACATGGATGATGCATCTCTGAATTCCTTGAAATTATATTATATCTGTCAGGAACGTACAAGCATGGATCTGATTGAAGTTGTTGTAGCCGGTATGAACAATGCACATGACATATCTGCAGGTAAGGAGCAAAAACAAATTCCATCCATTCTCCAGTTCTTTCCACATATTCCAGCTTACACCTACAGCCTGTCAGTGAGTGTCCATTTAGCAGTGTAAAGGGCTAACTGCAATTCTGAGCAACCCCAGCTACAGCTTTTCAGGTAATCTTGACTGCTTGAGGGCCATGAACAGACCTCCTTGGTTCCATTAAACAATCCCTGAACCAATCTTGCTTGCAGGCAAGCATGGATGGCCACTTGATCCTGTCCGTGGCGCGGCGCACGGTCCTCAATCATGGCGCGCTGCTCCTCAGCACCCATCAAGGGTCCATCGATGATCACATTGCGATGCAGGTAAGTATCCTATCTGCCCCTAAACCCTTATCCTAAGCAATAGAAAATTAGAAGGAGCATGCACTTGGACTCAGAAGTGTCCCCTCCAAGGCACAAAAGTGTTGACTGCATGTGGGGTGGCTGGTGGGTGTATGGGGTGGTCTTGAGATCCCTTCTCCCGTCTATATAAAGAAGAGTTGGATCACTGCCCATCACAAGCATCATCCCAAGGAGTGCTCAGCTCAGCACCTGAACCTTTGCGCAATCGCATCGCTGAGGTCCAACTTGTTAGGAGCCATGGAACAAGGAAAGCAGCAGCAGCAGCAGCAGAGGGGGAAGCTGCAGAGGGTGCTGAGGGAGCAGAAGGCCAGGCTTTACATCATCCGTCGATGCGTCGTCATGCTCCTTTGCTGGAGTGACTGATCTCAAGGCTGAAGACGGAATGCCGCCTTCTGTTTTTTTTTTTTTTTTTTTTTTTTTTTTTTTTTTTTTTGCCATCTTTTCCACCTCGCCATTTTTGGTGGGTGGATTTCATGATATGAAGGCTCTTTGTTTTCTTGCCTCTTGTGGAAGGCAAGGCTACATGCATAGATTGTGTTGTAATTGTAAAGATGGAGAGTGTTAGATGTTAATATAAACTAACTAATTCTTTTTTCCTCTCAAATTTGTTCTTTAGTTGCAATAACTTCAGAAACGATTCAGAAAACAGAATTTGTATATCCATTCGGAAACAATTTATGTGCTTCTTCAGTATGCTACTTTTGTTGTAGCAAGCAAGCATGATGGCCTGCATTGGCTCGTTCAATAAGAAATAATGCACCTAAGGTTGGTTCAAATTGAATAATGCACCACGATTAACTGGGACAGGACACCACAACCATAGTTTCATATTGTCGGTGGCAGTAACCGTGGGATACAGATACACTACTGCCAAATTTGTCCAATAAAAGGACAACTGCTGCCTGTATTGTGCGTACTGTCAGTACAAGTACCGATAACGGTTATATGCCAATTCCAATGTAGCGATTTGTCATTTTGTTATTCATCGTGAATGTATTTGAATTTGTCACTCATATATTTAAATTAGGCGTTATATTTATGCATATTGAGCACTTTGTCTTGAAAGTTAGCATTGTAGATTATAAGCGTGATGTATCTTATTTGTATCACAAAAACAAAGTTATGCTAGGGAATAATTTCTCGCTGATAAATATTGATAAATGTGATAATCTTATGTTTCGGTAAGGTACGGTAAAATTATTTTATTACACGAAATTCTAATGTTTAATTGAATTTGGACACAATTGATTGGTCGACCCCACATAAATGTATGATATTAATTTATTTCAATATAATATGTATAGTTTTGCTATTTAAATGGTTTGAAAATGATTGTGTGATGTTTTGAAGAAATTGAGTCTAACTTTTGCTTAAATTTTGGCGAAAAATTAATCCGATAAACCTATATATTTCCAATAAAACCAATAAATCTGTCTATCGGTAACCTCCGGTAATTTTTTCTTGCCGATAATGTTAACCCTTAGGGTAGCCTCTACAATAGCTTTTGATTTGTATGATGAAATGATTCCTTCTACATTTTGGGGTATTCAAACATTAGCTCACACCATGTATTTACATCCGGAACATTATTTGTCACTTTCTACACTTTAAGTAGCATTTGCCTCCAAATTTACTGCATTTTACTTATAGAATATAAATAGTTCTTATTAAATCCCATAAGATTTTACTAATCATAACATTATTCATGTTTTTGTTACTGCTTTATCACTAGAAGATAGCAAGGTGAAAATGTCTTTGGAAGCTAGCCTTTCAGTGCAAACAGTACAAGCTAAGCTTCTCAACCTTACTAAGTTTTATCTCTCGCAGAAGAACTGCATGTCGTCCTTGCATTAAAAGAGGAGAAATGTTTACAAACATCTTCAATCATTACATTCCCGCCTTCTCCAAATAGAACACACCTAGGAATAGGATCACCAACTAAACTCTAGTTGCCTTTAGAGCTCCTCCTTAGCACCAGCGCAGCACCAAAAGTGCAATTCTTCCTTAGCAACCTGTAAGAATTACTGGACTAATGCCACCCCATTGTTGAAGACGCAGCTGTTCCGTTGTTTCTAGATGAACCATGCACCAAGGATGACTAGCAAGTTTGAAATCTTTTGAGTCTGCTCTGTTCGACGGCTGCCTCAGCTGTTCTCCACCCCCATGGAAGTTTTCGTCACTCATGGCTGGAGCTTTAGAAATAGGATTGCTTCTTAATTTGTTTTTCATGTTGCTATTTGAGGGACTTCTTTTCAGTCTAAACCTACAAAATTTCATCTTCTTAATTTCATGGTTCTTTTGGTTAAACTTGTAGTAATGAACAACTATATGCATTGGTCGATGTAACAACTATCTAAAAAAAGTTAGTTTGTGGTAAGACGACATGCAGGCCAAAGTCTCAGTTACGAAAAACACCTTCAATTTTTTGTTACTTTTGTTGCTCAAGTCTTTTTGAAGGTTATACACAGGAAAATGTTAATCTGGCTCATCAGTGTATCCAATGGGTTGCCTTGGGCTCTTAGGCAGGGGAAATATTTCTTAATAACTTTACATTGAAGGCATTTCTCCTTTTGTGCCTTGGTGTATTTTTCTTCGGCTACGCATTTCTGTTCCCCCAAAATGAAACAGTGTTCAGATTTTGTTCTGCAAAGAAACAATAACAGATAAGAACACCTCACTAGATTTTGCAAACTGAGTGTAGCTAAGCTGGTAAAATCCCTTTTCAGTGAATCTGGCCACCAGGGTCCAAATCCTAGACTCGGCAATGTTGCTCACATTTTCCTGGATTTATGCGTGTATTCATAGGGTTGAGTGTGCGTGCGTTTGCAAGCGTCTGCGTCTACAAAAAGATGACAGATTCTAGACTTCAATATATCGTATTCAGCAGTTGCGTGTTGACGTGTTGTAGGGATCATCAATTTTCATTCTGAAGAGTATGTTGCACCTACCATACCACCGTGCCTCTATGCTCTCCCATCACACGGTATTTAAAACGCAGACGGCAGACTGCTTTGAACTTGATAGATCAATAGAAGAATATAAGTTGCACTTATATATATATTCTTTGAATGCTATGGGTTTCAGTGAACCCTTGGTGCAACAAAGTGTTGTAGATAAAATCCTTTCTGTATTATACCAAGTAATGGAAATATTACTACAATTTGCATTATGCATCAAGCGCATACCATGCCAGAATAATTAGTGCTATCTTTTAATCTTTCTGGAAAATAGACATATGTTATATATTCCAACTTAATCCCCCAATCTACATTTTCACCGGCACTACTCATCAACGTGTTCATCCAAGCACCTCTCTGGGAGCGAGGACCACACGACCTTCGTAAGTTGCACCCAATTCCCAATTAGAAACCAAGTTTCAGTTACACGAAAACCTCGTCTAATGATCGATCAGCATGAAAACATTGTACCCACTGGTCACTGTTTCGTGCTTCATTAATCAACAATTTCGAATGCAGGCAAGGTTAAGAGACCAGCACCATGGGCTCAGTGCTCCTTGTCACCTCCATATCCCCGTTGTTGTTGACAACTTGACATGCATGCTGTGCAGCAGCACTCATTCATGAAACATGTAAGTGGTCCATGCATGCACTGGGTATGAATTCTGCTCCTTTAAGTTTTTAACCCTCTGAAGAACTCTGAAAACATAACAGCTGCTGAATGAGAATTCAGAAGCATATGTCGTATCTAGAGCATTTTTTGTCTGCTATAGGCTATAGCAATAGCATATGCAGTGGGAATAGCATACAGTATAGCAATAGCATTTTTTATTGCCCCCCTGTCTTCTTCATTCCTGGGTTCTGTCACGTCTCCTTTGCCTTTATCCTTTCCTCTCTGTCTTACGTACATATGAATAAAAAGTCCTTCACATATTACTGTATTTTTTTGTCTCTTTTGTCTTATTCAACATGGATGCCCTTTGTTTAATGAACGCAAAATCTTCTTATAGTGCATCCATTGTTCATTTGTACTACCTCCGTTCCTAAATATATGACGTTTAGGACAACCAATTTAGTTCATTTTTGAACTAAATTGGTTGTCCTAAACGTCATATATTCGAGAACGGAGGGAGTATTTTTTTTTGTCTATTCGGTGTTTTTTATATAACAGCAATGCACTTTATTTAAAATTGTTTTTGGTTTGCTCGTCAAGGAGGCAAAATTCCTTATGATCACTGATTTTAAGATCATTCTGCTGCACCCTTGAAACTGTACAACCTGTGGCAACTGCGCAAGCAAGCACTGGACACGTTACAGGTAGATGCCACTGAAACACTGCATTCTTGTCTTTTGAGGAGAATACACATCTTTGTTTTGTTTGGCATCTTTGACAAAACAATCTAGTTTATGTTTTCATCAGTCCCACAAACGCGTTGTGATGTTTGAATATGGGGTAACTAGCTGCACCCTTGAAACATCACATGACATCCTGAGGACAAGCAAACGGTTACTTTTTTTTGTCTGATTGGTAACAAGGGAGCTACAAAAGGCGGTCAAATGATTCTGTTGGTCGTCCAGGCAGAATTAGCACCGGTTTTGGGAACGACGAACTTGCTTTATTGGATAACTAGCCAAAGTTATTTTTGTGAACATCTCTGAAGAACATGGCTAGATTCATGCTTTATGTCTAACGTAACGTATCTAGATATGCAAGTGGGCATTGCTCATTTTGCCTCTTGTCGATTATGTATAATTGCATTGGGTAGTGACGCAATGTCCCACTTTCTGTACTTTTTTTTTTTTTTTTTTTGCCTTTCATAGTGTGTTGTTGGTGTTATCAAGATCCACTGGATTGGCCATTAGTCTGTATCCTGTCTACACCAAAGCATTTCCGCTTCATATACTAGCATCACTGAAAAAAAAATCTATTAGGATCTGAGTCATTTTTGTGGTGGTTGACTGACAAAGTTGTGCACTATCCATGCACTTTTACCGAACATCAATATATAGGTCGCCACCTATTAGTGACCAGAATTGCACAATCAATTATGGAATGTACCTCGTTCTATTTTTCTTTGTTTAGAATTGATCACCTTTGCTCTCACTATATATTTTTATTTTTGCAAAGATGTTCTAATTTTTACTTGCCATTTGACTTCAAGAAATAACCAACCACATAAACCTCTTACTCGTGGATTTATGTAGCCATCGTGATTAATCCATGTTTCATAAGAAACAGCGGGCGGTGCTCTCCTAGATTGTGTTTAAGATTCGTTTCTTCGACCCAAAGATACATCAGGACCAGAAAGGTAAGCAGGATCTAACCATTCCTTAAACTGGAGGGTTATTGCTCATTTTTCAGATGCTTTTGTTTAGAACCTGTCTTCGCTTGTCTGCCCGGCCTGCCGGGTTGCAGCTGACGTCGACTTGAAATAGTGATAATTAACATATGCTCTGACTTTCTATAAATATACTTGTTTATTGCGCAGTATCTTAGCTTCGGATCTTAGTTCTTACGCGCCTTTTGACTTTGGAACAAATAATCGTTTTTTCTATCTCTGCTAATAAGTGATGACTCTTTACTGTGTCTAATAATCGAGTACAAATTTTCCATCCATAGCAACACAATAATAAGAGGCGAGGAATTTTACAAATAAGGATCGTCGGCTGAGACATAACAGGAAAAAGATACCAATCGGTACGGAAATATAGATGGAATCCATATAAAAATAGAAAAGATATCTCCCGGTGTTCGGTACCTCTTGCTACCTTTATCAAAATAGAAAAGATATTTCCCGGTACCTTCTAGTACTATTGAAGCATTATAAAACAGCTTAGAAGAGAATAGTCTATATAGGATCATAATTGTTTGCGATGATTGACTATAAACATGTGGAGTCGCCATGCAATTTCACCGAGCGTATCTCTATGCTTTGGCAAGAAGATATATAAGATCGCCTATTAGTGATCTAAATTGTGGTTATAAAATATTTATTTTCTTTATCACTCTGATGGTTACGGTATAGTTGGATTCATATTGTGTTGTACTTTACTTCCTTCTGTTTATTTTTCGAAGAGTTGAAATGTCGAAGTTACATATAATTCGTTAAACACAAGGTGATGCTCAACCCGAAAATTAAAAACCTAAATTAAATTGAGAAATTTTAGAATACTTGGAAATAATGAGAGCCGTTCATTCTGAGAAATCGGACGATGGAAGCAAAGGAAGCACCTAGATATTGTCACACCCTAAAATTCTCCAATTTCAGGATGTGAATTTAAAGAATAATTAAACAACGATTTTCTCTTAATTTAAAAAATTTTCCAACATTTATTTATTTTATAGATAATTTAGCGTAGAAAGAAAATAACTGTTTGTTTTCTAAATATAAATAAGTTATTCTTTGTGTGTTGCATTCATGCCCATGCATATTCGTGTTTCATCAATATAAAGGTTTTGAAAACACGTTTATCTGACGTCCATGTTCGTCCGAGAATTTCTCAGACTTTTTTGAAATTTATTCTCATCTTTCTAGAGCCAAATCTATTTATTAGAAGTCTCTACAATCCTTTTTATGAGCTCCAAATATTTTATTTAGATTCATCCTGTCCCAAACTATCTTTGAACTACTGACAAGCTTCGTCGCCTGATTCGCTGATCTACATCTGTCGCCGCTCGCCATCCTCGTGCCTTCGCCCAAGGAGCCCTGCTGCACAATGCTCGAGCCGACCGCCATCTCCAACGTCGATTCCGGCGACCTGCGTCCATCATCGTTGCTGGCAAGATCGATACAAGGAACCATCGACTATCACCACAGAAGGTCCAGCAACTCCTTTCATATAACTCTTTTGTCACATTATTTCTCAGTTTCTAACTACCCTGATAATGCCATGCCTACATCAAGCTTATGCAATAATTCAGTGTACTCTTCACTCCTCTAGAAAAGCCTTTGTTTTCCTTCCTGTTTCTTTTATTTCTTCCTTGCTTTTCTTCATGTAGTTGCTTAGCTGCGGTTGCTCCACACCGAACGGAAGTCACACAGACGATTTCCTGTTTCTTATACATTTTATCATTCCATCGGTGGTGCCAAGACGCTCCTCGGGTCAGCGCGCGTCTTGGTTGTCCAAGCTGCAGAGGGACGTGAGTTTGTTTGTTTCCACCAGGGCCTGGTTCGGTCTACGTCACGCACGTGGAGAATCGACCCAGCCTGGCGTGTGGCCTATAAACATCAAGCAACAGCCCCTGGACTCTCTTTTCCTGATCATCGCAGTTCCACGCGCGCCCTAGCTCCTTTGCAAAGCCGCCGCCGACCTGATCATCCAAAACCTAGCGCTGCGCCGCCGACCACCACCATGACATGGTTGCGAGAGTTGTCGCCGCCGTCATGCGAGCCCTCATAACCATCGTGTTGGCGCGCGCTGCCGCGACGAGTGCAACTACAGAACGTCTGTTCGTCGCTGTTCGTCCCTTTATGAATCTCGTCTATTCCAAGCATGAGCTCTCTCTATTTCTATAAGATCCTATGTCTTCTGTACATGTCGCTAACAAGGTGAAGGCTTAGTCATGCAGTTTGCTGCGCAGTGCATCGACGATCCGATCCCAACCATATGTGTGGCCATGAATTTTTCCCCTCACCCTGAGATCAACAGAAGTCCGTCTCTATGCAAGCCATCGCTGGCCATCAGAGCAACAAGACGATATATATAGCCCTGCAAAGAAAGCCCCATATGTACAGAAGATGCAAGCAAGACTACCATGTCCAAGTGATGACATCATGGCTATGCAGTAACTATGATCCTTCCAATAATCAGCAAGGTAATTACAGCGTTTTTCTGTACACCTCTCTCCAATATATTCAATCAATGATCACAAACCTTTGATCTTATGATCCTTTGTTCAGCTAATAAAATCTTTTATGATCTCGACACCCAAACTCAACCATTTACTTATTTTACTTTTCCTTGTTATCATGTTGACATTGCTCTTATGCAATAATTCCTTATTACCAATTATTCCTTGTTTCAGAAATCCTTTACATATATTAATTGATCATTGCATTAGTCTTGTCAGCCTTATACTAATGATATCTTTTTCATTTTTAAATCCAATCTCAGCGATTCTTGAGTTCATGTGACCATAGCAACGAGTCCTATCATTTAGAACGTTATTTTAAAGCTTTTCTTTTGGATGGTGTATTGTTCTTAGTTGCTCTTGTTTATTTGCTAGTATGCTTGTACCGATGTTTGCTTCGGGTAGAAGTGTTGCTGTTCGGAAGCTTGAAGAATAAGAGTTCAAGAGAGCAAGAGCAGAGGAGCAGTAAGGGTAGTTTTTCATTGGAGAAAGGCAAGTGACCCTAACCATCCTTCTACCTATGCTTTTATAAGAATATTATACTTTAATCGGAACATGGGAAACCACCCAGGACTTACAGTACAACCGTGAGACTAATGGGCTCTAGTCTTGGCTAATTAACAAGAAACTCTAGCTTGGGATAGTCTTACCTGGACTAGGCAAGAGGGGAAGCGTTGACGGTGTATAGCCCGGCCCTTTTTGGGAGGAAGCCTTTGCTAAGGTGTGCCCATTAGAGAGGGTTATGCCTGCTTCGTCTTGGAACCTTAGCGGACTATCACTTGTTAGGGAATCTTTGTAAAGGCCTCGTTGCGTCCCAACATTACACGTTCGATCCTAGTCAACATTACACGTTCGTTCGACCTTTTCCCACCCTCAAGCTGTCACCAAGCGAGGGTAATCGGCGCCGACATCCCGTGCACTACCGCGATGATCCGCAAGACATAGACTAACCACCATGGTTAGATCTAATCCCACTAAGAACATATGAATGCCTTTCACATATGGATGATTTAAAACTTGCATCAAAGTAGATCAAAGTAGAGAGGAATGATTAGATTAATCATCGAGTGATGAATGTACAAATGCCTTGATGGATCCAAGGCATGGCTCCAGAACTCCATCATGGCTTCACCACGCAGGGCCAACCATGGTGGCTAGGGCATGGCCTAAGCCATCTCCTAGGGAACGTCGAGGACTAGCGGTGGCCGGCAGCTCCCTTAGATGTGTCTTTCTCTATTCGTTGACTTCTGGTGAATGGATGCGCCTCCCCTTTGGAAGACGAGCTATTTATACACCGAGGAAACCCTAGCCCAAAGGGGAGGCCGAGGCGGTACAAAAAGGGCTTGGGCGACGCGGCCAAGGGGGTTCCTGGCCGGCCGGCCCAGGGCTTTTTTGGCCCGCCTCGGTCCCATCTTTCGCGTGCAAGCTTCTCTGATGTTCATGAGTTCGTGTTCCAATTCTTGTAGGCTTTGGATGTCGTTTGCTCTGAAATATGGATGGGTCTTTATGTCTTCTCCAAGTCTGCTGGATTTTCCTTGATCTCGAAGTACTCCGACCTCATCTTCAGTTAAGCCTTGGTAGAGGTTGGCTCATTGGAGTAAAGCGTAAATGGGCTTTGATATCTTGGGCTCTATTAGGGCTTTTGGCCTTCATCTATCGCCATGTTGTTGATAGTCTCGAATTCGGTCCATAATCGTTCCAAAGTAACCAAATAACCTGTGTAAACCAAAGTCCTCCAAAAATATGTGCACATGTGAAAACGGGGTTATTTCAATGCCAAGTGGCGGGGTTAGTATAATGATTAGTCCAAAAACATAACCTAGATGGCACTAAAAGTGTGTCATTTAACAGCGCCAACAAATGGGTATCTTCTCTTGGACTTGATTTGTTTGTGTCAAGTGTTTAAAAGACCTAGACAAAAGTGAGTGGAGCGTGTCCTTTTAAAAGGTCAGTGCTTTTGAGATTTGGCTTTTGTCCTTGATTGGTAGCTTTTTGTCGTGATCCTTTCACTGTTGAGCCCGTGACTTGAGCAATGATTTACGCACTGTTGTCTTCTCACCAGTCTGGATAGAATCGAATCTTGATTGTCTATGCCGATGGCTCATGGGGGAATAGTAATCTGTCTGATTGCGTTGAGCCTTAGATATAAATATGCTTGAGTGTGCTGATTTGCCTTTCTTTATTTGCGGATATGGTGATCTTGGAATTTCCTTCAGCTGTAAATAGATTCTGATTTGCTGGATATTTGCTTTCAATCCTTGTGTGATACGGCTGCCTCCTCTGGCTATAAATAGGCTTGGGACCACTGGTGGCTACCCTCGTGCTTCCAAAAATATGCCTGTGATGGTCTTCCTCTTTGCATTGTCCTTCCTTTGTCCTCCTGAGTTGAGGTTGCTGTGCTTGAGGTCTTGATGCCAGAAGAGAGGTTGCAAGGGGAGATTGGGAAGTAGTTAGCAACCGGCTAGCCCAGCATTTCTGTGCCACGCTGCGTGTAGACGGTCAGGTGTTGTCCTGTGCTTCCTTTCTGAAGATCTTGTTTCCATGGCTTGATCTTGGAAGGGGAGTACGGGATGTCGCCGGCAATTGGCCAACCCAACATTTCGGTGTCGTGCTAGGTGTAGACGGTCTGGTCCGATCTTCTGCTTTCCTTCGGGATGTAGTCAGTGTCTAGGCAACCCAGCATGTTTGTGTCGTGCTGGGTGTAGACAGTTCGGTCATGTCTACTGCTTCCCTCCCCACATTTTGTCGCCTGTTCTTGGGTTGAAGGCATGAAGTCAACTTGTATGGCTGCTGTAGAGTAGCCTCTGTCTTTGTTCTTGTAAATCGTGAATCTCTTGGCTGTCTTTGTTCTTGTAAAGCCTTGAGTCTTCGCTGTCATTGTTCTTGTAATATATCGAGTCTTTGAATGAAGGAGTTGTTGGATGATTTTGTTTTTGTTGAATCTATGTGTAATGGTTATCTAATCCTTCGACAGATGCCAAAGAACTTCAACCTTCCATTAATATCTTATCTAAAAATTGAAGCCCCCAGGCGTTGGACACCAAACTTTTATGACTAGTGTTGAGTGAGTTCGGACCGTCCAAGCCTGTGGTGACTAGTGTTTGAGAGTAGATTTGTTCACACTTTGAAAGGTAGTCAAAGGACCTTCATAAAAGGAAAGCTTTTATGTGGCAACATGGTCAATGATACTTTATATACTTATATAGAAACGAAGACTAGTTACATAAACAATGGGATCTCCTGAAAGACTTGAAGACTCGATGATTTAATGCCCTTTATAAGTCAGGGTCTTTTGTGATTTTGGGAGAAGTGATGAGTGCTTTTCCAGGTTGCTCGACTTGTTTGGTATCTTCCTTACTGTCTAGGCCAGATCTGTTGGAAGGAGGGAGCGACTTTCTTGGTGACCCCTTTGTGGCAACAGCGACATTGTTCCAAAGTTCCTTGAAGCGATAGAATGCCTTTTCAAGTTGGCATTTTTATGACAAGGTAATTGTAGTTTGGGATAGTTTGGAATTTGATTAGAGCTGGTCTTCCAAAGATAGCATCGTAAGGAGTATTGAAATCGATTACCTCGAAATTCAAATACTATGTTCTTGATTTGTTGTTGTCACTAAAGGTTGCTGGTAGAGTTACTGACCCAATTGACATGGCTTCTAAGTCTGGAATGATTCCAAAGAACGGAGCGGTTGCGGGTCCAACCATTTCTTTGTGTCAAAACCCATTTTCTCTAGGGAAGAAACTGTTAAAAGGTTGATTCCAGATCCGCCGTCTATCAATACTTTTGTAGTCTTAAGGTTGCCAATTTCTGGTCTCACTACGAGTGGTGGAGGATTAGAATATGAAAATGTTGCCCATCTATCCTTGTTTGAGAAAGATATGCTGATGTTTATCTTCCTTGAGCAAAGTTGTCTTGATATTGGTATTGTTCTCCTCCTTTGGGGCGCTCTATTTGGCCGAGAGATGACCATCACCATTGCATCATGATGTTGGTATGTGTATGGTTTCTCTTGCACACTATGACTTGGAGTGGTCTTCTGACTTTTTGTTGGGATGCCTAGTGCTTGTTTCAAAGTGTAGCACTCTTTTGTGAAGTGCTTCTGATTTGGGTGTAATGTGCATCTTCTGTTGAGTTCTTCTTCAATTGCAGTTAAGTTGGAGTTCTTGCTTAGCTCGTTGAGCCTTTGGATTATCGTCGCCGCATCGTTGACTGGTTTCCTTTTGAGAGTACTTTGAACCTCTTGAGTCTGAATCTTCCAATTGTCCTGGGGATCGTATTGTTCCATAGCGGCGATCTGTAGATGTGCCGCCGAGTCATCACTTTCCTCCTCTTGCAGGTCTTCCGTCCCTTCGAGTTGTTTGATGATTACAGATGCTAGCCCGAGTAGTTTCTTTACCTCCGGTGCCTGCTGCATAAGAGATAGTTTAAAGTTGAGCTCTATAGCATTGACGATTGGGGCGTTGTAACATTTGCTATCTTGTGCGTGTTCATTCCTGCTGCTGGCTTTGTATCATCGGTCGGTGCGTTTTTTATTCTTGATGAGTCAACTGGTCCTCCTTCCTTGTTTGTTGACGTTATTTGTGCTTGTAGAAAGCTCGAAGAGTGCTTCTTGTTTTAAAAGACTTGACTCGCCAAAGTCTTTGAGGCTGATTACGAATATGACTCGATTTTGGAGGCATGGAGGCATCATGCTTGTGATAGTGCCCTTTGAAGCTTGGTTTGAAGCGGTCCTTGCTTGGGCTAAGTCTTGGCTAGTGAAAGTGAGGCCGCAACTTTTCTGGTTGATTTTGCTTCTCCATTGTGCCGTTCTTGCTTGTGGTGTTGAGGTTATAAACAAGCATTGCTTGGATGGACGATGGAAATCCTCGTCGTCTGAGTCTGAGTCGTGGTCGAGTACTGGAGATGCCTCCTTGTAAAAAGTGGCATACTCCAGTCCGATCCAAATTAGGATGTCCATGTATTGCTCTATCATCAAGTTGAGTTTGGAGTACATGAGTTTTTGGTAAACTGAAGCCAAGTTGCGTAGTCCGAAGATGGGTAGGGCTACGTGGGTTTCCGAATTGTTCGTTGAAAATGAGTCGAATTCGGGGTACTCTTTGTGAGTTGGAACCGAAAGCAACTCTCTTTTGAGTTCATGACCCCGGGTAATGTCAGACAGTTGGATGTCATTGAAGGTCTCAGTGAGCTACTCCAGGCCCAGTGATGATCCCTTTTCCTTGATGCTGTCTTGACGTGAGGACATGACCCTGTTGGCACTCCTTAGCCTAACTAAAATCCGCAAGCGCACGGAGTCCGATGTAGCCTTTCACCAGGGGAGTAAGAACCTGGATATCAAATCCAAGGAACGGTAGACGCGACTAGCCTAGAACTTTTCCAACCGAACCCACCAAGGAGCAAAAGGATAAATGGGTAGAGAGCTTGACTTTAGTTAGCTACTCGTTACCCTAGACAAACTATCTATATCTAACCTGAACTGTTTCGACGGCTAGAACGGGAAGAACTCAGAACGGGATGAGAGAGGGGTTCTTCCGGGCTCAGCACTACTGTTATGAGTACACCCGAACGTGGTGGAGTACAAAGGACGGACAGGGCTGTCACCACCTGCCGCCTACCACTGCAGTTCCGTGGGGTGCAACACAACCTGAGGTGACTAGCCAGCACAGGCACCATGCCTAAGCTTTCAGTCACTGACCTCCACCCAACGCGAAGGGCTATAGAGGAAACCCCAAACAAGAGTCGCTGTCACTTGCGCAGACTCAAGTACCCGCAGATCAAAATAAATACGATAACTTGCTGAAAGTAAGTTGTAAACTAGCGAGGTACTAAAGGCAAGAGACCGAGGACTTACTGAAGATAACTCTTGAATATATTCCTCGGGGGCGGAAATGTTGAGACGAGACCGAGGGAGAAATCCTGAACTCTCTCTACAGAGCTCGGCTGTCACCCGAGCAACTCACCCACTCTCTCCCTACTCTAACTCTAAAGATGAGAGCAAAAACCACTAAGCTACTCTTCTCTCCTTTGGATGGTGTCTTTGAATGGAGAGGGGGTGGCCTTTTATAGCCTTCCAAGGTCGGTAGCCAGCTTAACCGTCACGCCAACCACCTGCTTAACCTCCACGCTGAAGCTGGTAGCGTGGAGCTGCAGCAGGAGGCCGGCCGGCCTGGTGTAGGCCGATCGGCCTACACCTGGCGCCTCTGGCCACCGCCTTCATCTTGAACGCTTCTGATTGCCTCCTGAGGTCGGTAATGATTGCGTTCAGTTGAGGCTGTCCAAGAATCCGAGGTTGTGGGCCCTCTAATCCATGTGTCTTGTACTCTAGGCCTTTCGGGTCCTTGGATCAAACCGACGTTGATCGCACGTCTCAGGATCATTAGTGATATGTTTGTGATCTCCTGGACCAGGGACGTGGCAAGGGGACACAGGAGGGGGCCGGTCGGCCTAGCATAGGCCGGCCGGCCTGGCTTTGTGCCCAATGTGGCTCATCTTTTGCTTGGTTGCTCCTGCACTCACAAATTATACAAAACTTGTGGAACTCATTAGAAATAATCAATTTCACTTTGTTATGAGCATGATGAGCCTGAAATGTGACGGAATGTTGGTGGTGAAACCGTATCGTAACGACCACCAACACGCCCCCTACCTGAACTTTGCTAGTCCCTTAGCAAAGAATGAATTAAATCACCGGGACTTTAGCAAGATCAGGATCATGAGCTCAAGGTATACACAAGTCATATCTCTGAGTTTTCTTTCATACCTTGGATTCTGGTGGCTAACACCCTCATCTTCATCAATTGAGTCTTAGAACAACTCATTGATTGGTCGAGCACTTCTTCCTCTTGGCATTTGGAGTTTTTGATAATTTTATAAAGAAAACGAGGCATTCCCTTGTTATTTCTCAACATCTCTCGATCACTCATAGTGTTTGGATCCTCCCCTGGGCTTAGAATCAAGCCTCTCTATGTTGTAAGGTGGAGCTTTTGATATGTTGCTCACTCTTCTTTATTTATTTTGCAAGATTGAAGAACTTGTCTAATCATTCCTACTACTCATACATCTTGGCCAAGTGCATTTGTACTTTGATGTTTGAGTCCTTGTTCAAGCATCTTTCATCTTTCCCCTTTCTCTCTTTTTTTTTCTTCTGAAGACAAGGAGTGTATCATTCCTTTCTTCATGTTTTATTTTTTCAGGGGATGAAGAGCTTTCGACAATTTGGACTTTATTGATGCTCGTGTACGTAGATGGCCATGATGAACAAGATAGCACGAACGTGAAGGCAAGTAATTCGAGCAAGCTCAAAATTTAGAAGGTAGCTATGTAGAAGTTTCAACTTGAATTTGTTATATGGCTTTGGATAGGACACTTCAAGTTGATGATAACAAGGGTTGCCTTAAGTTTTATTTTCAAGAACAATCTCCAAAACCTCGAATCGGAAGGCTCAACTTCTCAAATCATCATATCATAAGCATCAATTAACGAGAATCAGGCAATCCTATTAAAAAGTTCCAAGGAGATGAAACATTTTCTCATGAAATATCACAAGTATATCCAAGGTGCCATGCGCAGGGGTTCACTTTCATGAGTTTTGATCAAGTTTTAAAATTATTTAGCCAGGAATTTTAGATCAAAATCATGAAAAGATCAAATGTAGGGGTTGCAAACCGTGTCCTGGAGTCGAGTCGACGACGACGGCCACAGGCCCAGGCCGATCGGCCCAGTACAGGCCGGCCGGCCTGGCCTTGTAGCCAGGCGTTCCGATTCAGGTTCCTTGTTTATGTGATTCGCGAGATTGCGCAGTGGGCACGGGATCTCCTCGAGCGGCTGCAGTAGGGGGCCGGCCGGCCTGGCATTGTGCCAGGTCGAGTCTTGCCTTGGCCAGCGACCAGTACACCTCCTGTACATCAGTGTTTCTGCGTTCTTCACTGAAATATCAGTCCGAGGGGTTGGTTGGCACACAAGTGTGCACCAACCATTCATTTTTTCTTTTTTTATGAGTCACTTAACTCAAATAAATTTATTTTATTCAATTGAAAGGGAATAAACATGGGGTGCTGATTACAAAAGGGAAATTTGAAGGAAATAAATCAAAGGAAATTTAAACTAGGCACCCAAAACTAAACTAAACTATTCCTAGCCTAAACTACTCCTCCTTCGGGCCGTAAAGATGCTCGTTGCCGGTCGCCTTTGCGAGGCGCTTGACCTTAGAGGCCATTGCCTTGCGAAGGATCTCAATCTTGTCGTCGGCCTCCATCTGCCCGATCAGCGCCTCCGCCACGCGCTCGTCCATGTTATTGACCTTGAGCTGCAGTGCGGCGAGCTTCCTCCTCAGCTCCTCCACGTCCTCTTCCTCCTCTTCCTCGGACCACTCCATCTGCCCGGGAGGTCCTTGGATCGGAGGGGGCATCATGAAGCGCTTCCTCCCCTCGTCGGGCTTCTTAGGGGCTAAGAAGAGCCCCTTCCCGATGCCTGGCCCTTCCCGGCGTGGAGGGCTAGGACTTCCTGGAGTGTACTGCGGTGAGTACTTCGGTGAGGTGGAGATGAACAGCAGCACGATCTCCTTCTTGAACGGAGAGGTGACGAGGCGCTTCCCGATGGCCTTCTTTGGGGACAAAAGTCCCGTAGTTGGCCTTCGGGGTGTCTTCGGCAGTGATCTCCCCTGACCCTCCTCCTTAGGATCACGGAGGGAGGCTCTGCCCAAAGGCGAGCCAGAGAGGCGGCGAGGGGAGGCCGACCGGCCTGCCACAGGCCGATCGACCTGGGAAGAGGGCCGCCGGGCCTCCGGCTGCGCGACGACGGCTTCGACGAACGCCGCCCTCTCGATGATCCTGACGCTGCTGGTGTTGGAGGAGCTGGGAGTCCCTTTCAAGGACTTGGATGGGGAGTGGCTGTCATGGGAGACCGAATTGGAGTCTTGGCGGCTGGACTGAGAGGCCATGGCGTGGATTTCTCAAAGAGGGAGTGTTTCTGGAGAAGAGAGGCTCGAGAGTTCTGAGGGAGAAGAAGAGAGGGGGCCTTTCGATTTAAAACGGTGCTTCTCTTTTCGAAATCCCACAGATTCTCGGAAAGGATAACGGGGTGACCAATTCAAACAAGGAGCGTCCCGAGACGAGCCTGGGCTGGGCCGATCGGCCTGGGTGAGGCCAGCCGGCCTGGCTCTGTGTCAGGGGCCCCTGAAATTTTTCATGTGTGCCCCCTTTGCTCTTCTACCTGAAATTCTTTAGGATTTGGCTAGAAAAAGTTTAAGGGAAAGAAAATGAAAATAGAAAAGGGAAATCTATCCTAGATAAGGGCCATTTTTAGGTCCTGCCTGGACCTGGACTAGGTATCTCGGCTAGCTCGTAGACGTCCATCTCTTTGAGCTCCGGCATTTCGGATTCGAGAAATATTTTCAATCTTTGGCCATTGGCCTTGAAAGTATTTCTGTCATCATCCTGGAGGGTTATCGCGCCATGATCAGCGGCATCTAAGACTTTAAAAGGACCTTCCCACTTACTTCTAAGCTTACCATGACCAAACAAGCGAACACAGGAGTTAAAGAGTAATACCTGATCTCCCGCTTTGAAATGCTTGATCTTGATGCGCTTGTCATGCCATCTCTTTGTTCTTTCTTTATATAGCTTGGCGTTGTGGTAGGCCTTTTCCCTCCATTCATCTAGTTCAGCCAATTGCATTCTTCTTTTGAGTCTGGCTGTCTGGAGATCCATATTCCACCTCTTGATCGCCCAATGGGACTTGAATTCTAGCTCAACCGGTAAGTGGCATGTCTTGCCATATAACAGTTGGTAGGGAGTCATCCCTATCGGTGTTTTGAATGCTGTTCTATATGCCCAAAGTGCTTCCGGTAGCTTTCGCTTCCACCCCGTCCCCATTGCATTGACCGTCTTTTGCAAAATGTTCTTAATTTGTTTGTTTGATGTTTCTGCTTGCCAGCTGGTCTGGGGGGTGATAAGGTGTAGCCACTCGGTGGTCCACTCCTAAGTCGCTTAGGCACTTCCGGAACGTCTTGTCGATGAAGTGTGATCCTCCATCACTGATCACGACTCGGGGTACTCCAAAACGGGGAAAGATGATCCCTTCGAACATCTTCCTTGAATTCTTCGAGTCGGCTGCCGTGCACGGAAGTGCCTCCACCCATTTGGAAACATAGTCGACTGCCACCAGGATATATTCACACTGCTCGGATGCAGGGAAAGGACCCATAAAGTCTATTCCCCACACGTCGAAAATCTCCAACTGGAGGTTATTTTGCAGTGGCATAGCATCACGGGCGTTTATATTCCCGTGTTTCTGACACCTGGCACATCTCCGTACGAATTCCTTAGCGTCTCCATACATGGTCGGCCCGAAGAATCCACTCTGCCAGACCTTTGCATGGGTTCGGAAAATTTCGTAGTGTCCTCCGTACGGTGATGAATGGCAACGATCAAGGATCTTGTGTGTTTCCTCGTGAGGGATGCATCGTCGGAGTAATCCGTCAGCACAAAACTTGAACAGATAGGGGTCATCTAAAAGGTGAAATCTGCTGAGGTAGATTAACTTATTCTTGTCTTCTCCTGGAGGCACATACCCAGTCACCATGAAGTTTACCAAATTTGCGTACCATGGACTAGATGTGGTGACCTTGAGGAGAGTATCATCTCTGAGATAGTCATTGATCGGAAGATCCGACCCTTGAACCTGCATTCTTGAGAGATGATCCGCCACACAATTATCTGTCCTCTTCTTGTCTCGTATTTCTAAATCAAACTCTTGAAGGAGCAGAATCCAACGGATGAGTCGTGGCTTGGCATCTTTCTTGGTCAAGAGGTACTTTAGTGCAGCATGGTCTGTGTATACTATCACTTTGGCACCAACCAAGTAAGATCTGAACTTGTCCATGGCAAACACCACTGCCAGGAGTTCCTTGTCCGTTGTCGCATAGTTTAACTGAGCTCCGGTCAATGTCTTGCTTGCATAAGATATAGCGTAATGCTGTTTATCCTTGCATTAACCGAGCACTGCCCCGACTGCATAGTCGCTAGCGTTGCACATGATCTCGAATGGAAGATTCCAATCGGGCGGTTGTATGATGGGAGCTGAAATAAGTGCCTTCTTGAGGGTGTAGAAGGCGAGAAGGCAATCATCGTCGGCGTTGAAGGGTGCTTCTTTAGCCAGAAGGCTTGTAAGAGGTCTGGCTACCCGAGAGAAATCTTTGATGAATCTTCGGTAAAAGCCAGCATGACCCAGAAAACTTCGCACACCCTTGACATTCGTCGGGGGTGGTAGTTGCTCAATAACTTCTATTTTTGCCTTATCAACTTCTATTCCTCTTTCTGACACCTTGTGTCCCAGCACAATTCCTTCTCTGACCATGAAGTGGCACTTTTCCCAATTTAGGATAAGGTGATGCTCTTTGCACCTCTCGAGGACTCTTTCCAAGTGCTCGAGACAGTTGTCGAAGGTTTTACCATAGACGGTAAAGTCATCCATGAATAATTCCATGATCTTTTCGATCAAGTCAGAGAATATCGCCATCATACACCGCTGAAATGAAGCAGGTGCATTGCATAGGCCGAAAGACATCCGCCGGTAAGCGAACGTTCCGTAGGGGCAGGTGAAGGTAGTCTTGCTCTGGTCATCGGGATGAATAGGAATTTGATGATAACCAGAGTATCCATCAAGGAAGCAGAAAAATGAGTGGTTTGCCAACCGCTCAAGCATCTCGTCGATGAAGGGGAGAGGAAAGTGATCTTTATGGGTAGCTTTGTTAAGCTTCCTGTAATCGATGCACATCCTCCATCCAGTAACGGTCCTCTGAGGGATAAGTTCGTTCTTCTCGTTCTGGATAACTGTCATTCCACCCTTCTTCGGCACAACTTGAACTGGGCTGACCCATTCACTCTCTTGCACGGGGTAGATTATACCCGCTTGCAGAAGCTTCAACACTTCTTTCTTGACTACCTCCCTCATCGCATCATTCAGCCGTCTTTGATGTTCTCTAGATGGCGTATGGTCCGGCTCCATAGGTATGCGATGGGTGCATAAGCTGGGGTTGATCCCCTTCAAGTCCTGTAGAGAATACCCGAAGACAGACCGGTGTTTCTCTAGGACTGTGATAAGCTGCCGAGTCTCATTCTCTGTCAGTTTGTCACTGATGACGACTGGCGAGCGTCGGTCATTGTGGAGGAAAGCGTATCTAAGCCCAGGAGGCAGCGGCTTCAACTCAGGAGGGGGGTGTTGTGGCTTTTCTTCCTCGTCGAGTTTTATAAAACCGCCCGTTTCTGCCTCTTGGATGAAATGGTTAGCCTCTTCAGCCTGTGAGGACTGAGCTTGCTCTTCTTGAGCAGAGCTAACTGCTTTTTCCACTGGGTCTGTCTCGGATCGGGCCTCTGTGATAGTGTTCACTGACCGCACAAGGCTGACCGGGATGATCTCTTTACCAACCTTGAACTGTATCATTGCTCGATCATGGTTCGGGTTGGCAAGGTGCTCTATTGGCTGTCCGATCAGGAAGAAGTTGTCGCCTCTAGGGATATCGAAAATGTGGAAGTCTAGGAAAATCCTGTTGCATCCCATGTGTATGGGCACAACACGGATGATTCCTCTGCATTCCATCATTTGGCCGTCGATCCACTTGAGGTGCTTACGGGAGAAAGACCGGGGTTCGTCTGGTTGCACTCGTGATGCGAGTGCACTTGATATGATATTACTCCCGACCTTCGGGTCGTAGGCAACTTCCTGAGAGTGAGTTCCCTCAATAGCGCAATGGATTACTCTGAAGTTGCGGGTGGTTCAGATGATGTCTTCGCAACTTTCAATTTCCTCCGTCCATTCCTTGCTCATGATCGCAGATAAACCCTCGATCTGCGGTACGGCTTCTGGAATGAACGCCTTAGACCTTGAACTTGCGCACACTTGTTCCATGGGCATACGTGATGTATTGCCGATCTCCAAGTACTCTTCTTCTGTAAAGAGCTCGGGAATGAAGTGCGGCAGATCGTCAAGACTATTTTCTTGGTCTGAGGACTTGGGGTGTTCGAGCACTTCCTCTATAATCAGAGGAGGCGGATCGAATGTGAGGGCGAGGAGTGGCTGTTTGTCTGTGGGGGTTGTTGGTGGTGTTGGTGGGTCGTCGAAAACACCAGTGTATTCGGTAGAGTTGAGAACTTTTTCCAAGATCTCTCGTACCTCATCCACTGTCTTGTATAGCACTGATCCTGCGGAGGTGATGTTCAAGAACTGTGCACTCTCCGACTTCAATGCACCAACAAAATGCTGCATAAGCATTTCCTCTGGAATGTTATGCGGTGGCCCTGAGTTGGCCAATTTTATGAACCGCTCCCACGTGGCTCCAAGTGACTCATCGCCTTGCTGATATGTCATCAACTCAACTCTGAGCTTCAAGATCTTGGAGACAGGGTAAAAGAACAGACAAAACTCGTCTTTCAACTTGATCCAATCTCCGCTAAATCCCCTTGCAGTCTGGTCGTACCAAGATTTTGCATTTCCCATCAGAGAAAATGGGAAAAGTTTCCATCGTATAGTGTCTTGGTTTACGCCGGGTATAATAAGAAGAGAGCAATTCTCTTCAAAAACCTGCAAGTGAGCATAGGGACTTTCGTCCTTCGTTCCACCGAAAGACTGTGCATGAACCATGGCAACGAGACTGGGACGGATCTCGAAGCCATGAGGTGGTATGGGGTGGCAAGATGAAGGCGGTTCCAAATACTCGCTAGATGGAACCGTCGGGTAACTAGGAGAAAACTCCATGTGGTAGATGGTTATGGGGGTAAAGGTGTACGGCTAAAAAGATCCTACACTAGTGTTGCTACCGTTCCCCGGCAACGGCGCCAGAAAAGCTTGTTGGCACTCCTTAGCCTAACTAAAATCCGCAAGCGCACGGAGTCCGATGTAGCCTTTCACTAGGGGAGTAAGAACCTGGATATCAAATCCAAGGAACGGTAGACGCGACTAGCCTAGAACTTTTCCAACCGGACCCACCAAGGAGCAAAAGGATAAATGGGTAGAGAGCTTGACTTTAGTTAGCTACTCATTACCCAGACACACTATCTATATCTAACCTGAACTGCTTCGACGGCTAGAACGGGAAGAACTCAGTACGGGATGAGAGAGGGGTTCTTCCGGGCTCAGCACTACTGTTATGAGTACACCCGAACGTGGTGGTGTACAAAGGACGGACAGGGCTGTCACCACCTGCCGCCTACCACTGCAGTTCCGTGGGGTGCAACACAACCTGAGGTGACTAGCCAGCACAGGCACCACGCCTAAGCTTTCAGTCACTGACCTCCACCCAACGCGAAGGGCTATAGAGGAAACCCCAAACAAGAGTCGCTGTCACTCAGCGCAGACTCAGGTACCCGCAGATCAAGATAAATACGATAACTTGCTGAAAGTAAGTTGTAAACTAGCGAGGTACTAAAGGCAAGAGACCGAGGACTTACTGAAGATAACTCTTGAATATATTCCTCGGGGGCGGAAATGTTGAGACGAGACCGAGGGAGAAATCCTGGACTCTCTCTACAGAGCTCGGCTGTCACCCGAGCAACTCACCCACTCTCTCCCTACTCTAACTCTAAAGATGAGAGCAAAAACCACTAAGCTACTCTTCTCTCCTTTGGATGGTGTCTTGGAATGGAGAGGGGGTGGCCTTTTATAGCCTTCCAAGGTCGGTAGCTAGCTTAACCGTCACGCCAACCACTTGCTTAACCTCCACGCTGAAGCTGGTAGCGTGGAGCTGCAGCAGGAGGCTGGCCGGCCTGGTGTAGGCCGATCGGCCTACACCTGGCGCCTCTGGCCACCGCCTTCGTCTTGAACGCTCCTGATTGCCTCCTGAGGTCGGTAACGGTTGCGTTCAGTTGAGGCTGTCCAAGAATCCAAGGTTGTGGGCCCTCTAATCCATGTGTCTTGTACTCTAGGCCTTTCGGGTCCTTGGATCAAACCGACGTTGATCGCACGTCTCAGGATCATTAGTGATATGTTTGTGATCTCCTGGACCAGGGACGTGGCAAGGGGACACAGAAGGGGGCCGGTCGGCCTAGCATAGGCCGGCCGGCCTGGCTTTGTGCCCAATGTGGCTCATCTTTTGCTTGGTTGCTCCTGCACTCACAAATTATACAAAACTTGTGGAACTCATTAGAAATAATCAATTTCACTTTGTTATGAGCAGGATGGGCCTGAAATGTGACGGAATGTTGGTGGTGAAACCGTATCGTAACGACCACCAACAGACCCACACGTTTTTCCGCCCTTGGGAATTGACGTTGTGAACCGAACTTTCTTCGATCATCAAGCTCGATTTTGTTGAAGTCGTCGAATTCTCCATTGGATTCTTGGCAAGCCCCCCTACCTGGCGCGTCAGATGTTGGTGTTCTACAAGCAATCCCGCCGAGGGGTATCCCTAGGTGGTAGAGTTTCGATGGGGTGTTCGCAGAATCTGGAATTCGATGGTTACGTGACACGAGATTTATACAGGTTTGGGCCGCCAACTAGGCGTAATACCCTACGTCCTGTTGCTGATCTTGTATTACGTAGGGTGAATAAGAGTACAAGTTTTCCCTTGGGCGATGAGATTGTCTATGAGCCTCTATCTCTTAGTCTTGTTTCGTTGTGTTTGAGAGGGGTCCCTGCCCGGCCTTATATTCTGGCGAGCAGGGTTACAAGATGGAAAGAGTGGAATCCTATCCTAGTTCGAGTAGTAACCCGTACAACTCTCGCTGTTGCGAGTACTTTCCTTATTTAGCGACTAGTTCCTTGTATCGTAGAGTCCTGTGCTGTCCTGTGCCACGGTCTCTACTCGTTGTCATAACCTCCTTTGGAGTCTTCCTGCATCCATGTGGGCCCTAGGCCTCCATGTCCGACAGTGCCCATCCTACCTTATTTCGAGTGCTTCCTGGACTAGTACGATTGGCAAGTGAGTTCATGATTTGGAAATGTGACTGGGTTAGAGTTTTCTTTGCCACCCTCTACAATAATGATGATGTCAGAAGGTACATCAGGTTTATGTATGAGAATGAGGTGTGGCAGTTTAGTAGAAGGGGATAGGAGAGTTGTTTGGCCTAGAGCTTTGTAGACCTTCACTTCACAAGCTCACCTTCAGTCAGCATGCCCCGCCCTGTCATGGTCGTGCTCCGACTTACCGATCACATTAGCATATGGCATGTTCTTCTGTCCTCCCTTTGTCATGGGTAGCCTGAGGATTCCAGATCGCCTAACACACAAGGCACAAGGCTAATATTGTTCACCAAGCTTTGAGGCGATCTCTTCTGTTCAGGAGTGAGAATGCAGAGACTATCACCGCACTTCTGCAGTGGCTTCTCTACCACATAATGACTCACACACCATTTGATATTGTTGATCTGATTATATGTGAGTGGAAGCATGCGGGTATGAGGCATCAATAGCCATACGCTTGCTTGATCTGTTGGATGATAGCGTCCATGTAGAACGACATGTAGCTACTGGAGCTGGTAAAGAGTCACTTTCAGTTTGGCACTTATCTTCCTTCCTAGCCCGGTGACAAGCGTTAATGCCCGAGAGCGATGCTAGCAGCTGCATAGAGGATTAAGGAGCAGGCTATACATGATACAGTGATGACGGAGCTGCATCATGATGAGAAGCTGCTTGAGCTTGCAGAGGCATAGCTTCCAAGATACCTTTGCACTGATACTGAGGATTCCGATGCAGACCCAGACTACGAGGACGACGAGGATGATGATGATGATGACACACCTATTCCTGTCTTCCCTTAGCCATGCAGTCATGATGACATGGCTGGTATGTCACCAGCGACAACTCTACATGATAAGTCTCCACCTCCACCACCTCCAGTCTCAAAGGCATAGGTCACTCGTCCTATCACTCTTGCTTCGATACTACAAACACTCATAGAGAAGCAGTGCCAGTCACACAAGAGAAGCAGTGCGAGTCACACGAGAGACAAACACAACTTCAGGCTGAGCTAGCTCGTCAGCAGGAAACTCACACTCTTATTCTTCATGAGATGCATCAGCAGCAACAACAAATGAGCTTACAGTTGGTCCACTAATAGCATATGAGCTTACAGATTGTCCACCTCGTCCTCCTATGCCACAGTAGCTACAATGGACCCGCTCTCTCTAGCTCCTCATGTTGGTTGGTTCTTGCAGACACTCGTGTCCTCTTTCCCTCTTTTGCCATTCCTAGGGATAGGGTTGTTCTCGACCCACTCAGTTGACCTCGGAGCAGCACACCTAGTACCTTGAGCAGCAACGCATCTTCGAGCAGATCTAATAGAGTCAAGGCTCCCTTCACATAGGTGTCAGCTCTCATCTCTATAGCTCCGATGTCTTTCGATATGACACCTCTGCCTAGCATCTTAGCTCTGAGGATGAATTCACCAATCACAACAGTCGGGCAACATGACGAATCTAGCTCTCCATGCCATTTAGAAACAGATTGAGTAGGAGTTGGCCACTAAGGGTTGTTGACGTTTCTTAACATCATTGCTATTTTGATGCTTCTAGCAACGCCGCCAGAAATGCCGGTGGACGATCCTTAGCGTCGCTACCAGAATAACTAGTAGTGGCATAGGGAATCGCCGTGTGTGGTATGTCTACACGTTTACAGAAGGATCCATAAGCACACAGATATACTGTTGTAGCATTTCACCCGAAAAGTATTCAGGGTATCATTATTTATATTTTCTCAAAGGATGGCGTAGCTAAGAGGTAACTGGTTATGTGCTCATGGCAAATATAACCAAGGGATGGACCTTATGCTAATATAGGGGTAAGTAACATATAGATATAGAGATAGATGTATATGATAAGGGTTAAATGACACACATGAGCCAGACTCAGGAAGATAACTAATAAACCAAAGGTTAGTGAGCATAGGCATATGGGTCCTAATGTTATATCATATCAGGAAATTGTCACACATCAGACATGAATGGGGCTCAGAGCTAAGCCTCTCCATACATTATGGAGAATATCAATCCTAGGTGCTGTTAGGGAGAGATTGTCGATGTTCTACCGTCAATCCCACCGAGGGGTATCCCAAGGTAGTAGAGTTTTGGTGGAGTGTTCGTAAAATCAGGAACTCGATGGTTACGTGACATGAGATTTATACATGTTCGGGCTGCCAACTAGGCGTAATACCCTATGTCCTATTGCTGATCTTGTATTACATAGTGTAAATATGAGGACAAGGTCGTCCTATCAGTCTTGAGTATTGGCTGATAGGGCTTGTTGAATCTCAATCTAGGTTGATCTTGGGATCGTTCAGACTGTTTTAGAGGCGTCCCTGCCTAGCCTTATATACTGGTGGGCAAGGTTACCGGTCGAAAACAGTGGAATACTAGTCTAATTCGAGTAGTAACTCGTGCAGGCCTTGCTATGTGAGTGCTTTCCTTATATAACAACTAGTTTCCTTGTGAAGTAGAGTCCTGTGCCGCCTACGCCACATTCTCTACTCGTTGTCATATCCTCCCTTCGAGTCTTCCTGCGTCCATGTGGGCCCTAGGCCTCCATGTCCGACAAGCCCCCGAGCGCTTCGTAGCCGGGTTCTTTTGTCTTTAGAGTGCTTGGCCTGATGGTTCGTGTGCTTTCCTGAGCTTGTCTGGAGGTCTTCGAGTGCTTCCTTGGACTATGTTTGCGCGCCGAACGCGCACCAAGATCCACCACAAGCACACAGATCTGTTGTAACTCTTCCCTCAAGAGTCCCTCAAGGTTATCAATCCGTGGAAACAAGGTCACAAACCCTAGATTAACTATGCATCGGAAAGCATTGTTCAAGTTGCAAGATTATTATGAATATGTAAACATGATCAACCATAAGCACATATGAACAAGAGATTACACATCGAGGATAAAGCCTAGCCTATGCATATGTTGTAGTTCTAGCTAGATCTGAAAGCAAAACATGGTCCCTAGCGGCGTGGTTAGTTACAAGCATATTAAAATCTCTACCCTCTGGTCCAACTCCCGAGAATGCCACCTTACACGGGCCACACCCTATCATGATGCTCCCTATCGGCGTGGTTAGTTACAAGTTCACGATCATAAGTTCGTATCATACTACTCGATAGAACCGGTATGCACCTCTAGCCACCATGACTACAAGAACACCCTATTCAATCTATGCACGCCGTAGATTGGAATTAGCAAACTCAAGGAAGTATAAAACCATAGAAGAAGGTGAAAGAATCGCAAAAGAATCGAAACGCATCTATTACTTCACCAAGAATGATTGTACATCATAAGATCACAACCGTGGCCATACCTTCTTGTGACTCCTAGCTCCAGAACTCCAGCGTGATCTTCCTCGTAGGGTGATCCCGCCGGCTAGAGCCTAGCCTAAGCTAGCCTCTAGACAACTGCACAGCCCGCGGCTCTCTGTAGACGGATGTCCCTCAAGTTCTGGCTGAAAGGTGAACTATTTATAGTTCTAGGAAACCCTAGGTCAATGGGGAAGGCGAGGCGGTGCAGGAATGGCTTAGGTCAGCCGGCCAAGGGGGTCTTGGGCCGGCCGACCAAACCCATTCTTGGCTCGCCTCATGCTCAATTTTTTCCCCACGCTTCCTTGGTGATTCTGAAGTCTTCCTTTCGTCGCATGTGGCCCCTGGATGTTTGTTGCTTCGAGATAAAATTGGCTCTTGATAACCTTCAATTTGAATTGCCTTCATCTCGAAGTAACTTGATCTTATCTTCAGTTGCTTAGTCCTTAAGCATTCTTGGAGGTTGGCGGGCTGAATCCAGGCATCAGTGGCCTTCAAGTCCATGTTCATAGCGCCTAGGCCTAGTAGGTCTCCTTCATCTGGGCTTCCGGCCTTCGTCTTTTGCTTATCTCAAATTTAGCCCATATTCGCTCCGAATTAATCATTTATCCTGCATAAACCAAAATCCTACAAAAACACATGCATATACGAAAATGTACCGGTTTTGAAGTATGATCAATAGTTTAGATATTAAATTCATGCAAATATCAAAGTTAAACAGGGGTAAAAGCGTGTCATTTAAGAGTGCCAATAGACTGCAGGTCTTGGCTAAAGGCGAGGTTGTGAGGTGCTCAAGCCCTTTCATGCTTTTGGTCTTGGGAGTGCGATTTAAAATCGCACTTCATATGAAGTATCCCCCGAGCTTTTAGGTCGAATCAATGAGTCAAGCTGAAGGTCTTGTAAAATCTTGAATCTTGGGTGCAAATTTGAAAAAACTCCATGTTAATGACCATGTGACTTGTAGCCCCCAAGCCTTGAACCATACTTTTGTGTGGTAAAAAAAGGGGTCAAAGGTGCTCATGGAATATTTTTTATGGATAATGAAGGTCCCCGAAATTAAAAGGCTAAGAACATTAGATAAATCTTTAAGTTTTAAGAACTCTTCTAAAAAAATAAAGATTTAGGTAACGTCTTTTCCTCCTTATAGGCTGGACAATGTCTGTTATCCAAAAAAAATGTTTTTCTCGAGGTAGCCCCGTCTCTGGTTATAAAAATAACATTTTAGGGTTTTTATTTTTCACCTTCTCTTGGATAGGAAAACCATCTTTCTCTTCCGTTGACGTCGCACTATTGCTGCCACCGCCATTAGTTTGTTTTGCCCTTCCTTAACCTTTCACACCTCGAGCCCCCGAGCGTGATGCGTCAAAAGAAGCTTGTGACGTCGAGGAAGATGCCTGTGTGGAAGAAGATTACCAAGCGGAAGCGTGCAGATTCAAATCTGGCTCCTCCCCCTCCAAAGCTTGGGAGGGTGGATGGTCCGCATTATTTTCCATGGCCTACTTGTATTCAGAGGTCAGTGGTGAACCATGCCAATCTGGAGCGTCTTGTGGATCTTGGTTTTTTGAAAGATCAAGCGATTCTTCAGTGGGCTGCTCATTCGTCGACCGAGACTGCAGGTCTTGGCTAAAGGCGAGGTTGTGAGGTGCTCAAGCCCTTTCATGCTTTTGGTCTTGGGAGTGCGATTTAAAATCGCACTTCATATGAAGTATCCCCCGAGCTTTTAGGTCGAATCAACGAGTCAAGCTGAAGGTCTTGTAAAATCTTGAATCTTGGGTGCAAATTTGAAAAAAAAACTCCATGTTAATGACCATGTGACTTGTAGCCCCCAAGCCTTGAACCATACTTTTGTCTGGTAAAAAAAGGGTCAAAGGTGCTCATGGAATATTTTTTATGGATAATGAAGGTCCCCGAAATTAAAAGGCTAAGAACATTAGTTAAATCTTTAAGTTTTAAGAACTCTTCTAAAAAATTAAAGATTTAGGTGACGTCTTTTCCTCCTTATAGGCTGGACAATGTCTGTTATCCAAAAAAAATGTTTTTCTCGAGGTAGCCCCGTCTCTGGTTATAAAAATAACATTTTAGGGTTTTTATTTTTCACCTTCTCTTGGATAGGAAAACCATCTTTCTCTTCCGTTGACATCGCACTATTGCTGCCACCGCCATTAGTTTGTTTCGCCCTTCCTTAATCTTTCACACCTCGAGCCCCCGAGCGTGATGCGTCAAAAGAAGCTTGTGACGTCGAGGAAGATGCCTGTGTGGAAGAAGATTACCAAGCGGAAGCGTGCAGGTTCAAATCTGGCTCCTCCCCCTCCAAAGCTTGGGAGGGTTGATGGTCCGCATTATTTTCCACGGCCTACTTATATTAAGATGTCAGTGGTGAACCATGCCAATCTGGAGCGTCTTGTGGATCTTGGTCTTTTGAAAGATCAAGCGATTCTTCAGTGGGCTGCTCATTCGTCGACCGAGATGCATCCTATGGATCCAGCCGACAAGATTTGTGTTTCTACTTCTTTTGTAGAAATGGGTCTTGGATTTCCTACTTGTCGTTTTCTCGGTGACCTCCTTGACTTTATCATCTGGAAATCCAAAATCTTGATCCCAATGGGATTTTCCATATATCTGCTTTTGTCCACTTTTGTGAGGCTTTTCTTGGGATCTATCCTGATTTCGACTTGTTCCGAGTTGTTTGTCCTTACTCCTTTCCTGAAATAGTTCTCTGTTTCTCCTGTTGGAGGGGCATTATTCAATTTCGACTAGGTCCAGGGCAAAAATATCTCGACTACTCTTTGCTCGCATCTGGAGCTGAGTGGAGGCACTCGTGGTGGTATGTTGGGAATCATCCGCCTACTTTGCCAGAGTTTACTGGAAGGACTCCCGTGAGCGAACCTTGTTGGAGTGTTGTTCCGGCTTGTAAAGATCCTTAGAAGTTGTCTTCTCTGTACAAGACCATCGAGTATTTGAAAACGCAGGGGGTGACTATGGCATCAGTTGTATCTAGCTGGATTGAGTGCAGAGTGCAACCCTTGATGTTGAGGACAAACATGGGTTATGAGTACAGTAGTCGTCATGACCCTTCTCGTATGAGTGCTGAGGATTTGATTGAGGGGGAGAACCTGGAGCGGGTTCGATTGGTGCTTCCTGCGATTGTTAAGAAACCCTATATCCCGTAGTTGTATGATCGAGAGCATCCTCCTCATCAGTTAACATGTGGAACCATTAGTTCATTGACCCGACTAGTTTTGTGTTCGAGTGCTTGATCATGCATCTTCGTAGGTTCTTGGTGCCCCTGCGCCGTCTCTGCTTGCTGAAGAAGAGGAAGATGATCATTGGAGGTACGATGGACCTCTTCTCGGTGATCTTGAGGTAAGGGGGACACTGTGAGTTTGTGTCTAAAACGTTAAAATCCCTCAAGATACATCGCAGACAGGTTCCTCTATTAATGAGCCTCGTTCCAGGTAACTTTGTTGCTTTGATGAGCTTTCCTTAATTCTCCATTTTGTAGCTTTGATAGATCCTTTTGGCTCTTTTATTTGCTGCAGGTTGAATCTCGAGGACTTGCCTCCGCCAGCCTCCGAGCCAACTTTTGCAAAGGAAATTGCTCTGTCGACTCCTGGGGAAGCTGTAGAGACTATTAATGTGACGCCGTTCGAGCAAATGACGAAGGATGTTGTGGTTGACTAGTCGGCCGCAGAATCCTCATTGCTCATAAAGACAAGTGCCGCTGAGAAGAAGGTTGTATTTGGCGCTCCTCGACTTCGTACGACTAGTTCTGATAGGTGAGGCATTGAAACGTCTTGTTGTTATTTTCTAGAAGTCTTGCCCTTTGGATTATGAATTTCTTGAGCATTTTTCCTTGGTTGTTTCCTGGTTTTTGCAGAGTGTCGACTCTTTTGTCTGGTGCGAAGAATGTCTCGAGCAGTCTGCCTTCTCACTTGGCTATGCCCGGGAAAAGTGATATTCGACCCGGTGTTGAGGCAAGTGCTTCTGAGAGGGAAGTCGACACTCGGACTGCTGCTTCTTGTTCTAAGGCCCTTGCTGAGTGGAGTCGAGTACTATTGATGAGGCAGTCATGGCACCGCGCTCCGTTGATAAGATAGTGGTGGCCAGTGTGGTGCCTAGTTTCGCTGACAGAGTAATCGTTGTCTTTGGCTCGGGTGCTGGTGATTCTGAAAAGCAGGAGTGCTCTGTCCCTTTTAGTGATCCCTTGAAGGCTTCTCTTGATGAGTCTGTAATCTTGAGGGAGAAGATATCTGCTCTTGAATCGGAGGTGGCAGAGCTTAAGAGACTTAACCTTGATCTCAAGACTCGTTACAATGAATCAGAAGCCGCTCGATGGAAAAGTCTTCGAGAGCATAGTATGGCGACTGATAAGATTATTCAGAATATTGACAATTATGTCGATATTGATGATATTAAGGCCAAGCATGCTGCTGAGATCCAAACTTTGACCGTAAAAATGCAGAGTAAGTTTTAACTTTCATCTTTTGTCTTGTCTTGTCTTCATTGATTACTCCTGAATCTCTCTTTCCTTTGTCAGATTTTGAAGTTGACTATATGGAGCTCCAATCTGATCGCGAAAATTGGAAGAACGGGGTGTTCAATCTTACTAAAGAGAATGAGAGGTTGCGGTCCTCCAAAAGTCTTCAGGGATCATATAATGCTTTGAATGTTCATCAAGAAGCTCTTGTTAAGCGATATGTGGATTTGGAGAGATCAACGACGAAGGTAGCAGATTCCATTGCTCCAGTTCTTGCCGGCACTCGTCCACAACCACTTCTTGACCGTTATTGCGGAGTTGTCTACGAAGTTTGACTCGTTTTTGTGGCGTACTTGTACCTTTGTGATCAATAATGTCCTTGAAGTTGTGCGGTCTTTTTATCCTGATATAAACTTGGATGGCATGCTGGATGGCCAAGCCAAAGGTTGTACCGCTGCTCAATTTATGGTTCACTTAGAGTTCACTTGGGTGATTGCGGAGCAGGTCGTGGAAAAATTGGATCTCGAGAAGAGTAACTTATGTAATGAAGTCTATTTAAAATTGACTTGCTTTTCTTATGTGCAGAAAAAGTTACTCTTTGAGATGTATTTCCGAATGGAAGAGTAGAACAACATAGGATTTTTGTGCTTTCGCTTTGAAGCCTCTGCTAGGTTCAAAGTGGCCACTGTTGTAGTTTTTCCAACCAGCTTGTCATAACTCTATTGAGTCCCTCAGTTGCTTGTATATACATTGCTATTTGAGTGACTTGTGTAATTGTGGCTTTCTTGAAGACTAGTTTGTAAGATATCTGTTTGTCCTGTATGAGTAATGTACTCGTTGACTAGGTTCTTTTGTTTGTACTATATAAAGTACTCAGATCGGGTCCGACTGCTTCCTGAAACTAGAAGACTTATGTTTGTTCGAGTGGTTTGCCTGACATGCTCTTCCACCCCTTTTCAAGCTTTGTTATTTTTTCCTAGTTCAGACTCTGGTGCTGCTGTAAGGCCAGCGTACATCATCAATTATCTATCGCTTTGAGTTATTTCTCTTGGAAATAAGCACTTGAAGATCCTGGAAAAGGTTGTCCATTGTTTGGACCAATTACGACTGTAATTTCCTTAGTCTTTCACCGTACTATAGTCTTTAAAGAGGGGCATTTGAGCTAGTAGATTAATCTAGCTAAGTCTTGTCTTGAGAGAGATGCACACTTAAGAAAACTCTCCACTAAACAACTCAAGACTATCATGGCATGGAACTACAAGCAAGAAAATCGACAAAAAGAGGCTTGAATTGGAAGTGTTGCAGAAGGTCAACACAGATCGGATATCCGATCGGGGCATTCTAGAACGGATCGGACTATACCCCAATTATCCAATCGATATAATTTGTTGACCTATTAATCTGACCAAGTGAAAGAAGCATGTGATCGGATGAATGGATCAAAAGATGAACATGAAGGTGAAAAACCTTCATGATCAGAATATCTGATCCATGCAATATCAGACTATCGACCGAACATTGAATAGAAAATATTGACTTCATTGTAGAGACGATGTCAAGCGCAATGGAGGCCATGTCATAGGAAAAGAATATCTGATTGAGGCATCAGAGTTTTGACCGAGCATTCACTAGCCATTGTGAGATAGAATTGGGGTTTGGTTAGTCTAGACAATTACCATGGACCGGAATATACGTAGGATCAGACTATCGATCGGAGCTTAAAGAAAATATCCTTTCTTTGGACTGAATGGAGTCTAGCACACCACAGTGTCTGAAATATCTGACCCAGTCAAAGAATTGATCGGATCATCCAATCAGTGCTACTTTTCTAGGGTCTACTTTAATAATGGCTAGCTCTTGATCTCTTGCCTATATAAGCATCATCCCTTGGTCATTTGACCCGCTCCTGACATCCTTGAACACCTGAAGCAACCTAGTGCAGTTGAGTTATGCAAGAGCCAAAGAATTGAAGATTCAAGTTGGATTTCTACTTCATTGTGTCTTGAGAGAACAAGCTGCATAATTCTCTAGATGAATCTTAGTGAGGTCAAGTGAGAGTGAGAGTGCTTGTTACTCTTGGTGTTTGACGACACCTAGACGGTCTGGTGACCTTAGAGTTCTCGTTGAGCTCTTTGAGATTGTGGGAGCCCCAAAGGAAGATCTCGTGCACATGGTGTGAAGCCTGTCGTTCCGAAGACGGAGAAGGGATATTCTTAGTGAGGACTTGAGTCTACGTGATTTGAGGTGAAGCAATACTCTTCATGAGTGCTTCAACGTGGACTAGGGGGAAGCGTCAACGACTCGATACCACGGAAAAAATTCAGTCACCTTTGCCATATCTTTACTTTCCCGCACTTATCTTCATTACTTTTGTATTTTACCTTCTTGCTCTTGATGTTGCTTAGGTTGTCTTCTTTGCTAGTGTGATCTTGGCTAAGGTGTAGTAATCATGTTAGTGTGGTTTCCTTCCTAGGTTCGCTTTTGTAGCTTGTTTGTCTCCTTTGTGAAATATAGGTTTGGACAACACTAGATTCTAGGATAAGGTTGTTTTTCGTATTCTTAGAAATTTGAAAACGCCCAAATTTACCCCCTCCCCTTGGGCCATCGATCCCTACACCATTTGGAAACAAAATATGCTCATCATGTGTATGCTATTTTTTATGTAGCAAGGGTGGCCTGGTGTAGCTGCTGATCAGAAGCATATTCTAATTTTTGTGCTTTTCTTTCTGGTGTAGCAGTAGCATCTGCAGTGAGTTTGGCACCTTTATTTCGCCTGTGTTTTCATTACTCTGGATTTTTGCCATATCTCTTCCTATATCTTTTCCTCTGGATCTCACATCCATGGACGAGTACATTTGGTAGTATAGGAAATATTGTACTACCAGATGTGTGTCTGAGAGTGTTTGTGTTCTGTGTTTGTGTGAGTCCGTTGCGACTCTCTTCTTCTATTAATAATGATACACAACTCTCATGTGTGTTAAAAAAATGTACCCCTATATGCCCACGTGGCTCAGTGCAATATGAATCCCATGAATCAATCCTTCCTACACCATTTACCGTTGCATTCATTTTTCTTTTGCTTTATTCAGCAATAATGTATTTTTATCTCTAAAAATGCATTTTGATTTAAATGCTTTGATATAGAACTTTTACATTAACTTTTTGAAGAAAAAAAGGCTCTGGTACTAAAATTTCAGTTTGCTTGTCGTGAAGGAAAATCCCTTATGATCACTGAATATAAGATCATTCTGCTGCACCCTTCAAACCCAGAATATTCTGTGGATAGAAACACTCAATTCTTTTCTTATGAGGAGAAGACCTTTTTTGTTTTATTTGCTGAACGTCTATCTAGTTATTTACTTCTTTCAAGAAACAATCCAGCTTGTTTTTTCAGTAGTTTGCTAAGGATGACAAATTCATTTTGATGTCTAAGTTCAGTGGCTGCACCCCTGAAACAGAACATGACATCCTAAAGACAAGCAAACAGTTACTTTAGTGTCTGGTCACTGGTTGTTCCTTCATGCGCATAACCAGGGCTGCAGGGCATCTAACAAAAAAAAAAAGCTAGAAAAGGCAACAAGAGGCAGGCAAATAATCCCCTTGGTCCTGGCAAAATGAACACTTGTTAAGAACCGGCTGGAAACAATAATTTGGCCCTGTTTGTTTAGGATTCTGGTTGACTTCAAAGGCTTGACTTTGAAAATCCAAAAGTCGGATGACTCCAAGAATCAGACCTTTGAATTTCCCAAAATTGAGCCTTCAAAATCAGCCAGAATCCTAAACAAAAACATTGTTTATGACTAACCATAGGTAATCTAGTGAACATCTCTGAAGAACATGGCTAGATTCATGATATATGTGTGATGTACCTAAAAATGCAAGTGGACTTGAAGCCCAACAACAAATGCGTTCATATTCTTTTTTTTTTGAGAAAATAAATATTCATCTTCTGTCACTGTTTTGAAAGAACAACGTGATTGCCTTGTCGTGTAAACTAATTTCAACTGTGGTGGTGATATCATTTCCCACTTCCTATATGTTGCGATGTTTTTATTTGGCCATTTATGGGTGTTTCTGAATCTTGATCATGATCCACTAGATTGGTGGTGATATGTCATAATCCAAGACAGGATATTCAATTTCATAAGGATCAGAGTCATTTGTGGTGATTGACTGATATGCATTTTTCCTGAATGTCATTGGGTCGCTGCCTACGAGTGATCTGAACTGCACAATCAAATACGGATCTCTGTCTACCTAATTTAAAAGTTTATTTAGTTATTTTTCGTTTTTAGTTTACTATTCAGGACTACTTCGTTCTCACTTTTGATCTCCCATTTTATCATTTTATTTTTGCTACGACATTTTTTTTATTTGCTTCCCCTTTAAAACATCAAGCATTGACAAACTACATAAACATCGTATTCATGCATTTTTGCTTGGATAGAAAGCCATATCAGATTAACGAATTTGACTTCCATCTCTTTGTCTTAAGAACAACTGATGCCCTCCTAGATTGTGTTTAAATTTTCAGATTGGTTTCATCGACCAAAACACACGTCGCTAAAAATTTTTTCAACTGCTTTTGTTTATACCTCGTTTGTCTGCCGGTCTGCCTTTCCAGAAAGGGTTTCAGTTGACATTGACTTGAAGTGTAATATTGAATGTTGTGACTTTCCTCAGACAGCTATTTAGCGTACAATGTCATAGCTTAAGATCTTGTTTCTTAGCCTCCGTATTGACTCGGGGACAAAATTCACGTCTCTACCTTCGTTATTACTTCAGAACAGTAGCTTCTCTCCTAGATTGTGTCCAGGAATCTTTTCATCGATCCACCAAACATATGTACAATAAAACTTGAAAAGATATTAGGTGCAGGTCGTAAACTGTTTACCATCCTCATTTGGATAGATCGATTTTTTAAGAGATCTATTGTTCGTTTGTCTGCACAAGTACTGGTAGCTTAGTATTAGGATTCGTCAATCATAATGTGATGGAAATTACAGTAGCAACCAAACTTAAATCTTATGGTCTGTGGACCATGCCATGTCGAAAATGAAATGTATTTTACCACACACAGAGACGAGATATCAAAGAAATAAGATTGGTAGCAAAATTCAGCAGCCCACACATTTAATTGGGTGAAAACATCTTTAGGATAGACCTCGTTCTACTTCGATGTAAATGTACTAGCCCATTGGATTTCATTGAAATTTATGCTAGATTGTGTTTTAGATCCCCAAATTTACTAGAAGATTTGTGGCAGCCAGCATCTAACCAGTCAATTAATCAACAGCAGGTTCATTGTACACAGCCTTAGTTTCTCTTTTCGAGAATGCACAGCCTGAGTTAATACTTAGAGCTGAAATGATTGACCTCAGCACATGTCTGTGGCGCCTGCCTCTGAGTGGAGAACTTCATTTCATTTAATATCAACTATAGGTGGCTAATTGTAAATTGTGCTGACTTTGCACGATAAGTAATTTAGTGTGAAATGTTTTTAGTTCCACTTCTTAGTAATTACCAGTTGCAGTCTGCAGAATATAAATGGCGTAATTTAGAGTACCTCATATTTAATGTAGCGAGGTTTTTTACGGTGCTCTGTTCATGAGTCCTGATCGGATGGTTAAAAAATAAGAGGAAGCTGTTACAAGGAACCAATAGTGTGGACCGGTACCTATTATTTGTGGGCCAAGAACTATTTATAAAAAATAAAGAAAAGGGCATATTGGTATTTTCTTCTTGGCCTATACGTTAAGTTGTATCCGGTACCCAACTCCTCCCCTTCCCTTTGGGCTCTGGCGACCTCAGATCGTGCGAAGGTGGGGGGAAAAAATGGCGCAGTTGGTGGAGATGTACGCATACTCGCCGGCGACAGAGCACGGCTGTGGGATTCTCCTGGCAGCAGGGTCATCATCCGTCGCCTTGACGTACTCCTCACGCACCGGTGATGATGTTCGCGAGCCCGGAGCCCCTACAGTTGGAAGAGGAATAGAGTAGCCATGTTCCCGGAACGATGGGAACGGGAACGACGTTCCCGTAACGAGGATCGGCACTTATGGATGATTTTTACACTAAATTGTTCCCGGAACGTTCCCGTTCCCGTTCCGGAACGACGTTCCCGGAACGAGGCCACATTCCCGTTCCCCGGCTACTAAGGAATAGACACCGGATGGCCGGCAAGGCGGCAACCCTGCAAAGGTGGACGTCGGCGAGTCTGTGGAGGAGGAATGGACGTTGGCGAGCCCGTTGAAGAGGAACGGACAGCGAGTTTTTTTCAGATCGTGGAATTAAGAACGTGTTGCCTTAACCAGAGGCAAAATTACTGTTCTACCCTTGTTTATAATTAATCTTCACTCCCTGAAATCACACGTTCTAGAGAAATTACGGTAGGGGAACCTCCCAAGCACTGTAAAGTAGTAGAAAGGGACACTCTGAACTACAAATATGAATATCAGATTCTATATAGGTCTCAAAATCGGACTATGCCAGTGTATCCAGAAAAAAACTCAAAAGTTTGGAGTTTACCTATCTGTGTTTTGTCTGCTAACCATGGCTTAAGCTATGAGGAGCATGTTCAGTTGACTTGTAACTGCTCGTCTGGGATTGCTGATTAACAATTGTGCTGACTGTGCAGAAGTAGTTTGACTGTAGATACTTTACTTTCACTTGTAGCCCTTCTCGTTGACCTAGGAAGTTGTGAGTACTTTGTAGTACTACCCATCAGAAGCATCAATTTCCTTGCCCTATCATTATTAGCCTACCAATGGTTGTTCCTCCAACTGTCTTTTCCGAATGCAGAGACTAAATGTGCCAATATACAGGAGTATGTGGTATGGTAAAAAACCCACAAATTAAATGATGAGAAATGGTTGATACATTGGTTTGGCTTCTTACGTAGCTATTATACATCTATAATCTACATTGATGAAGCTAAGTAAGAAAGAGCACAGCATCAGTGTATCATCTCCCTGCACATTTCATTCCAACCCAACGAACATATAGCAGCCATAATAAATTGAGTAATTGACAATCAATAAAGATGAAAAGTGCGTGTAAATCTTTTCTGGATTGGCATTATGAGTAACCACTAGAAATGTTCCACATACATTTCCTTCAGTTATTTGTAATGAAAATATTCCATAGTAAATGGAAAATATGGTTTCCTCAATGGTGTGTGAGTTTGTGTACAAGATCGATCTGTTTGTTTGCATGTGTTTTGTTTGGTCAACCTTAGCTCATGTTAGGGACTCCATACATCAAATAATAACGTTGACATTGCACACGTCGGTGTAAATTATTGCAGTGGCTGACTTTTTTCCAAAACCCCATAGATAACTGTAGCCTTTCACTTTGCTTTAATTGACATTGGCTTACTTGAGTATACCTTGCATGCTCTGTTTACGTTATCCCTAAACCAGAACTCACGCTGTTCCAGCAGAGCAATCCTTCAGCTACATACAACTCTGGTTTACTTATCTGTATGAATAACATGAACACCCAGTGATAAGTTAATTAAGATAGTGTGCATAAGAATAGAATAAAAAATGGCCGCTGGCTGACGTAGCCCACATGACAACCTGCCTATATAAACCTCACAACTGCGAGCCCAGACCAAGCCAACGCAACCAACTTCTCAAAAATCCAAACCCAACCCAAAAGCTGTTTCGTCATCTTCAACCACCTTTTCACATCTCAAGATGAAGATGAGGATGGTTGCTCATGACATGAAGCTCAAGGGCTTCAAGAGGGCACTGAACCAGCAGAAGGCCAGGTTCTACATCATCCGTCGATGTGTGGCGATGCTCATAACCTGGCATGATTGATCAAGCAGTCAAGAGCAAATTCTCTACTTGTGTGTCCTACTTTATAATTGTTTTTTCTTCGTTGATAGGGAATTCTGTTGGCTGCATTTTATTCCCCCTGAATCTGTGATGTACATAGCTGTATATAGTTTGACAAAGGATCCAGAATCAGAAATGAATGGCAGCTTCTGTTGAAAATTCGAGAATTGTTTTCGCCACTTCTTTCTTTTCTGATTAAATTCTGAAGTTTAAGCTTCCATGATGACATGTTGGCATGCAAGATGCAACTGAACGATACAAATCTTGCTCATTACTGAACAAGTAACCAGGCACCATAAACCACATAAAGACCAAAGCTTCAGACTTGATGTCACTGCATAATATGGCCAAAGGCTTTGGTCAAGTAACCAGTTGTTATCATTTCTGGAGGGTTAATTAGATCATTGTCAAATATCTTACCTCAAGCTTACTGGTAGGTTGATCATCCCGCCTTTTATGGGTCTCAGTTGAAAAATATACTGCCCAACTGTAATTGCTGGTTAGCATATGTGATGAGTACTGACTATGTGCAAGTGGTTGACAATGGGGTATTCAGGTTGCACTACTTAGTTTTACAATTCATATGTTGGCCTTGCACTACGACTGACAAAATGATGGTTGTCATTGCTGAAATATGTGGCATGATAAGAAAATTTATATGCAATTTTGTTGATGAATAAGACTTGCACCGTCAAATTTAGTACATGTAGGTTCAGAAAGGGGAAAAAGATTTTGTTACCAAATGCATGATAATTTTCTCATGCAAACAGCACAAATCTGGTGCCTTTATTAAAGTGAAGTACATATAGGCTCAGAAGAGTCTCAGTGTGTCACATTCCTGCATATCGCATTATCTGTCACTTGATTCAGAAGGATGAAGAGAAATGCATCCAAAACTGTGGAACCCAGTTGGTCGCAGAGTAATGTAATATGTGCAAAAGTACAATAAATCGTAATAGAATCTTCTAGTCTACTATTTCTTCTGGTCCAATTTACTTGTAATTAGGAGATGAAGTTTATAGTAAAAATTTTCCCTTACTTTTTCGAAGTGAATGCTAACCCAAGAATAAAAATGAAGTAAAATATTATTTGTTAGGACAAATCTACTTGTATTACTTTTTTGGTTCTGAGTGAAACTAAAACAAAGAAGGCAAGTAATAATGGTTATAATTTTGGAAGTTAATTGCGCACAGTTGAGAATCACTTCTATTAATGCTTGGTTCCGAGTGAAATTAAAAAAAATAGCAAGTGAATTTTGTCCTAAAGTGACATTCTTGGATAACTGGCTTCAATGATTTACATATTACCTTTTGGCCATTGTTAATGAAATTTTTCCGGGGTTAAAAAGAATATACAATTGCCACAATGATAAGTGGGCTCAATTCTAGATTGTTGGAACTGAACTGCATACTGAATTATTTGGTTGACCTTACTTAGCTCTTATCAGTGATTAATCATAAAGGTTGACCTCTTTAATTATGCCTCCCAGCACCAAAATTTGAAATTTTGACTTTTCTTTAGTTGAAATTAGTGAAGTATTGTGCATTCTCTGTTTGTATTATCTGTAAACTGTGAGCCAATGCTAGGGAAGTCTCTTCAGCTACATGCTTCAGTTCTTCTTTACTTAATTTTGTCGTCTTTGGAAGCCAAGTTGACCTTTGAAAAGTTTGAATGGACAATAACATATCTTGTACTCGCAGCTGAGCAGTCTATCCTCGAAATGAAAATCTAAATTAAACTACTACTTCTGCCAACAATAAAACTAATCTAATATATTTTCAAATATTTAGGTCAGAATCATGAAAATCGTTGATGTAGATTTGTGTTGAAAAGTACTTAACATAATTATACCTAACTATTTTTGAAACATATGTTTCAAAGATCATTGGGTGTAAACAAGAGCTCTTTTACGGTACCCAATACTACCTAATGGTAGTATGGTAGTATAACCGGTTTTTTGTTGTGGACAAAAAGGTAATTTGCACACAAATAGAGAATCACTTCGAGCTCTTTTACGGTACCCAATACTACCTAATGGTAGTATGGTAGTATAACCAGTTTTTTGTTGTGGATAAAAAGGTAATTTGCACACAAATATATTATTTAGAATTCATGAATAACGTGAGATTAGGTTAGATAAAACATTTCATATATTTGATTTCATTTATTACAAAAATATTATTTTTTGTTTCCAATCATACCCTTATACTACCTATGAATACTACCCATACTACCGTAAAAAAACCGGTAGTACAGAATTAATTTCAGCCGTCGGATCTTTCGAAATAGGTCCTTTTTTATTGCATACGAGTCCTCTCTAAACGGTAGTACAATGTAGTATTGTGTACCGTAAAAGACCTCGTAAACAATGACTAGGGCCCATTTCAATATTTCTACCACATTTCATAACTCTCAACAATAAAAAATCAAATTCATAGAGCAGGATCTTTTTTTTAGAAATCTTAATTTGAGGTTTCGTTTCTAAGCAGCAGTCCCTAGTATTTTTTTCGAACACGTTGGAGATCTTCGTATCAATATATTAAGAGGATTAAAGCCCCTGGTATTATCATCGTATCTTAGTCACTGTTACACATTCAATTTTGTCAGTAATAATGCAGTGAAGGTGATGCTAATATATATGTTATCAGCATACAATCAGGTCAAATAGGCATCTGGACGTTGGAGTAAACTATTCCAAGATTCGCGTGGACTTTATTTTTTTTATGCAAAGCATGAACCCAGTGATAAGTTAATTAAGGTAGATGTGTGTAAGCAAGGGGTAAAAACGGTAATAAGCTTACACAGGCCACATGGCAACTGCCTATATAAACCACACAACTCCAAGCCCAATTCAAACCAAAGCTCAAAAACTGGAATCCAAAATTAAAGCCACCTCATCATCACTACTTGGAATCAAGATGAAGATTGGCGCTCGTGATCTGAAGCTGAAGGGCCTCAAGAAGGCTCTCAAGGAGCAGAAGGCCAGGCTCTACATCATCCGTCGATGCGTTACAATACTCATGACCAGGAATGATTGATGTGTTTATTGACCAAAGAAACAGTAGGAAATTTGTCAAATTTTTTTTACTGTTCTATTTGTTTGTTTCTTTAATGGGCCAGTGTGATGGCTGCAATTTTGGCCTAAATCTGTGATATATGTAGCAACTGTACATAGTTTGGAAAGTAGGCAGAATGAAAAGGATCTTCTGTTGAAGTTTGAAGTACTATTTGCCCCCCTTTCTTTCTCTTTTGATGTGGCCTTGCCAGAAATTCTGAACTTTTAGGCCTCCCTGACATGTTGGTGATTTGGCATGAAGTAGAAGATACCAGATTTTCTTAGCGCACAAGTAAGCAATCACCATAGGTCACAAGAGAGGTCATACCATCAAGATTCATGTCAAAATGCAATTTGGCCAGAATCAGTTGGTGGCATGTCATGTCGATGGTTCGATCTCATATAGTCATACTGTGACTCCCATCTGCGACAACGAAGTGGTGCTTTTGATCATCGATAACTTAATATGAATGCAACTACACCGAGTGCCTTACTTCGACTAGACCATGTTTATGAAAGGTTACATGATTTATAAAAAGGTTGTCAGTTTGATCTATACAAAGAGTGGATCAAGTTTATGGACCTTTTAAGAGAGGTCAGGCTACTTCTAGTAGGTATCTCAAGATTCTAAAATTAAAAGAAGCATCTCCATAGTTTAGTTGAGTTGGTATGACATCTAATTATATCTAGCAAAGGAAAATTCAAAAGTTGATCTGAGTACTAGTGCTTGTGGGAGCACATAGCTTTTGGGAGAGCACAAACAATGCCTACCTCGTTTGTGAAATAATAAAGGAGGATGTATAGTGAAATGCCACAGGATCCCACTTTGCAAAAGTTGATAAGTGCTCCCATTGTTCTACAGTTCCTACCAAGACACTGAGCTCTCCATCTTTTTGGCCTGTCTTCTAGATCTTTTCTACTTCTCATGGCTGATATTGGCAGCCATGATAACAGCTATTTTCTGAAAGTAGGTGTCTGCTTTCTTTTGTCTGAGAGTTGTTAAGGATCTGTTCTCCTTTAGTTTTTTCAGATCTGTGGTAGGGTGTACACGAGACACTATGCTCAATTCATCCAAATGAATTATGCAAATCTTGTCACGTAACGTAAGTGTGGTGCCCTTTTTATTATCATAAAAATGTTCAGGCTTGAAAGCTTATCTGAGAAAAAAAAAGAAATGAGAAAAGCTTCAAAATGGTGGTTCTGCTGGAGAACTTCATAGGTTGCATCAGAATTGTTTTTTTTTCTTATTCCTTAATTTTTTTTTTGTGAATCAAATGTTTCCCTATCCTAACTTTTTTAAAGTTAGCATGTCTTTGCTCTATTGTGTACTGCTACGGAAACAGAGATATACTTTGCAACTATATGTCTATTCCATTTTGATTCCGCTTGTTGCGACACAATGTAATTGACATTGACTTGCTTTCATGGATTAAAAAATGCTTAATCTGCACTATCACCACAAGCCTTACTTTTGTTGAATTACATATGGCTCATGGATTAAAAAATGCTTAATCTGCACTATTTCCACAAGCCTTACTTTTGTTGAATTTCATATGGCACTAGAGAAGATACAACTCATACAGTGTGCTACATGAAGCTAAAAATCATGGTAAAATTCAACCAAACCTGATAATAAATTCATAAAAGGTGCTGAATGCAGGCTCAAATCTCATAACTTTTCACTCTGTTAGTAGTTCGGTCACTATTTCAGGAGCTGAAAGTTTATATGACAGTCAAAGTGAGACAATTCGATCAAAAATGCCTTTCTATATACATAAATAAAACGTGGAAGTTTCTGTGACAAGAAGCAGACAAAAATCATTTGTCATTTCTTGTTTCAAAAAGAATAATTTGTAGTTCCAATTTAAATGACAATCGCCAATATGAATACTCGTTTGATTACAATTTAGCATTATGATTATTTTTTTGGATCTTTACTCTTTGGGAAAAAAGATATTGTTAAATCACTTATAGAATTTAGATACAACTCTGACAATTTAGATACCAAAGAAAATATGCTTCTAGTTAATTATGATGCAACTGTGACATAGACATGCAATCAGACTCTTAAGGGCCGTCAAACCCAAGTTCAGTGAACATTATCATCACAATCAAATATAGATGGAAAACAAATTAGAAGTCCACCCTAGGGGTTATAGAGAGGCACAGAGGATACCAAGAACCGTCAAATCAACATCTTTGTGAACCAACTGTTTCCCTGTCATTGGTTTTTAAAGTTAACCACTGCAAGAACAGAAATGCTTGACAAGTGCATTCTATTTGATTTTAATTCAGCTCCTTGCAATACAGGGAAATTAATCGAAATTGACACTAGAAAATTCCCAGTCTGTTTGATTTTCATAAGGTACAGGGGTATTAAACTCATAAAGTCTTACATAAATCTCAGTCTCATGGTAACCTAGACTTCTCTATTTATAAAGCTCTGAACACTATCTTTTGGTGCCGTGAGTATAAATAGGAGCAGAGTCAAGTTCACAAAAAAAAATGTCTTCGACATAAACAGATCAAATAAATGTTAGACAAGCAAACGAGAACCAATTGGTGTTCCTTGTTTCAAAAGGATCCCTTGTCATTCCAATTTAAAATTTTAAACAACCACGCACTTTCACCACTATGACAATGCGAATGCTCATTTGATTATAATTTGACATCTAGGAGTTATTTGGATCTTTATTCTTTATGAAAACTAGACTTCGCTAATTCATTTTTATAATTTAGCCACCTATAGCAAAGAGAATCTCCTTCTAGATAATTTACCATACAACAGGAACATAGACAAGCACTCAGAGTTTCAAGAGCCGTCAAATCCAAATCTTAGTAAACATTATCACCACAATCGAACGTAGATGGGAAACACATTAGAAAGTCCACCCCTAGGGGTTGTAGAGAGGCACAAAGGATATCAAGAGCCATCAAATCGATATCTTAATAAACATTATCATCAGCATTACGCATTTATGCATAGTCTGAGCCAGTACAAAATCCCCTGCCTCTCTCTTTCACAATCTGGCCCAATATTATTTCCCCTCTACCCCCTCAAGGCCTCAACTACCTGAGAACAACCGCCTCCACCTCACACAATGCCAAGCACAGCTTCGCCACTTTCCCATCCTTTAGGCTCTACCACCAAGGCACCAACAACAAGAAAACCAAAACATCCCCATCGCCTCCAAAATACTACACAATTAAGAGAGAAGCATCAAGCATACATCAACAGTGACACAAAGGCCCTACATGATTGAAAAGAACTTGATGCCTGCCTGCCTCCTTCCTTCTGGCCCTACCACTTATGTCATGTAACAACCACTTCTCATCTCTTCTAGAGCTAGAAGCACTGGTACAGGTCTATGGGCTGCTGATTCCATGTGCAGCTGGCACCAAGGAGATCATATGAGTTGCTGGATGTGATGTTGTTCACCATGGCTGGATTTGTAGAAGCACTGGCACCGGTGCTAGTGATGGTGTTCATGTAGCAGAGGATCTCAGTCAGAGCACCCAGCCTGCTGTCCAGCTCCATCTTCTGGGTCTGCAGAACAGAGTTTTGTGCTTGCACTGCCACAAGGTTTTGGCTGGTTATGCTCAGTGCCATGCTGAGCTGCTTGTTCTGGTCCTTGAGCTGCTTTACCTGTTTTAGGACACGACACTATACCTCTTAGTGATATGAATTTAACATTTTCTCATTGTCATGTAGGCAACTTCGGTGAAACGTCAAAAGTTGATTAGACAAAATCATGATAGTAGATTTGTTTACTTGTTGCTTTATTCAGTGAATTAGCTAGCTAGCAAGCAACAGACAATTTTGTGGGGCCTTTGGGCAAAAGGCGCCACAATTATTGAGCTTGTTTGGGCAGATATTTCAAGTGACCCTTTGTTCACATCTGTTTTGCCTTTCTTTTTTTCACTTGCACATGAGTGCAAGCCTAATGAATAAAAAATAAGAATAATTGTGACAACAGAACAATAATTATTGGATCTGTGTGTGCTTTCATCATGAACTATAATAGACTTATGCTCAGACATAAATAGCACATACATATACCTGTGAGGTGAGGTCGTCGAGATGCTGTTGCTTTCGCAGCCGAGACCTCCGAGCCGACTCCCGGTTCGACTCCTTCCTCCGCTTCCTCCTCCTCTCCATCTGGGCTTGGAGGTCCAGGTCATCCTCCGATCTGGAGCTCCGGGTCCCCAGACTCGACCCAGACGAGGTCCCACTTGACATAGTCACGTCCTCTTGTTACTCTCAACTATTTCACTCTCTTATTTGTTACCCCTTTGTTACTACTTTACTTATATATCCTATATAGAAAGCTTAGTTAATTGCAAAATTTACAAGTAACTACAGGGAGGCTACTGAGAAGACATAGAACCAGTAGAGGAAGACAACGGAGAAGGACTGCACAAGGCGGGTGATGGCAGAGCCGATCATAAAACCAGAGAGGAGGTGCTCGGACAGGACGAGCAACAACATCTAAACAGATGCTGCGGCTTCTCTACTAGTCTATCATTAAGAACATGGAGCAAACTACTCTTCTTCAGTTAAAATTAAAATTTGTTTGTCGATATATATGTATGTGTGCGTCAAGAAAGGGTAGGCTATATATTGCTCAAGAAATTTTTGGCAGAACCTCCCCTTGGACAACTGAAGGTGAGAGAAAATTTTGTCAGAAACTCCCCTTGAAAACTGATGGTCAGCGCAGGAATTTTTGGCAGAACCTCCCCTTGGAAAATTGATGGTCAGTGCAGAAAATTTTGGCAGAACCTCCCCTGGGAAATCGATGTTCAGGAAAGGAAATTTTGGCAGAACCTCCCCTTGATTATTGATCTTTGGAACCAGAAATTTCGGCAGAACCTCCCCTGGTAACAAGGAAGCTTCAGAGACAAAGGTTTGGGGCTCCAAGGAAAAGCTGAGCTGAGCTTGCAGCAGGTCAAGAGACTGGAGGTGTGTCAGCAACAAGTTGTGCTGTTACTGAAACAGACTAGGGGAGCTGAGGGGCAGAACTTGGTGGTGGAAGGAAACCTAGCAAGGGAGGTGGGGAAGAGGGGAAAAGGGAATTGAAGCCTGGAGGAGGGGGGCATTTATAGCTGAAAATTGGGTGGTTTCAGAGAAGAAAAAAATGGCAAAATGGACGATTCTGGTGGAGGAGAAAAAGGAGAAGTAAAGTGTATAGAGAGAGAGAGAGGTGTTTGGAATCTTCTATGGCATCTGGCATTCTGCTGGCAGTGGAAAGAATAACAATTGTGGGCTGATATTCGTTGTCACTGGTTTGATTGATTGCTTGCGACATCTGTAGTTTCTGAACAGCCCACGGTAGTCCTCAACTTGTTTCGAGCAGAAATTAAAGACGAGGGAAAGATAAATAAGGTCTTTTACGGTACACAATACTACCTTGTACTACCGTTTAGAAAGGACTCGTATGTAATAAAAAAGGACCTATTTCGAAAGATCTGACGGCTGAAATTAATTCTGTACTACCGGTTTTTTTACGGTAGTATGGGTAGTATTCATAGGTAGTATAGGTAGTATAAGGGTATGATTGGAAACAAAAAAATATTTTTGTAATAAATGAAATCAAATATATGAAATGTTTTATCTAACCTAATCTCACGTTATTAATGAATTCTAAATAATATATTTGTGTGCAAATTACCTTTTATCCACAACAAAAAACCGGTTATACTACCATACTACCATTAGGTAGTATTGGGTACCGTAAAAGAGCTCATTGTGCAAGGGGTTATCTTTACTCTTCAGCACAGCAGGAATATGGAATAGAGTACCCCTAGCTAAAAAGATTGCATCAGCAGGTGTGAACATGGAGAAAACAAGTCTCCTTCTTCCATTTCATATTGTAAACGATTCCAAGAACCGTGAGTTTGCGGAACTCGTCAGTGGGGTCAGGCCTCCTGTTGCTATTAATCAACTGAATCTGATCGGCAAGAGGAAATTATATGATTCTCCTTTCTTCCTTTTGAGCGCGTGCGTCGTTTACGCAAGCAAAATTGCTTTTAATATGGGTTTGATTTGTATAGCTGAACAGGAGTGCAAATTTTCAGAATAAGAAGTCTGTAGCAGTTAACTAGAGTAGAGAAAATCTTGAAGATGTTTCAAGGGCGTGCAAGAAAATTAGTGACAACGATCGAGATGCATTTTGTTCATTCTTTGTAGCATACGTGTCGTGCTACCAGCTGGTGATAGATTTGAGCTTTATTGAGCGTGGTATGATATATTTTTGAGAATATATTCATGATGTCGGGACTGCGACTATCAGACTCTTGTTGTTAGAAATATATATACCGTTTCCTAGTGTTCTTATAGCAATATTATTTTATTTAAATCAATATATAAAGTCGTGTAAGCTGTAAGAGACAACATAATCAACACTTGCTTGCATCTTGTAACTAATGAAAAGTGCCTCTGATCTGTCAATTTTGTTGGGACTTGAATTGACCTGGCGCTACTCCATGATGGCGCACACGGCACAGCCATCAATTATTGTGTTGACAACAACAGCATGTCATATGTAGTAGTTTCAACTGGAATCCAAGCAAGAGTTCCGGAGAAACTTTCGGCGCATGATCACCGAATTGTCTAAGCTGATCATATGCTGCAACTCAACTTCGTTCTGCTCTGATTATCAGTCTTTCGGACAGTATTCAGTTATCTCTGCACATTCTCATTCTTGAATTAATACTCGTAGGACGCTTACCAGAACCAAATCAGGTCATTCTGACCGAACTCGATCTGGCAGGCCAAACGTGGGTCTGTCTAGAAGGATCGCCGACCTTTGTGTCCAGTCCTGATTGCGCACACATTTTAAGTAATCCTACCTAATAGGCAGTTGCTCCTAGTCCTGATTGCGCACATAGTGTGTAGCATTTGTTTAGCAGCAGTTTTGATATTACCTGCCTACACTATGCAATGACTGTGTATATTTTGACAACTGGACTTTATTGTCATTTTCAGCTAATTTTGTAGCCAATTGGAGCATGATCAGGAAGGCAGTTACCAGCCTTCAAACATGGTAACAAAGAATAGCAGCAAAAATGTCCATGAGCCAAAGATGCCATGCATGCAAATTATAAAAGTATAATAAAAAGAGGTCGTACAAATAAAGTGTCGAGCCACAGATGGGGTCAATAACATGTTTTCAGCTAACTTTAAATTGCTTACAGCGTACGCAAATATATAGATAGTACTCCCTCTCTAAACTTTGCATCTGCTAGGACCATCATCCATGGCTTTTGTTTAGTTCCATTTTTTGCAGAGAAACAATAAAAAAAAGGTAATTGGAGCATATATGCTGCGCGTTGCTGCTTTCCAAGTGGCACGGGCGGCTCCATCTATCGGTCGCGCAGACCAGGTCAAAAAGCCGTCATTTACGTGGCATCACCTTGTGGTCAATCAGCACGTACGCACGCATATATGCTCGTTGCATAATAATCAAACTTCACACTAGGTAAAAGTAAATTAAAGCACACGCAGTAGTGGAATTCACAATTAATAATATATCCACAGGATGACGTTGCCTGGATGGTGACGATACTCTCCTCTGTGCTTCGATTATTTGATGCAGTAAAAACTTACTTCCTCCGTCCATGAAAACATGCAATTCTAGGTTTCTTCACACAAACCAATAAACACAGGAAATGACCAATATACCCTTACTAACTTAGGTGTGTCCAAATGTCATGGGGCCCGCGTGTAACTTTTTTACTCTTTCTTCTCCCTGTCGAGTTCCTGCCGTACCGGTGCCCAGCCGTGCTTGTGGTCTGGAACGGCTCCAGAAGTACATCTTCTGGATGGTTCACGATGGTAGGAGAAAAAGAAAATATGGGAGCTAGTGTTTTTCTTTATTTTTTAATAACTCCATCGATTAGTGTGACCCTAGAATTGCATGTTTTCTTGGACAAAATTTGAATCCTACAATTGCATGTTTTCATAGACGGAGGAAGTAGTTACAGAGGTAGGCCATGAGGCTGCTGAGGTACTGTATTTTACGTTGTTTTCTCTTGGCTCATGTGCCTTCCTATCCTATCTTTATCATCAGCTCTCAGTCAAGTGTGGTGAGCTACGACGTTGGAAAGCCCGAAGAGATAGAGGATGGGCATTCGTGGTTTCTCTAGCTTCTTCTTGCAACTACTACTATACGTCGTCCTAGTTTCCTAGAATGAGGCAACCAAATATAGCTTGCCACAACCAAGACCCTTGCTGGAGTGAACCTTTCAGTGTACGTTGTCTCTTTAGGCCATGGAAGAAATGCTGCATTTGCGTTAGCTAATTTTAGATCGATTCGGCCTACAATTTTCTATATGAATCTAGATCTGTCGTCGTATATATGAAATTTGGGTGTTGATTCGTTTCAAAACGTATGTACTATATATATTTTTTAACAATAAACGGTATGTTTTTATATTATAATTTGTATTCATCTTGGGTTGTCCTAAGTCAAAGATCTCAATTTTAACCAAGTTTATTAAAGGAAAAGGTCCATTTATACCTGATCATGGGTCACCCGACCCGATAAACCCGACCCAACCCGCCCGAAAAAAACCCGACCCGACCCGACCCGAGCATGTGACGGGTCGGGCGCGGGTCAATTTTTTAACCCGAAACACCAAAAAAACCCGACCCAACCCGACGCGACCCGAAAAATTACACGTGAAACCCGAAACCCGACCCGAACCCGACGCAACCCGACCCGATCCGACCATGCCACGGGTCGGGCGCGGGTCAACAATTTCGACCCGCCAACCCGACATGACCCGACCCGAACCCGACATGACCCGACCCATGATCAGGTATAGGTCCATTATACTCCCCTTTCCAATTTCCTTTGTCCATTTAACTTCCCAAACAAAATTTGGGCTCACTTTACTCCCTCGAATTATTTCAATTAATCAAATGTACACCCTAATTAGATTTCCTTTTTTTTATTTTTTTCGCGTACTAGTTGAGTTTTAATTCCAGATTTCGTTAGTTGACTTATGTTTTACAATGCTTGAAAAGTACCACGAGGTACCTTTCCTATTTTGGTAAAGGTACCAGGAGGTACCGAGAAGTACCGGAAGGTACCTTTCCTATTTTGGCATGGATTTGGTACTTCTTGGTACCTCTGTTTAGGTACCTCTAGGTACTTTCTTTGTTTCCACCGTCTGATTTCTCGAAATGAATGGCTCTCATTATTCCCAAGCATTCTAAAATTTCTCGTTGCATAATACCCTATGCTAAAAAATATATTAGGAATTTTTCATGATTACTTTGTATACAATTTCGTATTATATATCCTAATCTATGAAAATAACCATGAAAAAAAATTTGAACAACTTTTTAACATAAAGCATCGTATTATGTACCTGCTCATAAAATGTCAGCTTAAAATTCAACTTGTACTTAGAGAAACAAAAATGCCAAAACACATTAGGGGGTAGATTGGACCAACTGAAATAGTCTGGGGTAAATCGAGCTTAAATTTTGCTTAGGAGGTTAAGCGGACAAAGTGAACAGGTGAAGCTTTTTCCTTTATTAAAATGGTATAATAAAGTCTGCAATAACCAATTGGTTTCGTTTGCATCCACCATAGTATTACTATTTTGACAGTAATAAATTTATTGAATACGGTGCTAGGTTCCCCACTATACAAAGCGTTAGCATGCATCGTTTGATAAAATTAAACTGTTTGAATGCGTTAGTGACGCCTAATAGTAATAATCACATAACTAAACATATGTACAATCGTGCCATGTGACATAGTGCAACGCGGCAGATTTTTTTTTCTCTAACACGACACTATTGAATTTAGCGAGAACCAATAAAAATCAACGACTTTTCAACGCGGCGCAACACAGCGAAGGAAACCGGCCACACGCAGCCTTTCTTTTTATCTTAAGCTGATGAGTGATGAGGTGGCTATCCGGTAGTAACAAAGTATATACCCGGCCTGCGGTATAACTTTTGGGTGCGGGAAAAAGTAAAGCTTGTGCGTGCAATGCGTCACTCTAGCTATACCAATCGTCGTTGATTAAGCAAAGCATCGGTCATGAGTCATCCACCCTGCTGTTCTCTCTAGCCTATAGCTAGCTTGTTGGTGACCGGGTGACGTCACCCAACAAAAGATGTATTGTCCGTGGGCGTCCGTAGACGTGGACCAGTGCAACCCGGACATTTAGAGTACCAGCTGGCTAGCTATACGTTCTAGAGCACGTAAAAGCAGTGGAAAAAGGATAAGGAAAAAATAAAAAGGAAGGAGAAGATAAAAAGAGTGTATTGTGAGTGACACCGATGACGACTCGAATTGAACACACGTTTCTGGGCCCAAGAAATCAGAAGCTGCTGGTTCGATGAGATCGTACGTCGTTGCTGCTGGTACAGCATGACTTGGACACACTGGTCAAAAGAGGTCGATGCCGTGGCACGGTCCTGGAAGCAGAACGTGTGATGAGCCGCAGGCCGGGGGAATTGAATGATGAATGAATTTTTGGGTATTATCCTCGCATTGCGCGGACAACTGACGGATAAGATCGAGTTTCGTCACTACTGGAGCCTGGTAGTCAGTACCGGTTGTGTTATAATCGGTACTAAATGATGAATTTAGTACCGGTTTGTAAGCACAGTACCTCGGAGAGAACTTTAGTACCGGTAGGTAACACCAACCGGTACTGACGTGCGTCTCGAACGACGGGCCGCAACGGCTAGTGTGTTACCAGCCGGTACTAAACTGCCCCGGGTGGCGGGGCCCGGAAGCGGATGCATGTTAGTACCGGTTGGTAACACCAACCGGTACTAATTGACTGCATTTAGTACCGGCTGGTGTTACCAGCCGGTACTAAACTGCCTCGGGTGGCGGGGCCCGGAAGCGGTTGCACGTTAGTACCGGTTCGTAACACCAACCGGTACTAATTGACTGCACGTCTCCAGCCGGTACTAAAGACTCCGTATATATACGGAGCCAGCTTCTTCCTCCTCGAGCCCGAGCTCATTTCTTCCAAAGAGCTTGCTCTCTCTCTCATGGCGCCATAGAGGGGGGAGTTGTTGCCCGATATTTGCATATTTTTGTGGATTTCACCTATATAAGCGCGCCAAAAGGTTAGCAACTTCATTCTCTGTTATTTGACGGTACTTGTGCTTAGTTTTATGCTCTATACTTTGAGAAATTTCAAAAATTGTGAATGAGAAGGATTTTGTATTTGTAGATTGATTTGAGCTAAATAGAATCGTGACTTTAATTAGATGGTAGCTTTTAGTAGTGAGTTCATACCCTAGATAATGAGCATGTTTTCAAGTGACAATATTTTGCTAATTTTTTTCATTATTTTTTTCTAAAATGTGGAAGTCCATCATCTCCATTTTGCTCCCCAACTTAGGTTCGTAGAAATGTTTTTGCAACATGATGTATTGTGTAATGGATATTTCGTACCTTTTAACTATATTTAATGTTGTGTAATGGATATTTTTAAAGTTTTGATTATATGTAATGTTGTGTAATAGATTTTTCCAACTTTTTAATTATCTTCGTATAAATTTCCTCCCAGCTTCTTCTTCCCCGAGCCCGAGCTCATTTCTTCCAGAGAGCTTGCTCTCTCACTCATGGCGCCATAGAGGGTGGAGTTGTTGCCCAATTTTTGCATATTTTGTGGATTTTTTCGATATAAGCGCGCCAAAAGGTTAGCAACTTCATTCTCTGTTATTTGACATTACTTGTGCTTAGTTTTATGCTTTATACTTAGAGAAATTTCAAAAATTGTGAATGAGAAAGATTTTTTATTTGTACACATTGATTTGAGCTAAGTAGAATCATGACTTTAATTAGATGGTAGCTTTTAGCAGTGAGTTCGTACCCTAGATATTTCGAACGTTTTAAATATATGTGTTAGAAAAAATTGATATGTGTTAGAAAAAATTAATATGTGTGTTAAAAAATTTCATATGTGTTCGAAAATTTCATATTGTATTAGAAAAAATTTCAGACATTTTAACTATATTTAATATTGTGTAATGAATTTTTTTGACGTTTTGATTCTAATGTTGTGTAATTGATTTTGCCAACTTTTCTATTATTTCTTAATATTGAATGGAATGTTGCAATATTAGAAATGTTGCTAGGTATTTATATTTAGTTGTTAATTATTTTTGATGATATGATTCAAAATGGACCGTCAATGGATGTACGGCGGTAGGAACACCATTGCATGGATTATTGGCCTAGACGTTTTTTCAATGCGGCTGAAGCCACCAGGTCCACGAAGGGTCTCATGTGTTGTCCATGCCATATTTGCCGTAATGGAAAACAGTTTCAGAAAAGGGATACTCTACACGTTCACCTAACTGAAAACGGTTTCATGGATAGCTATAATGTTTGGACAAAGCATGGTGAACTTGGTCTTGTGATGGGAGACAATGAAGAAGAAGACGATGATAACAACATCCCAGACTTTGCATACTTACATGAAGCCGGAGCCTTTGACGACGATGATGACCCAATGGAAGGGGCTGATGCAAATGTCGTAGAGGAGGAGGAGACACCCGATGATTTAGGTCAGGTCTTGCTTGATGCACAGAAAGACAGTGAAACTGCGAGAGAGTCAAAAAAGTTCGAAAAGATGCTGAAGGATCACAAAACAAAATTATACCCAGGCTGCAAGCCGGACCTGAAGAAACTGGGTAGCACGCAACTAATGGCGTCAGCGACAAAGGATTTGGTGAGCTACTACAAATCGTAAAAAACATTCTTCCTGAGGCTAATGTGCTGCCGTCGACCACATACCAAGCCAAAAAGATCGTGTGCCCTCTTGGATTGGAGGTACAGAAGATACACGCGTGTCCTAATAATTGTATCCTGTATCGCGGCGCTGAATATGAGAAATTAGAAGCTTGTCCTATTTGTGGTGCGTTGCGATATAAGATCAGGCGAGACGATCCTGGTGAAGTTGATGGGCAGCCAGCGAAGAAGAAAATTCCTGCAAAGGTGATGTGGTATTTTCCAGTGATTTCACGATTGAAGGGTTTGTTCAGAAGTAAGGAGAACGCAAAGTTGATACGGTGGCACAAAGAAGATCGTAAGGGAGATGAGATGATGAGACATCCTGCAGATGGGTCCCAGTGGAGAAACATTGACAGAGAATTTTCACAATTTGATGAAGATGTAAGGAACATACGGTTTGGTTTAAGTACAGACAGAATGAATCCATTCAGCGATATGAGTAGCAGTCATAGTACTTGGCCAGTTACCTTATGTATATTTAATCTTCCTCCTTGGTTGTGCATGAAGCAAAAGTTCATCATGATGCCAGCTCTCATCGCAGGTCCAAAACAACCTGGAAACGACATCGACGTGTTCCTAAGACCTTTGATCGATGAGCTTTACTGTTGTGGAAGGACGAAGCTGTAAGTGTGTGGGATGAGTACATACAGGAAACATTCATCCTCCGAGCATTACTTTTTGTGACAATCAATGATTGGCCTGCACTTGGAAACCTTTCGGGACAGTCAAACAAGAGATAATCGGCCTGCACCCACTGTTATGATGAAACAGACTGCATTTATTTGAAGCACTGTCGAAAGTGCATGTATATGGGCCATCGTCGGTTTTTACCGCCGAAGCACCCATTAAGACATGAAGGAAAACATTTTAGAGGCGAGTCTGATAATCGATCTAAGCCTTTGTTCCGCAACGAAAAGCGTGTGTTTTCGATGGTAAAGGATGTGCAGGTAGTATTTGGAAAGGGCCCTGGTAGCCAAGTCATTCCAAATGACGAGGATGGACATGCACCCATGTCGAAGAAAAAGAGTATATTATGGGAGCTACCTTATTGGGAGATGCTGGAGGTTTGCAATGCAATTGATGTGATGCACCTGATGAAGAATCTTTATGTGAACTTGCTAGGCTTCATGGGTATATATGGAAAAGGGAAAGATACTGTTCAAGCAAGATGTGACCTAAAAGCGTTGGAACAACGAAAAGACCTACATCCTAAAAAGAAGGGAAAAGACCAGCGATACTTAAGGCCAGCCAGCTACACTCTCAGCAAACAGGAGAAGGAAAATATGTTTGATTGCCTGAACAGTATCAAGGTGCCCACCGGATATTCCTCAAATATAAAAGGAATAATAAAAATGAAAGAAAAGAAATTCACGAACTTGAAGTCTCATGACTGCCATGTCCTGATGACACAATTACTTCCTGTTATCTTGAGGGGTATTCTACCAGATAATGTAAGGTTGGCAATCGTGAAACTGTGCGCATTTCTCAATGAAATTTCACAAAAGCTGATTAATCCAAGTCATTTAATACGGCTATAGCAAGACGTGGTCCAATGCCTTGTAAGCTTCGAGATGATATTCCCACCTTCATTATTTAATATTATGACACATCTTCTGGTTCATCTAGTTAAAGAGATAACTATTTTGGTGCCAGTATTACTACACAATATGTTCCCTTTCGAGAGGTACATGACAGTCCTCAAGAAGTATGTTCGCAACCGTTCTCGACCAGAAGGATGCATCGCTAAAGGCTACGGAACGGAGGAGGTCATTGAATTTTGTGTAGACTTTATTGAGGATCTTGATCTGGTTGGACTCCCCGTGTCACACCATGAGGGATGACTCTGCGGAAAGGGAACACTTGGGAGAAAAGCTATTATGGACCTCCCTCAAATTGAAATTTGCCAAGCAAACTACACGGTTCTACAAAGTTCGACCTTGGTGGCTCCATATATAGAGGAGCATAAGGATATTATACGATCCGAAAACCCAAACAAGAGGGAAGCATGGATTACCCGTCATCACATAGTGACTTTCAGAGATTGGCTGAGACGAAAATTCATCGGTGATGGCACGATTGATCAAGAACTTCAATGGCTGGCCAGGGGACCATCAATCACAATCTTGCAATACCAAGGCTACGAGATAAATGGGTATACATTCTACACAAGATCTCAAGACCAGAAGAGCACTAACCAAAATAGTGGTGTCCGTATAGATGCAATAGGAAATGATGGAATAAAGGACATCTACTATGGCGTCATAGAGGAGATATGGGAACTTGACTATGGACCTATAAAAGTTGCCCTGTTCCGCTGTCAATGGGTGAGCCGCGCCGGCGTAACGATAGACAGATATGGGATGACAACGGTGGACCTAAAAAAGATTGGATATAAGGAGGAACCATTTGTCCTAGCCAAAGATGTGACCCAAGTGTTCTACGTGAAAGACATGGCAAGCAAGCCCAAGAAGAAAAAAATTAAACCCAAGAAGGAAAAACAGAAGAAGCAGATGGAAGAGGAGCAGACGGTAAAGAAACCAGAAGATAATGAGCCTAAACGTCACATAGTTCTTACAGGAAAAAGAAAAATAGTTGGAGTTGAAGACATTACGGACAAATCAGAAGATTATGATCAGTTAGATGACCGTCCTCCGTTCTCAGTTGATGTTGATCCCAGCATCCTGTTATCCAAAGAAGACGCTCCGTACTTACGGCGCGATCACAACCAGGGGACATTCGTCAGAAGGAAGATTAATTTTGTTTCAGCAGAAGATGATGAAGATGAAGATTAATGGCCTCAATTATTTATTTTCTATTAAGTGATGCAATGTAATGTGTGTAATGTAATGTGTGTCATTTTGCATTGTGAAATTTGACGTAATTATCTCAATGTGTGTTATGTCGATATAATTAACTCAATGTGTGTGTGACATTACTATGGACTTATGTAATTTCATTTTCTTTTTTCCCTTTTTTATGAAAAGTATTGATTATTGAAATTTGACGTTAATTAAATAATTAATTTTCGATTTGAAGAAACAGTTATATGAGATTTGAAAGTTACTATTTATAAATATTTTTACATGTAAAAAATAATAACCTCTTCGATTTTAAAGATTTACTATATGTATGTGAGATATTTTATAAAGAGTTAAATACACTAGGGGCACATGAACTTGTCCTGAGATGCCACTTAGGTCCACGAACTTGAAAAATGCACATCTGGCACCTGAAACTTGCAAAGTTGTGCCACTTAGGTCCATACCCCTTCGATATATGCAAAAGACACCTCGAATTTTAATCTTATTTTACATCTAGGTCCTTCTCGTCTCCCTCTCCTCTCTTTCTTTCTCTGTGCCGACCGGCGAGCCGCCTGCGGCCGCCGCTCGGTGAGCACGACACGCCGGCACGCTCGCCCGCATCAGCGTCGGTCGGTTCTGGCACACACATGCATCTTTCCCCCACCCTGCGCGTGATGGTTGCTGCTGATCCGCCCTCGCCCGCGGCGGCAGTCTTCACGGTCAACGGCGAGCGCGTGGAGCTCCGCGGCGGCGAGGTGGACTCGGGCGCCACCCGCACCTGCTTCACCGGCGAGATTTTAACATGTAGTGTCGCGCTCACCGGGCAGCGGCCATAGGCGGCTCAACGGGCGGTGCTGAGAAAGAAAGAGAGGAGAGGGAGACAAGAAGGACCTAGATGTAAAAGAAGATTAAAATGGGAGGTGTCTTTTGCATATATCGAAGGGGTACGGACCTAAGTGGCACAGCTTTACAAGTTTCGGGTGCCAGATGTGCATTTTTCAAGTTCGTGGACCTAAATGGCATCTCGTTACAAGTTCATGTACCCCCGGTGTATTTAACTCTTTTATAAATTACTATAAGTGTATGTATTTTCAAATTTGAAATTAAATATGTAATCATCAATGTGATAGTACATAATAAGTAATTTAAAAGTTTCGCCTTTACGATTTATAATAAGTGTAGCCTTTACGAAAATAAAAGTAATATACAAGAATAGAAAAGAAAAATTAGAGAAAAACGAAAACATTTACAGGGGAGGCAGGTTAGTACCGGTTTGTAACATGGCCCACCTTTTCATTTCCCACCTGGAGGTGGCACGTTAGTACCGGGCTGTGTTACAAACCGGTACTAACGTGGCTGGGGTGGCAGGTTAGTACCGGTTTGTAAGAAGGCACGGTACTAACCTGCCTGGGGTATGAAACCTTACCCCTTCTTCCTCAACACTTAGCCAATTTTTTCACCCCGCGCCCTCCGCCGTCGTCCGCGCACGCCGCCGCCGTCCCGCGCCTCCCTGTGGTCCGCCGCTGTTCCACGACGCCCGCGACGACGCCGCCCGACGCCACTCTGCAACGCCACTCCGCAACGCAGCCGCCATCCTAGGACCGCACCGCCGCCGCCATCCCGCACCGCCGCAGCCGCCATCACCGCTGCTACCCGCACCGCCGCGACGCCACTCCGTCGACCTTCTTCTGCTCCGACGCCTCTCCCTCGTCGTCCGCGCGCACTCCATCGGCGCCGAGCCGCCGCCGTCCCGCTCTTCCTCCGGCCGGCGCCGGCGCCTCCTCGCCATCGTCCTCCACGCCGGCGGCCCGCCCCTCCACCCCGATCGGCTCACTCGCGCCGGCGTCCCGCCTCCACCTCGCCTCCCTCGCGCCCAGCGTCGCGCCCCCGACGCCGCCATCCCGCACCGCGCGGACGCCGCCGCACCCCCGACGCCGGCCGCCGCTCCCCCAACCCCGTGTACGTGCTGACGTCAGCCCATCCGGAGGCTGACGTCAGCAGCACTTTTTTTAATTAATATGTGTTAGAAACAATTAATATGTGTTAGAAAAAAATTCATATGTGTTAGAAAAAAATTAATATGTGTTAGAAAAAATTCATATGTGTTAGAAAAGATTCATATGTGTTAGAAAAATTAATATGTGTTAGAATAAATTAATGTGTCTTAGAAAAATTTCATATGTGTTAGAAAAATTCATATGTGTTACAGAAAAATTAATATATGTTAGAAAAAATTCATATGTGTTACAAAAAAAATTCATATGTGTTAGAAAAATTAATATGTGTTAGAAAAAATTAATATGTCTTAGAAAAATTTCATATGTGTTAGAACAATTCATATGTGTTAAAAAATTAATATGTGTTAGAAAATTTCATATGTGTTAGAAAAATTCATAACTTAGTCCTATCATATACTAGGATAAATAATGAGACGTACCGAGGAGGAGGAGTTGCTTCATAATATGATTCAAGAGGGTACAGACGCCGTAGAGTTTGATGGGACTCAATTTCTTGATTTATCTGGACATGGAGGGGACGGGGGGAATGTAGATGATGATGGAGCTGATGAAGAAGATGATGATGGAGACGACCAAGAACAAGAAACTGGTCTTGACGAAGATAATGAGACCGAGGTATACATAAGGATTTTGATCGGGCATCTGGATTAATTTTGTATTAATTAATTTTGTATTAAATAATAGTTTAATTATTTTTAGGCATCTGGATCGTAGCCTCCAAAACGGAAGCGAGGCTGCAAGAGAAAGATGACCGGGCATACCCTGGTCACAGCAGTTACAGATGATGGTGAACCAACAGAACCGCCTGGGATTAAGACGACTTATGTGAATCAATGTGGATATCTTGTTAGGGAAAACATCCTCATCAAGTACGAGCTTTGGAGGATATCTAAAAACAGTGATCCAAATGTTCAAGTTCGACAAATAGTCCCAGAGTCAGAGAAGTAAATGTTATGGAAACATATCACTACACACTTCACATTTTCGGCAGACAAATTAGACAAAGTCAAGGATTGGACGATGAGGAAGATGGATAACCAGTTTCAGTCATTCAAGAAGAAGTTGAAAGCCAATTTTGTCAAGAAGAATCTCACACCAGATTTTGAGAAGCAGTACCAGAACCAAAGGCCGTTTTGGGATGAATTCATGCAGAATCAGTTGTCGGCCAACTACTTGAAGCGAGTTAAAACTAACATAGAAAACACGTCAAAGAAAAGTCAGTTCCACCATCTAGGACCAGGAGGTTATGAGAAGGCGATTCCGAAATGGAAGAAGATGGAAGATGAATTGATACAACGAGGAATCGTACCGCAGACACTCTCGTGGCCGTTACGAGTGAGGTGGTACTTCTATGCTCATGGAGGTAGACTAAACATGAAAAATGGTGCGTTTATCACTAGCGATGCCATAGCCGCTGCGGTCGACAGGCTAGACGAAGCAATGAAGAAAGTGCAAGATGGATCTTTCAAGCCTGATCGAAAGAAGGACGAGCTGACTTACGCTCTTGGCAATCCGGAACATACTGGTCGGACGCGAGGCATGGGCGTAGTATCATGGAAACATGGCTTCAGTCAGGATCTACAGACGTACCGAAGCCGTTTCAGTAGCCAAAAAGCCATCCAAGAACAAATGCTAGAGCTCCATGACAGGCTAGCTCAGGTTGAAAATAGAACAGCCCTAGAAATAAATGAACGAGTCGATCAGCGCCTGGCAGAAGTACTTAGCCAACAGCAGGGACAACCTAGTGCTGCTGCAGGCGGCGAGAATTTGGAGATCAGCCCCGCATCTCAGCGTCGTAGCAGCATTGCTTCCACCAAGGCCGCTGAAAGATATCCCGTGGATGACATCACTATGAGGACGGACTGTGAGCTTCTTTATCTTGTTGGGAAGAAGCTCAAGGTATGTGCTGAAGGTGTTGCTGATGTACCGGTCCCGGGCGAGACACTTCACAATGTGCCGATTCCCGAAGGGTACGCTAGAGTTTTGGTTGACCGAGTGGCTGGTGATTGGGCTGAAGACCTTGCGATCCCAATCCCTACAAGTGAGGGTGGAGAGGAACTACGAGATGGGTTGCATACATGGATCTGTTGGCCTAAGAGAGACATCAGATTGAAGCCAGGAACAACAGATTCGGCTGCAGCATCGGCTACGAGGGACCCCAGCATGGATCCACCATCTCAACTGGGTTTCGACAACGACATGGAACCGCCCTCACCAACTGGTACAAGGGACGCCAACATTTGTGGGATATTGGTACCTAGGAGCCCCTCACCGACCAGGATGCCAGTCGGCCTGGGCCCACGTCTGACAGCGATGTGAGCCGACCCATGGCCCAACCCACAAGAAGCGCAGGACTTGACGCACAAGATTATGAAGACTTGGCCCGCAAGACAACCCGACCTGTAACCCTAGATCGTCCCCCTATATAAGGCAGCCTAGGGCAACCCCTAAGGGCATCGATCAGACCCCAGATTTATCTCATATCTCGCATCCGATCCCAGATCATCTCATCCCTCTCATCCATTGTAACCGCTCATAGACTCGTCATTGCTCAAGAGCTTTGGCCAGTTCATCAATACAAGACACCACCGAACACAGGACGTAGGGTTTGTGCCTCCCGGCCGCCTGAACCTGTATAAACCTTGCGTCTCCTGTGTTACCTCGAGCTCCCTAGCCTTACGATCACCCTTGCCGATAAATCTACCACTTGGGTACCCCTAGTGGATTGCCGGACCTAAAGTCCGACAGTTGGCGGGCCAGGTAGGGGAGACTGCATCTACAGCTAGCTCGATGGCAGTTTTTCCCGGCGTCTCATCTATTTCGACGAAGCATCGTGCGGCGTCTGTCGCCGTCGACGGCCACCACGACGAGTTTCTCCCGCGATGCGCATGCATGAAGGCAAAACAGGGTGATCCGCTGATATTGATTCCACGTTCGTCTTCATGCGGCCAAAAAAAAAATTCATCTACATGCTCCATACGTGATCAGGAAAGATTATTCTATTTATTATTTTCCTTTTAATATCCGAGGCAATCTGCTCTTGCTATTTGGTTGGCAAGATTTATTTTAATCCTCTTGTTTCATCCGTATGTTGCATGCATGAACGGATTCGCGTCAGATTTTTGGATCCAGGCGCTGCATGCACATCCAGGTGCCCGACCTGCAGCACGTCTCTCCCCCGACAACCTTGAAACGTTGCATGCTCCATCAATGACGTGGCCGCGCGGACACGGCTGATGGTGCACTCGGCAGGCCAGCAGCGACAACATTGCCGCCTAGCCCTGCGACCACTCGGCCAGGGCCGTAACGACTCGGCACGATTGCGTGCTGCTACACGTTACCGACCATGCTCGGGACTGGGTGCAGGAGGCCATGTGCCGTACCCCTGCGACTCGGCTGGCTCCCAAGCTCGGAGACTAGCACCCGTCAATGCCTGCCGACCTCGACGACTACTTCGACTCGGGCATCTACACTACACAGCTACGTACTTCGACCTCTTACTTTTTGACCTCTTGTCATCACAAACCTACCCGTCATGCTTACCCGACAGCCTCGCTGATGATTGGGGACTGGGACATGTCCCACCGTCTTATTTTAATTTTTTCTTCAACACGGCGCACTACATCAAGTGCTTGGGAGAGTCCATGATGGCTCTGGCTTCCGAGCCCATGCACGACCCTATGTCCCTCCAGTGATTCCCGAGTTAACTCGTGCGGTTCAAGTCCCAATCGTGAAACCCTGGGTTCCGTACCCGCCCGGCGCGCCACCTACGAAGTAAGACTCCACGCAGAGCGTCGTAGAGTGGTAAGCCGTCCTCCATGGGAGCAGTGGTCAGCCGGGTAACAAGGGTGCTTAACGACACAAGGCAAGGGCCGCACGGCGTCCTACTCGGCGTTTTGCTAAAGGGAAGGGGTTTCTTACATATGCATATTGCATTCACAGACATGTCTCTGTCATGACTTTACAACAAGTCAATAATATATATTCATTCATCATACGGATTGTTTAAATTTGTTACATTATGCTACATAATGTTTGCAATGTCTTCTTACAGCTTAAAAACCACTCGGCGTTTTTCGTCGACTCGGCCAGCTCCCAAGCTCGGGGACTGGCGCGGGCGGACCACTCAGCGTTCTTCGTCGACTCGGCCAGCTCCCATGCTCGGGAACTGGCGCGGGCCGACCACTCGGCGTTCTTCGTCGACTCGGCCAGCTCCCAAGCTCGGGGACTGGCGCGGGCCGACCACTCGGCGTTCTTCGTCGACTCGGCCGGCTCCCAAGCTCGAGGACTGGCGCGGGCCGACCACTCGGCGTTCTTCGTCGACTCGGCCGGCTCCCAAGCTCGGGGACTGGCACGGGCCGATCACTCGACGCACCTCCTTCAGCTTGGCGTGTGTTGGGCGCTGTGACTACTCGGATGACTACATGTCCTAAAGTACGACGTGTGAGCCATGGCTCGCACTGACCTTCACTTCGAGGCGCCCGACCACCTTTATAGATCTTGAAAGCTTCAGCCACTAGACGTACATGCACGATCACAGAGCTACTGTTTTTGTCCTGGCATGCCGAGGCAGGCACGACATTTCTATCCTTTGGTGGCCAGGCTGCCCCAAAGCTCAGATTCTTTTTCTTTTTCACCATTGGTCTGATTATACTAATCACACCAATGCTTGGGGACTGCTCCATATGGAGAGCTCCTTTCGGTCGCTCTCCATATGCCTCGACAAGTCGGGTCATTTTTTCCTGAAGTGACTTGGCACCTTCCGGAGCCCGACTCGACCACCAGTTGGCACCCAGCCACACGGGCCTGATCAAGATCAGCCCCGAACTTTAATCAGCACCGCACACCCTTGTGTCGGCCTAGTGATCAAGATGCTTCAACCATTTACGAAGGTCTCGCCCCTTCATCGACAGTTCTCCACGTGCCTGCACGTTGCTCGGGGACTTGTGAGATATTGGTACCTAGGAGCCCCTCACCGACCAGGATGCCAATCGGCCTGGGCCCACGTCTGACAGCGATGTGGCCCGACCCATGGCCCGACCCACAAGAAGCCCAGGACTTGGCGCACAAGATTATGAAGACTTGGCCCGCAAGACAATCCGACTTGTAACCCTAGGTCGTCCCCCCTATATAAGGCGGCCTAGGGCAACCCCCTAAGGGCATCGATCCCCAGATTTATCTCATATCTCGCATCCGATCCCAGATCCTCTCATCCCTCTCATCCATTGTAACCGCTCATAGACTCGTCATTGCTCAAGAGCTTTGGCCAGTTCATCAATACAAGACACCACCGAACACAGGACGTAGGGTTTGTGCCTCCCGGCCGCCTGAACCTGTATAAACCTTGCGTCTCCTGTGTTACCTCGAGCTCACTAGCCTTGCGATCACCCTTGCCGATAAATCTACCACTTGGGTACCCCCTAGTGGATTGCCGGACCCAAAGTCCGACAACATTAGTCCACCTAAGCCTCAGCCCAAGAAAAGGGTACGCCAAGGCTCCAATTCCGCCGGTCCAAAGCGGCAGAAGCAGAAGAAAGAGAAGCCTCCGCCCCCGAAGCTCCCGTACGAGAAAACAGCTGAGGAAACCGATGCGGTCGTCAACCAAGAGGTTGTGGATTTTTTTCAGAAGGTTAAGGACAAGAGAAAGCCAAAGCCGAAGGAACCGGTTGACCCGACAGCCGTAAGACACTTTGTTAAATAGGCCACACCTGTGGTCAAAGCAAAGGTATCGGACTACGACCGCACAATCATGATGTCGTACAAGAAAGTCGAAAACAGAATTAGTGAATCATCGTCGAAAAGCGGTCAATCCAAAAGCAGTGCGTCCAAAGGCATTGCACAGCTGGGACAGCAATCCAAGCAATCGATTCCTCCGCTTGTTGTGCTATGAGAGGAAGAACAACAATTGGTTGAGGTTATGAAGCAAACCAACCTCACAAAAGCACAACTGCGAGGCGAAGATCATATTCCACTGCACGAGGGATGCAATCGAAAACCGTTCGAATTGGGGCAATCACTTGTATGCCCTGAGCTGCTACCACACCTAGGGACCAGAATGTATGAGTTCCACAATTGGTACATGCGAGAATCTGGAAATGGATTGGTCATGTTCGCAGCATGGATCATAAATTCACCCTATCGGCCGCCATGTGATATGTGGATTGATTTCAAAGATATCCATTTTTTGTACCATCGAGATGCCCTTTCCAAGTCCCTCATGAGTGCATGGATTTTGTAAGTATTTAATGACATGTTTATATTGTATCTCTAGTTGTCAAGCCTATCTAACTATATGTTATTGTGTATCATGTAGGATGGAGTATCAACATTGCCGAAAGAAGGGATACTATGGCATTGTCTTCTTGGATCCAGATATCTTACACATGGAAAGTATTGCACAATATCCCAATCGGACGACAACAAATATCTTTAATGCCTTGATGGCGCAACATACACGTACATTCATACTTTTACCGTACCTCTTCGGGTTAGTATTGAACATATTTTTCTATTTCTATATTCATTCATCTTACGGTTCTAAATTCAACATATTAATTACATCTTCATATGTAAAGATTTCACTGGATCCTCCTTGTACTCGAGATTAATCGATGCCTGATTACGGTGTTCGACTCTTTGAGAAAGCCGATGACAGATTATCAAAGCCTCGTTGATATTCTTAACAAAGCATGAAAATGCTTTGTTAAACACCAAGTTGGAATATCAGATACGAACGAGCTTGTATGGAGGCCTAACTTTCTGGTACGTTCAAAATTTTCAAACATCGAGAGAGTATTACAGAACCGATTGTTCATATACATGTATATATAGTGTATGAGACAGGAATAGGGAAACAACCTGTGTGGATACTTCGTATGCGATTTCATCCACGCATTTGTAGGTCCGAAGCAGATGACGGAAAGAGAATTTGACGTACATAAACTTCCTACCATTTTATTAAATTTTCGTTATGCAAATATGTTTACTAAGACTAACGAAGATTTTTCTTGACAGATTATGAAAATGTCAGAAGACCTCATTGAACTGGAACAAGTCAAGGCAGTTCAAGAACAACTTATGGGATTCCTGCTCGATGAGGTCGTGAATCCGAACGGTGAATGTTATGCGGATCAGAGAATAAGCATTGGTGCAATGGATCCTGATCGAGAAAAGGACGAGGAGGAAGAGGAGTTCCAAAAGAAGAAGAAAGAATGACCTTAGAGCATCTTTGAGAAACAGTGTATATATATGTAATACTTTTTAGTCAGCAACTAAGTATATGTAGATTATATATGATTGTAACGTAATATTACTTTATACGCAAAGCGCATTAGGACGGATACGATACGAATACGCATTAGGACGGATACGAAATGAATACGCATTAGAACGGATACGATACGAATACGCATTAGAACGGATACGATACGAATACGCATTACAACGGATACGATATGAATACGCATTAGAACGGATACGATACGAATACGCATTAGAACGGATACGATACGGAATACGCATTAGATCGGATACGATACGAATTAGAAATAAAATAAAAGAAAAGAGAAATGAAAAAAAACAGTTTAGTACCCGCTGGTGTTACCAGCCGGTACTAAACTGCCTGCCCGCGGCAGGGCACGCACGTTAGTACCGGTTGGTAACACCAACCGGTACTAACGTGCGCGTTTTGGTACCGGTTCTGGAACCGGTACTAAACGACCGCCAATTTAGTCTCGAAACGTTAGTACCGGTTCGGCCTTCCCGACCGGTACTGATAGTCGTTTTTCCTGTAGTGCGTCAGATTGGGCCGAAGCTGGTATCCGTTAGTTTTCACTAGTTAGGTTGGCGCGCGATCCACGCCTACACGAAAGATGTTAACTTCAAATAACGATGAAATGTAAATTTATTATTTATTACATTGATTTTTTAATTTTAATAAAAATAAAAGATAAATTAGCAATGAATTAATAATTTAATTATATTTTGTGAGTTCACGATTCAAAAACAAAGTCCAAATAATAGAGCCAATACAGGTGAAAGTAATATACAAAATTAGGTATTATTTTTATACATAATTTTTTTCAAATTATGAGATACACTCAACATTATTGTGGGTCCCACTAAACAGTATGTGGGTCCCACATGAACCCTACGTGGGGCCAGGATGAATGAGAGTGCTCCAATCCTAGGCACTTTAGTATATAGGTATAGGTATAGATGTCCAAAGTGGCGGCAAAGAGTTTCTCATAAGTTGCATTGTAACACATTCAATGGATGTGATGATTTCAGATGTTTAATTGATGGCAATATATTTGTCTTTTTTAGAAAGAATTTTATGACCATTCAAGAAAAACAACAATCTTGTGAGATATACTTGACACGAATACAAAATTATTTTCCAACACATAAGTTAAGAAATTGTAGTATACAAACAACAATCATGTAAAATGTATTTCAATAGGAATAACATTTTGAGAACAGTAGTGAGACCTTTTTTATGAAAGTAGCACGTAGCAGGCCAAACAATAAACAAACTCAAATGTCGCATATACAGTGAAAAATTAATCTAATTGTAGAAGAAAACCAAACAAATTCAAAAAACAATATTTGGCCACGCGTTGATCTCTTCTCACATAATATTTGAAAAGATATCAGCCCAATCTTGCTCCGTGTAACCAAACAAATCTGAGCAAAAGAGATTTATTATATTAGATGTGACCGACATGATGGGGTAATTTAGATGTAAATATAGGGGGTTATTTTAGATTAATTATCATAATAGCATAGGTGGGTAATTTTGCTCTTATTTTATAACTGTTGACGCAAAAATCGGGACTTGACAGATGCGCGAACACACGAGCGAAGGCGTAGCCTTGAAAACCGGGGCGTGCCAGTCAATCTGACCAGTTGATTGACAAGGACAAAATCGGAGGTTAAGAAACAGCTAGAAAGCCGATTCTCTCATCAGTGAACTCGGATATAAGAGTACTGATTCCGATATGTAGTGAAACAACTGAAAAAGCCGATTCCGATATTCAAACAGCAAAAAGCCGATTGAAAACTAAGCAATAAAAGATAACTATAAAAGCGATCTAATAAAGCTTAGCGTAGCAACACTTAGAACAAGTTAAACAACTATTAGATGAAATTGGTGATAAAGCCTTTGATAGAGCCGATTAGATCGTGTTCTAAGCTGGATAAGGGATGATAAAAGCTAAAAATAATAAAAAAGACTTGTAGATCTAGCTGATATCGATAACTGTCGAATAAATCTAAACGAAGCAACAGCGATGCGCCCGGATGCTAAAGCTTAGAAATTACTCAGTAGGGGTAGAACTCGCGAGCAAGCCTTGGGGATCGAAATCACCTTAGCTTGCTCAGGAGATCCTGAATTCACGAGCAGGTCTTAGGGATCGAAATCGCCTCAACTTGCCCAGAAGAACTCAAAAAGAAAAAAAGCTTTGGCGAAGTCGCCGACTAGAAAGTAAATTGCAAGTAGTAAAGGTTTTGTTGTATTGATGTGTATGAACCTTTTCCACGACTCTCGGGGTTTATATTTATACCCTGGAATTACAAACTCCTAGTCGATTACGACATGATAAAACTTGACGCAAAAAAAAAGAAACTCCCTAATTACTACTACCTGTAACTAACTAAAAGACTACTTATCTTAAAGATACAAAGAACGTCCCAATCTAGCCCAATTAAGCTCATGAAGTAGTTATCTGAATCGGACATCTCCTGATCTGCCTTCTCCGATTCTGACTCTTGCCCCTCGGGCATCCGATTCCGATTCAAAATCCTCTCTTCTTCTTTCCTTATTGACGCCGATCCGAGATGTGTCAAAAAACGGCGTTAACACATGCCCCTAGTTTTGGGATAAGATGCACATATTGTCCCGAAACTCCCGCCTTTTTGATTCACTGCCATCCGGAGGAGAAACCCTGATTTTCACCACGCGAAATTCCATGCCTACCCCCTGGGCAAGACTATAAATACAAAGCCTTCCTGTAGCCGTTGTATTCATCCCGTCGCCCGTCATCCTCCGCCATTGTTTCCCTCTTCTAACGAGTACTCTTCCATCGAGCTTCTCTGGCAAGTTTCCCCAAACGACTCCCAAGACTTATTTCCTCAAGTTTTTTCTAGCCCCAACTTCGCTGCGGATCGAAATGGCTTCCAGTTCGTCTGCCCCCCAGGTAAAGTGTTTTTAATTTCATCTTTGCACTCCTTTTACATCGTTGTTCCCACAAAAACTCCTGAGTTTTTTTCTCTTAGGGCCAATCAGAGACACCGATCCCACATATTTCATCAATTTGGAAACCCAACGCATTCCTTCAAATTTGTAGGATCGAAGCCCTCTAATATAGCTATCAGAGAGGGGGGGGGGGGGGGGGGGGGTGAATGATAGCACAAACCGCAGCGAAAAACTTTTCACCCTGAAAACAGATTCTATATGGTCCACTAAATCGTGTGTCGTTCTTAGACCAGAGCTCCTAAAATCGTGATATTTTACAAGAATCAAACTTGCGAAAATATGAAGCTAACCCAACTGGAATCATGTCAATCGGGTCTAGAACTCTAGATATAAATAAAACAAGCAGGCAACGTCAGATAGTGTCGCGAATTAGGGCTAACCAATCAAAATTCTCAGATTAACAACTTGGTGCCCTAGCACGGTTTTGGATGGATCAAAACAAATCAATCTACCAAAACCAAGCATGCAAGATTGAAAGCGAGAGAGCGGGGCAACGAGATTACCAACACATCAATTTGCAGACCTTAATCTTTATTGCATCAAAGATGTGTTTAAAAGATGCTTCCTCAAGCATTCATACAAAGATTTCCGCCAGATCGCAAAACGCTAGAGAGGTCCCTCTCTAGGAAAAACAGAACCGGTCGCCGCTCCCTGCGTCGTCGTTCTGCGTCACGTCCAAAAACCTCTCGGTCCACCAAACCGATCGGCCTGTCTTCTTTTATACGACCAGAACCTAGCCACCTGATGGAGTCCGACGCCACACATGAACGTGGCATCCTTTCTTTTTACTTGGCTGCAACACACGCAGCCCACAGCCTGGTCCCACCAGGCCCAAGTCCGATCGGTGGACTTGCACTAAACCGTGTCCAACATGGACACATGCAGCTTCCCTTTTTCTGGTGCACACAAACACCAACTCCTGCATGCCTACACACACGCCATGCACCATGCATGCAGCAGCAAAACCACGTACATACCCAGCATCACAGCTCGGCCATGCACGTCCACGGCCACGCCGTGATGACTAACGATCACATCGCTAGTCTATGCTCCGATCAAAACGTTGGCAGTCCCGTTCCGATCACCATCATCCGTCGACACCGAGATACACGCTCGCGCATCAACAAGTCCTCACGTGCACAGTTCTCTAGCCTGAACGTCTCGCGTGACATCCTTGACCAATAGGACCTCAGTTACTCCCTAAACTTAGTCCCGAAACCTCAGTTCCTCCTGAACCTAGTTTCAATCCGTCACCGACCACGTTCCGCCTCAAGCAACACCTTCACATGAATAAACACGCAACCGCGTACGAGCACAAGTCCACGACTTGACTCATGATCAGTCCATGCAACACCACTCACACGAGTGTGTCACATCAATATCAAAACCACCTACACTACCATGAGTGTATCCAATCAACCATGCTACCATGAACACATCACATTAGCAAACATGCATATCACCCTATGCCATTATGTTAATCACTTTGCAATGCCAATTTCAATATAAACCAATTTTTCATCGCACATGATCTCACAATCTCCCCCTTGATGAAAACATTGGCAACACCGTGTAAACATTGAACATTGGCATTCACCTCCATAAGTATTATTTTTTCGATCAAGATCAAAGTGAAAAGATCATCACAAAAGATCCAAGTAAATTTCTCCCCCTTTCTTCAAAAGCAAAATATCCCCCCGTGAGAAAATTAAAAAAGAAAGCAAAAGAAAATCTCCAATATGAATGTGCAATGTGTGAGCAATGTGCAAAACTCTCCCCCTTTGACAATGGATTATTCAAGAACACAAAAGAGAAGAGAAACCTTTTATGTTCAGTTTTATCAATTTTTATCATGAGCATCATAAATCATCCATGTATGTAGCAAATACTCGTCCAAGCCATGCTAGAAAATAGTTGCACCTTCACATCCATACATATACAATATAATTTCAGCACAACTAAAATATCAAGTGTTATTAACAATTTATTTGCATGACATGATCTCCCTTTCTCAACTACTTCAAAACTTGAAAATTTCTGTGCACTTTATCAAGCTTAAAAAACTGATTTCTTTAATTGATTGCAACAAAAATAAATTGCAAGGAATTATATGCACCATCAGCCTTACTTTTCAACCTAGTCAAGCCTATGTCATTGGACAATCAAAAGCTTAAGAACAAGGTTTCGGTTGTACACAGCTTCTTCCAAGTTCATATCAAAGTGCAATGATAAGTCGTCTCATAAAGAAGAAGTGCGACAATATTTCCTTAATCTTTCTCATATGAATTTTTTCAGCATATATAACTTTCATAACTCAAAATTAGCACTTTTAGCAACAAGATCAAAGTAGACAAGAAAGTTCACTCATGACACCATTTAATTCAAGTTATCGTTCCATTTAGAAAGTCATGCCAAAACTACACCATACATGCTTAGGTATGAAAGACACAATTACATTGTAGCATAAGCATGACTTCAAATGTCATACATGTAAAAAATACAATGCTCATTACTTTGTCATTGTTTCTGAATTTTATTTTCAGCGGTTAAAACTCACTAGAGAAAACTAAAACTGATCACAAAGAGTTCCAAAACTCCCCCTCAAAACAACCATCTCAAAAATCCTTTTTCAAAAGAGTGATCTCACAATGAATCTAATAACTCTCCCTCAAATAAATAACCAATGAAATCAAGGGGGACAAAATGAGACGCATGTGTTTTGAGTTAATATGGTTTATTCAATTAAGCATAACTATAAATCATGACATAGCACATACCAAGCATGAAAAGGCATTATATAAGATATATCATGATCGAACAAGTCGGGGATAAAAATATGAGCATATCAACAAGCATCTCATCTCATACCACAAATTGATATATATGTGAATATAGAAGGCATGAGTGTAAATAGCTCACATAGTAGTTGCTGCACATCTCTCTCAAAAGCCATCTCAAACGTACGTGTAGAGAACCATCAATATCTTGATCATATCATGTCAAAAAGACCAAGTACATAAAGCCCATGTTCTCCAACCTGCATTAGAAAAACCTACATAGCACGAGAAGATGTCGAGGCCTCTGTACTGGGGTTAGTGATGAAACATTTAGAAATCCAGTACTTAGACACACGACGAAAGCCCGTAGGTACAACACAAGTATTTTTATGATAAAAATCAGATTTGCGTTCACTTGTATTTCTACCAACAAAAGGTGTATTCTTCACCCTATGCACAAAATGAGATGCCACAAACTCACGAGGGACAAAATGTGCACTTTTAAAATTAGAACTAGCCTTAGCACTTTGTTTTCTTTGTTGTTAGCTAGTCTAAAGCAAAATTGTACCTTATGTCCATCTCTACCACAATGAGTACAAGTGTACTTGACTTTATGTTTAACTTGAGAAGTAGAAACAACATTTGCATTCATTGTGCTAGTAGAATACATAATTCCAGCAGATTTGAAAACCATCTTTTTAGGCTCAACACCAGTTTCAAATTTTCCACTACCAAGAGATTTAATAACAGTAGGAGCATTATTCTTGGAGTGAGCATAAGGATCAAAGCCTAAACCAGTTTTATGTTTTTGTGAGCTTGTCTTTTGTTCCAAGATTTGATTCAAACTTTTAGTTCCCATATTATTGCTGCAAATATTCAATACGTTTCAAAAGGTTGGAACAATTATCACAAGAATTTTGCATGGGTTTCTTTTGTTTAGTAGAATTAGAGCAAGAAAGAATCTCATGTGTAGAAAAATCTTGTTTTAACTGATCAACTCTAGCATTAGCATCTTTCAATTTTAATTCAAGAGCATCACAATTATCACAAGAAGTTGGTTCATCAGTTACACACACATGATTCTCATTTTTCTCTTTTTCAACTTTATGTTGCTCTATCAAAGCATAATGTTCATCTCTTAGAGAAGTAAATTCAGCATACATAGAGTCACATGATTTGCATGAATCATCAATAGGAATTAAAGCTTAAGCCTATCAATTTCAGCATGTAAATGTTCAATCAAAGCATCATGTTTCTTAATCGTTTTATTTCTTTTCTCTAACAAAGTGCCAAGTTTTTCAACAGCAACAAATAAATCATCATACGAAGGTTCTACCTCATTGCCATTGTAGCTATCGATGTCGTTGTTGGTAAAGCTCTTGTTGCTTGCCATGAGACACAAGCTTGTCAAATTATGCACCTTCTTCCTTTTAGATATTTTCTCTTCATCACTGCTGTCCGGATCAACATCGCTCAAGTTGACTTGCTCCAGTGCTGAAAGAACTTGATGCACCACTTTGCTGTTCAAGTAGCTCTTCTTGTTCTTTTTAGATTTGTGTCTCTTATTGTCATCTTCATTATCTTCTTTAGAATCCTCATCATCCCTTGAAATTCTTGCAAGAAACTTTGGGCACTTGGGACGAATATGTTTGAGCGAGCCACACTCAAAACATCGAGGACTAGAATTTCCTCTCTTCCTTGATCTCACATTTTGCAAAGCCTTAGTAAAGCGAGTAGAGAGGAGTTCCAATTCATCTTCCGGAAGTTGTTCTAGCTGCTCAATGTTAGTGACGACAAAAGACAAACCATTGCTGGTGGAAGAATTATCATCATGAAATTTGCTAGATTGAGAAGCTAAAGCAATAGACTTGGAACCATGCTTCCTAGCAAGAACATCAAATTCATGAGTTTTCAATTTAGAATAAAGCACATCTAATGTAAGAGCACTCATGACGGTAGATTCTCTAATGGATGTAACTTTCATCTCCCAAATTGACATGTCTAATGCTCCAAGTAATTGGCTTGCATTTTCAGCATCAGTATAATTAACATTAATATCACGCAAATTGCTAAGAACTTTATTAAAGTGAGCAAACAAGTCATCAAGTGATTCACCGGGTTTCATCTCAAAACGCATGTAATCTTTCTTATACATATCTTGGCGTACCTCTTTAATTGTAGACGAACCCTCATGATAATCACATAAAGCTTTCCATACCTCATTTGCTGACTTGTGATGAATCACACGATCGAAGTCGCTCCTCACTAGCCCTTGAATGATTAAATTCCTTGCCTTGTTGTTGTTCTCCACATTCAATCGATTGTCGTTATTGACTTGATCCGGTACTGCAAAAGGAGTAATAACCTTCTCCCAAATCAGCGAGCCTTGTGCTCGAATATATGCCTCCATCTTCGCTTTCCAAAACTGAAAATCAACACCATAAAAAACACATGGTTTTGTGGAATACCTATCCATTGCTAATAATTCTAATCACCGATTAAGACCAATTAGAAAAAAACTCGCTCTGATACCACTACCACAAGTGTATCCAATCAACCATGCTACCACGAGCACATCACATTAGCAAACATGCATATCACCCTATGCCATTATGTTAATCACTTTGCAATGCCAATTTCAATATAAACCAATTTTTCATCACACATGATCTCACAAAATCCCTATTGGAAAATCCCTCCGATTGGCAAAATCCTTTCAGGTCTTGCCCAACTCTTGTCCCGGGCTGGAAAAACTGGTATATGAGGATGAGCAACAGCAAACGCGCCGATTGGGAGACTTATGATATCGAACAATGCATAACCTTATCTTTGGCCGATATGAAACGAAACGACCCACTTCTGATGACCGCTTCTTACTTCTGGTCCGATTCACTGAACGCCTTTTTGTTTGGTCATGGTCCAATGTCTCCATCCTTGGCTGATGTAGTTATGTTGACAGGGTTTAAACATTACCTCATCAGTTACCGAGGTAGTCTTCCTAAGGAGGTTGGAACGACTACATCGTGACTCTGTCCAAATCGTCTGGCAGCGTAGACCTAAGAGAACACACCGCATTTCTCATGATGTGGCTGGAGAAGTATGTTTTTGGTGGAAAAACAATTGGGCCTCTAGGCATCTGGCAGGAGGAAATCATCTTCCAAATATGATAGACTTGCAGAGCATCTGGCAGGAGGAAATCATTTTCCTCTAGGCAAGATTCTTCTTGGGGCAGTATACAACCTCATGCATGAAGTAGTTGTCCGCTTAAGGAACAACGAACCGATTGTTTCTCTTGGAGGCCCTTGGTGGTTCATAAATCTATGGCTAAACCTCTACATGCAAAAGATCTGTGAAGCTGATATCTTTGGCAGCCAATTTCCATCAGATCAGCCAGACGATGAAGAAATAATCCTCCGTCGATGCACTTCTTTTGGCAAAGCGGCTTCGTCCTTTAGCAGCGATCGGGCCACACCAGATCGGTTATCGTTATACTTCAAATGCTTTTACCATGGATTTAATGATGATACCTTGATCTAGTTCCCATATAATGATCCCAATAATCATTTCGAAAATCCGATCAAGTTTCAATATGATTTGGCTACATCCGATGATTCAGAGCCGATTTTTAAAGAAATGATCCTTCCAAACATTCTCCCTGTCTTATCTCGCAACAAGGTCTCCTATGAATTCTATTACCCCTCAGTGATAGCAAGACAATTGGGCTTTGGCCAAGCTCCTCCCAAATTATAGTTTGCTGATCAGATCAAGCCTCAGGAATTAATAGATTCTGACCTAGCCTTCTGTCGAGTACTGGATTGGATCCCAAATATGAATACAGCCGATTTCAAGACTTGGAAACTTGTCCCGACAACATCCCAGTCGTTCAAGTCATGGTGGAAAGAATGGTCAAAGCACATGTTATGTACCTCACCAAATCATTATTGCTAGATTTCCGACCCAGATTTCATCATTGATCCTCAGGTATCAAACTACCTCCACACTTATTCCTTTTATTTGCAATCATCAACTGCTTAAATTTCATTTATCCTTACAGGAGAAGTGGCAGGTTGATTGACTATGCTCCTCCTTCGGATGATCCCTACATCGGAGGTGATGCTCCATCAGTGAATGACATCATTAAGGGAATGTCATCGAAGCGCAGAACTGGCACTACTTCAAGGAGAACTTCGAAGAAATCCAAAGTGGTATCAGTTGATGCCTCAACGGCAGCTACCATGTTAGCCAATGCAATCCAAGAAACAATGCCCCCACCATCACCGATACCAGGTACCACTCTTTTATTCCTGATTATTCCTTCTTTTATTTTCTCTAATTCATCCCAAAATTATACAGAACAAGCCTCTGAAGAAAACGCAGGACCGAGCGTAGGACCGAATTCTCTTCAAGCACCTTGTCAAGATTCCCCAACCTCATCGGCATCGAACCATTCACCACCCGATTTGATAGGTAATGCCTTGCTTCAATTTAATTCTCGTATTCATCTGACATGGATAATTCTATTCTCAAATATCATAACCGATTCTTTCAGAGAAATCAACCGATCAACCCCAAGAAAAATCGGCAACTCCAGGCCAAACGGAATAAGTTCTTCATCAAGAGACAGAAACGATCGGCCGAAATCAGTTGCTAGTAAGCTTGTTTCGCACTCATCTATTATGTATTGCCTGAATATGCTAATGCCCCTTTTTCTTCGTTTCAGAATGAATCGGCCTCTAAGATTGCCGAAGACCATCCCCGATCGGAGCAAATTCCGATTTCATCATAAAGACATCCTTCTCAATTTGACGAGATCAATCTTAAATAGGTAATTAGATCACCTCTGCTCTATTTTAATTTTTTGGCCAATTTTCTCTGTTAATTTAACAATATTTCAGGCACAGGATTCCATTGATAACAGCTTCTTTGATTTCCCAATCGTGGGCCTCCATGATGAAGAAGTCCAATCAGCTGACAAAGGAACCCCATCGGCCGTCATCACCCAGACATGCGATGCCAATCCTCCGACTCTTCCTGATAATGTTCGAAACAAACTATCGGACTTGCAGGTTCTGTTAGAGCAAAGCACTTCTGCATTGGTTCAAAACGCTGAACCGATCTGGGTGATCCTTCATCAGTTAAGATCGCATCTTTCCCGCGAAGTGCAAGCTGCACTGATCCCGACGACTTATATTGAAGGTCATCAAATTCGCATTGCCGAAGCTCAGCAAAGAATATCCGATCATCAAAATCGGGAATCCTTGATCAAAGACGCAGAGCTAAAAAGAGACCTTGTCAACACTACTAAGGACAAAATCCAATCCATTGAAATGAGTCGTCCATCAATCGTATCCAAAGTTGATCAACTAAAGGCTCGCAAGGTGGAACTAGCAAAGGAGCTTCAATTAGTGAACAAAGAACTCGATGAAGAGGAGAAAAGGTTGCAGCAACTTCTGATTATGATTAAAGATCTCAATAAAACCCTCAAGGCTCAAGCTTCCGACGCTCTTAAGCTTCGCAAGAAAATCCCACCAAGTTAAGGCTCGATTGAAGATCACCAGCGCGTCATGGATGAAGTAGATCAGATTCGTCAGCGAGCATTAAATGTGATCTGATTGCTCTTGTAATTATTTTATAACTCTTCCTTTGAAAACAATCGGAGGTCTGTAACCGATATTTTGTCCCGCTGTAGAATTGACTTTGTTCTTTCTTCCTTTGTGGTGTATATGACAACTCTGACCGATTATCCGGCCTCTTTTTCTGAATCGTGTTTAATTTCTCGCCTGACTCGGTCATCAGACCATCAATGCGTGTTAATTTTATGCCAGTGTTTCATATCCCAATGATATTAATGAAGTCATAAATTCCTTAGCCGAATTCCTTCTATAAATAGCTCCATCGGCTAACCTTTTCCAATCACAAAGAGAATTTTACTCGAATAGAGACTCCAATTCCTTAAGGGAAAATGGCGTCTTTCGAGCAGTTAAAATCTTGTTCTTGTTCAATTTCTTCAAGGCATTTGGCTTTATAAACCTCATCCCATTATGATTCCAGCGATTGGGTCTCATCATCACATCCCTTCAAGCTAGAAATCCCTTGTCCGTTCATGATGAAATCTTCCTTCGAGCTTATTCCGAAGAAATCAGAGAAAAGTTCCCGGTTAACATAGTGCCCGTACTTCGCTCTATTAACTCCAATGTTCTGCCGCCAGGAGGAATTTTGGAGGTTCGCCGTCGAATCCAACTGCTTCAGTTTTCTCTTCCTCTGCTTGAAGAACAACTCATCCACTTGGAATCAAGAATAGATCTATGAGAAAATCTTGAACATCTAGCGAATATCACTCGAAATGACAGAGACAACACAGCTAGAGTTCTTCAAGAGCAACGAAGATTCGAAGCTTCATACGAACAACAAGAGAGTTATCTGAGAGCAATAGAAATTATCCAAAGATATTTGAACTCCATGTAATTTTTTATATTTTTTGCTCTAAGGGCGATGTATGTCACATCGGCCTTGTATCCTCCGATTTATAATAAAATCGGACTACGAGTACCCGAAACGGCTAAATCTCTGATTCACTCATCCTTGTATGTTTGCTTTTAATAATTCCCGATCTGTGATCGGTTTATAAACCTACCCGAAAGCAAGCATAATACTTTTTCACCTTGTTCTTCCATCAAGATAACTCTTCAGGGCCGACTGCTTGGATCGGTTGTAAGCCAAAATCAGACATCTTGAGAAAATCAGAATCAATAGCATGTCCAGATATGCAAGTCACCCCATAACTCCAAGGGCAGGCTTCAGCTGTCGCAACGTTGAATGAAGCATCGGCTTTTACAGCCTCTATCGAATCTCCGATCCATTGAATTATACATTGATGCAGTGTAGAAGGAATGCAACAATTGGCATGAATCCAATCTCGACCCAAGAGCATATTGTATGAACTTTTGCCATTAATAATAAAGAAAGTAGTAGGCAAAGTTTTACTCCTGATCGTCAAATCAACACAAAGTGTCCCTCGGGCTAGAGAGGTTTTCCCTTGAAAGTCTCTGAGCATCAGATCAGTATTCATTAAATCGGACTCTCCTTTACCGAGTTTTCTTAATATGGCATATGGCATAAGATTAACTGATGCGCCGCCATCAACTAGCATTTTAGTCATCGGAGTTCCATTAATATATCCTTTCAGAAACAACGGCTTCAAATGTTGCCGATCTTCTTCTTCAGGCTTTTCAAAAGTAGCAAGTGCTGGTTCCAAGGCCAATTGAGAAACACTTTCATCTATGTCCGAATCTGCATCACTGCTTGATGCCATAAATTCCCTTGGCAAAACAAATGCCATGAGAACATTAGCTGCGGGTTCATCATCCTGATCATGATCTTTAGCCTTCACACGCCAAACCCGATTTCGATTTGTTTTACTATTAGCTTGGCGCTGCTCTTCTAACTCAATCTACCTCAACCTTTGAACTCGCCTCTTTTGTGATTTGGTCAATCCCTTAGGACACCATTGAGGCTGAGGCTCTTTGAATCGGTGGAATGGCTGATGATCACGAATTGGTTCTCTTTCGAGATCCCTTCGCATAATTTCTTCATCGGGGACTCGATCATTTGCCATATCCTCAATTTCTTGGCTCATATAAGATTTTCTTCCTAATCGATCCATCACATTGACTCTACGACCAAGCCTTTCATGAACCGATACTCGCCGTTCCCGATCATCATGTCGATCTCTGCTTTCAGACCGCCGATCTCTAAGAAACGACCGATTCCGATCATCTTGACGATCACATATAATTGGTCGATTACATTCTTCATTAAAGCATGGCCTTTTATTCAGCTGAGTACTTTGCCCATTGCACTCTGGGCAATTTTCTAGAGTTGGGAGTTTAATTCCTTCTTCCCAGCAATAAATAAAGAAAGGGCATCTCCAATGATCAGCATTGTTCAGCCTCATCTCCTCTTCACGTCTGATTTGCTCATTTTCTCTTCTAAATTTATTAATCAGACCTTGAGAAGTAACCCTCCTTTCTTGACCCTTAGAAGTCCCAACTTCCTCCGATTTACCTTTTCCTTTCAAATCGGTTATAGACACTTGAACCTTAGGATCAACGACCCCTTTCTCTTTTGTCGATTTTGAGGTCAGAACTTTCTTTGGCACCACCTCTTCTGTTGAAACCTCCACCATGTTGACTGGGAAAGGGTGTTGATCAATCTTCATCGGCTTGGCGGGCTTCTTAGGCAATTTGAATTTGATTCTCCCCTGCTCAATAGTCGATTGCAACTGTTGACGGAATACCTTGCAGTCATTAGTATTATGAGATGTAGCATTGTGAAACTTGTAGTACACCATCTTCTTCAATTCATCTTCTAATGGAATCCTGTGATAAGCTGATAACTTAAGCAAACCTTCCTTCAACAGCATATCAAAGATCTTATCGGCTTTTGTAACATCAAAACCGAATTTCTCAGGTTCCTTCTTTGCAAACGGGACCGAAATCGACCTTTTGTTTTTAACCCATTCAGCCAAACCGATTTTGCCTTCATTATCAGATTCAGAATTAGAGGCATTTCCAATATAGTTGACCCTTCTCTGATAATTCCTCCTCGGTTCATATGACCGATTTTCTTGCCCTGACATCTTCTGAACAATCTGACTAAGGCTCTCAAATTCCTGATTAGCATATTTTTCCTTTAGATAGGGTAAGAGGCCATCAAAGGCAACCTCAGCCAGCTGTTTGTCAGATAGCATTAAGCTAAAGCACTTGTTTCTAACGTCTCTGAATCGGGAAATAAATGTAGCAACCGATTCATCATTCCTTTGCCTTAAATTTGTCAAATCGGACAATTTCTTTTGATGGACTCCAGCAAAGAAATATTGATGAAACTGCCTTTCTAAATCGGACCATGTCACTATAGAGTTGGTTGGCAAAGTCATGAACCAAGAAAAGGCAGATCCAGACAAAGAACTCGAAAATAATTGGACCCTTAATGCATCGACATTGGCAGCCTCTCCACATTGCATCAAGAATCGGCTAACATGCTCAACAGTGAAAGTATCATCTTGACCAGTGAATTTTGTGAACTCAGGGATCTGATATCGGAGAGGATAAGGCATCATGTCATAATGTGCAGGATAAGGAGGCCTATACATGACACTCTGAACGTTGGGTTTCAAGCCAAATTGATTTTAAATCACATCGGCTATTTGAGAAGATCAATCAATCAAGGCTTGAGCCGGTTTCTCTACAGATTGATAATCCGATTGTGGTAAAGCTGACCCACTTGTCTGTTGTTGTTCCCTTCGAGGGCTCTGTGGAACAGTCGGTGTAGGAGGTGTATAAGTCTGAATCGGTTGAGATGCCGATGCAGTTCCTTGATTAGCAGTAGCATGAGGAGCATATGATATTGCAGATTCGTGCTATTTGGTAGAGCATAATTGGCTGGTACTTTATTCGCTGCAAAACTCCGCCATTGTTATCAACCAGCGACCAAGTCTCTCCATCACTATGCGGAACCCAAGTAACACTATCCTGCTGAATATTTGTATTTTCCTCAACAACCTTTTTGCTAGAATCTTATTTCTTACCAAAATCAGGTGGCATAACATATCCTGTCTCAGGGTTATACTTCCCAGTGCCTAAAGGTCTGTTAGGTACTGACTGTGTTGAATAATATGATGGAGCCATCTGTGATATGAGATGTCCTGATGAATCTGTAACTAACGAGGTTCCATATGAAAAAAAAACCCCTGACTAAAACCAGACGGTTGTCCAGCCGATTGGGTATGACTCGGAGTAGGGCCTTCAGGCGTAGAATCTGTCGATGCATCTGTACCTGCCATGGTAGACTTGACGCAGCTGACACATTGGATGCAGAGAAAGCAAGAGCCGACGCATTGGTAGTATTAGCAGTATAAGATCCTGATGCGCCTGCAGCAAATCCTGTAGAAAGGAAGTCCCCGATCCATATATCGGAGGATAACTAAAAGGAGTAGGAGAATGTTGGTAATAGCGGGCTATAGAATTTAGCGGAGTGTTCCTGAAAAAGCTATAAAAGCTATAGCGCAGCTATAGCGGAAGCTATTGCGTTTAGCGGTATGTAAAAAAGCAATAAAATTTAGGCTAAAACTTTATAATTTTAAGAATTTTATGTTATATTTCATAAATATATATCCAGGCATGAGTCAAACAAAAGTAAACATATAAAAATAAGTCACGATATGCACAATAAGTCACAAGTTATAACTCGTAGTTCATAAATCATAGGTATATAAGTTAATAGCTCAGTCATAGCGGAGTTAGCGGCGCTAGGCTATTGAATTTAGCGGCACTATTTCACAATATAGCGGAGTTAGGGGCATTAGCGATAATATTTGCAATATCGTCGCGGCATCTGTCTCAAAAAGCTATAGCGGAGCTATAGCGAAGCTATAGCGGGCTATTGCCAACATTGTAGGACCAAACATATTTGAAATTGGCATGTAGGTCGGTCCTCGGTATCCTTGACAGTCTTCCTCACGCAGGGTCTTGAGTACAGCATTATGCACAGTATTAGTTAACACTCCTGATTGATTAACAAAAGCATGATGCACTGCCGAATCAATTATCCCTTGCAACTGCCCTGGTGACTGAGCAATAGTAATCGTACGTGGACCAGGAAGTGGAGTTTTTCTAATGGCTTCTGCCCTTTTCATTGCACTGTACGACTTAAGACATTCATCATAATATTGCTGCTGGTGCAAATCAAATTCCTTCTTCTGCTCCTCATTTAGATCATCATAAGTCACAGGGATCAAATTATTAGGGCTTACTTCAAAAGTATTATCTTTGTCACCCTTGGGATCAACTGGCTTCTTCGGAGGCATCGTGAGATTCTTTCGTGTCCTACCGGGCGTGCTAAAAATGTGTTGACGCAAAAATCCGGACTTGATAGATGCGCGAAGACACAAGCGAAGGCGTGGCCTTGAAAACTGGGGCGTGCCAGTCAATCTGACCTGTTGATTGACAAGGATAAAATCGAAAGTTAAGAAACAGCTAGAAAGCCAATTCTCTCGTCAGTGAAATCGGATATAAGAGTACTGATTCCGATATGTAGTGAAACAACTGAAAAGGCCAATTCCGATATTCAAACAGCAAAAAGCCGATTGAAGACTAAGCAATAAAAGATAACTATAAAAGCGGTCTAAGAAAGCTTAGCGTAGCAACACTTAGTACAAGTTAAACAGCTATTAGATGAAATTGGTGATAAAGCATTTGACAGAGTCGATTAGATCGTGTTCTAAGCTGGATAAGGGGTGATAAAAGTTAAAAAATAACAAGAAAAGACTTATAGATCTAGCTAATATCGATAACTGTCGAATAAATCTAAACAAAGCAACAGCGATGCGCCCGGATGCTGAAGCTTAGAAATTACTCAGTAGGGGTAGAACTCACGAGCAGGCCTTGGGGATCGAAATCGCCTAAGCTTGCTTAGGAGATCCTGAATTCACGAGCAGGTCTTAGGGATCAAAATCGCCTCAACTTGTCCAGAAGAACTCGAAAATAAAACGCTTTGGCGAAGTCACCGACTAGAAAGTAAATTGCAAGTAGTAAAGGTGTTGTTTTATTGATGTGTATGAACCTTTTCCATGACCCTCAGGGGTTATATTTATACCCTGAAATTACAAACTCCTAGTCGATTACGACATGATAAAACTTGACGCAAAAGAAAGAAACTCCCAAATTACTACTACCTGTAACGAACTAAAAGACTACTTATCTAAAAGATACAAAGAACGGCCCAATCTGGCCCAATTAAGCTCGTGAAGTAGTTATCTGAATCGGACATCTCCTGATCTGCCTTCTTCGATTCTGACTCTTGCCCCCCTGGCATCCGATTCCGATTCAAAATCCTCTCTTCTTCTTTCCTTCTTGACGCCGATCCGAGATGTGTCAAAAAACGACGTCAACACTAACGTGTCCACCTAGGATCCTAAGTGGCTTCATGTAGAGGCTCCTTTATTTTTTTCTCTTTTTCTAGAGTATCTACCTAGGATCCTAGGTGGCTTCACGTGAAGGCTTCAAAAGGAGCCTTCAATTAGTAATAGTAAGATTTAAAGAGTCCATGTTGACTACATCTTACCTTCAAGCCTACACCGTTGGATTTTATGATGATCGAACGTTCTAAATTAATCTAAAGAGTCCATGTAGACTACTCCCTTCGTTTTTTTTTTTCCGCGGATGAAGGAGTCCAGAGACCAAAGCGGAAGTCAGCAGTGTTTAATGTTGCACCGATCCTTTCGTTGGGCGAGCCACGTCGCAGCAGGTCGCTTCGTTCCCCACGTACAGAACCCCGCGAGTTTTTTCCCCCCTTTCAAAACAATCGTGACATATTTTTCCCCTGGCCAAAATATTTCCCAACCGCGCGTCACAACTGCCCACCAAAATCTCCTTCAAAGAAAACAACCGATCCATTTTTCCCTCGCCAAACTCAAATCGTTTTTCAACTGGCGCGTACCTTTCCCCCTCGCGAAATACTTTCCCAAGGGTGCGCTCATTCCATCTCCTGAAACCTCAATTCACTTCGAAATTTTGATTTGCGTCTCTACAATTTGCAATCCGCGCCAAAACAAATGCAATTCATGTGTATAAAATAGGCCCCAGCTATCCTGTTCCATCGTCACTCCTATTCCTCCAACTCCACTAAGCCATGGCAGATCCACACCCAGTTCTTTCTGGAATTGATCTCAATGTTCCAGTGCGTCAAGAAGACCATGAAGAGGAAGCTCAGGTGGTGAGAGGCAACCTGTTGTCGAGATTTATATGAGCGATCCGATTGACTGGGATGAGGTGCAAGAGGATTTCTTTGAATGAAGGCTGTGCAGCGCATATGGAATGAAGGCCAGAAAGGGGAGGAATACATGCTGTCGTCAACAAGAGAGTGGGGAATTGTGGAAGTAAACGAATTGAAATTTCAGCAGAAGCTATCTCCGCCATACCATTTGAAAACCGAACAACTTTAGAAGATCTAGCAAGGGGGCTGGGGTTGACCAAGAGTGCTGTTTTTAATCGTTTGAAAGAAGGGAAAGTTGAAGGGCACTCAAGTGCCATCTAACAGTACCCTGCATATTTTATCGAACGAGCTGCAGTTCCATGCATTACAAATTGAAACACCAACTAAACCTCACGATCTCGCCGCCATCGGAGTGGACGACCTCGCCGCCGTCGGATAGGACCACTGTGGCGCCGTCGGAGTGGACGACCACAACGCCATCGGAGATGACGACCTCACCTTCATCAGAGTGGACGACCTTTCTGCCGTCGGAGAGGACGACCTCACTGCTCTCGCAACAGAATTCACTTCCGACGGGAGCGCTGGCCATGGAAGAAAAGAGAAAGAAGCGGGATGGAACGGAGAAAGGAGAAGGATCGGTCCATCACTCCATCTTTAATCCCGTCGGCCTGGAAATTATGGAGCGCTGGCCATGGGAAGAAAAGAGAAAGAAGCGGATATAACCAAAAAAAGCAGGAAACCATGAACCTCCTAAGAAAAAAAACGGAGGGACTACATCTCTAAATTAGTAATTTTTTTAAAACATGTGCCCGCGGCATGTACCCTTCTGCTAGTAATAATAATAAATAATAGTCATATTGCTGTCCACATTTTGGAAAATGAGGATGATGCAGATCAGGAAGATTCTGATCAGGAAGATGTTGCTCAGGAGATTGACCCTAATGATGGACTTGGTCAAATGTTACGTAATGCCGAGAAAAACAGCGACAATGACAAGCAAAGAAAAAAGATAGATCGTAGAACCACAAAACCGATTTGTATCCAAATTGCAAAGAGGGGCTCAAAAGGTTGGTGTCACTCTTGATTTTTTGCAGTGGAGCAGCTAATGGTGTTACTGACAAGGGTTTTGAGGAACTACTGAAACTCGTGAAGAACATTCTTCTCGAGGGTGACGAATTGCCATCAACAACGTGGGAAGCAAAACGGGTTGTCTGCCCTCTCGGTTTAAAGGTGCAGAAGGTACATGCGTGTCTTAATGATTGTATCCTATATCGTGGTGCTGAATATAAAAAGTTGAATTGTTGTCCGGTTTGCAGTTGTGCACGATACAAAATCAGGCGGGATGACCCTGGTGAGGTTGATGGGGAGACTATTAAAAAAAAGATTCCAGCAAAGCTGGTGTGGTATTTTCCTTTAATACCATGTCTGAAGTGTTTGTTAAGGAACAAAGAGCATGCCAAGTTGATGAGATGGCACAAGAAAGAACGTAAGAAAGATGTTATGTTGAGGCACCCCGCCGATGGATCCCAATGGAGGAACATTGACCGAGCATGTCCAACGTTCGATGCTGATGCAAGAAATTTAAGGCTTGGTTTAATTACTGATGGCATGAATCCTTTTGCTGAAATGAGCAGTAGTCATAGCACTTGGCCTGTGATTGTATGTATCTACAACATACCTTCTTGGCTATGCATGAAGCGGAAGTTCATTATGATATCGGTGCTTGTTCAAGGTCCAAAGCAACCTAGCAACGACATTGATGTTTATTTAAGACCATTGCTTGATGAACTTAAATAGCTGTGGAAGAAAGAATGTGTTACTATGTGGGATGAGTACAAACAGGAAAATTTTGACCTAAGGGCATTACTTTTCATAAGCATCAATGATTGGCCTGCACTAAGTAACATGTCCGAACAAACAAACAAAGGATATAAAGCATGCACCCACTGCTTAGAGGATACTGAAAGCATCTATTTGAAGCATTGTAGAAAGGTTGTTTACATGGGTCATCGTCGATTTCTTCCTTCAAAGCACGAACTATGGAAGAAATGTCCATTTTGGTGGGAAATCGTTAGAGGTCCCCAACGCAATTGATGTGATGCATCTGACGAAAAATCTTTGTGTGAACTTGATCAGCTTCCTTGGTACTTATGGGAAGCCAAAAGATACACTAGAAGCACGGTAGGAGTTGAAACGTTTGAATCTACAGAATAATCTACATCCAGAAAACAGAGACAAAGGACACAAGTACCTATGTCCCGCCAGCTTCACTCTCAGCAAAGAGAAGAAGGCAAGTATGTTTGAATGTTTGAATAGTATCAAGGTCCCGTCAGGCTATTGCTCCAATATTAAGGACATAATTAATATGAAAGATAAGAAATTCACAAACCTCAAACTATCATGTGTTGATGACCCAACTGCTTCCGTCATACAGAGGGGTGTGCCACCAGTTAATGCGCGGAAAGCGATTGTGAAGCTATGTGCATTCCTTAATGCAATTTCTCAGAAGGTGATCAATCCTGATGATTTGGATAGGCTACAGAACGACGTGGTCCAATGTCTTATCAGCATTGAGATGATATTTTCACCATCCTTCTTTAATATTATGACACATCTATTGGGTCACGTCCTCAAAGAGATTCGTATACTGGGTTCGGTATTTCTTTATAACATGTTCCCTTTTGAGAGATACTTTGCTGTCCTGAAGAAGTATGTACGTAACCGTGCTCGTCCAGAAGGATGCATTGCTAAGGGATATGAACCAGAGGAGGTCATTGCATTCTGTGTTGACTTTATCGAAGACCTCAAGCCGATTGGGGTGCCTGAATCACATCATGAGGGGAGACTTGGTGGAAAGGGAACACTAGGAAGAAAGATGATGGTAATCAGAGACAAGCTGACATTTCGTAAAGCACATCTCATAGTTCTACAGCAGTCAGCCTTAGTTGCTCCATATATCGAGGAGCACATGAAGATTCTGTATGAAAAAAATCCAGAAAAGACTGCGACCTTTGTTCAACGCCAGCACAATAGTACCTTACGCAACTAGCCTTTCTAGCTAGGGGTCCATCGACCTTGATCTTAAAATTCCAAGGCTACGACATAAATGGGTATACATTTTATACAAGAGTCCAAGACAACAAGAGCACCAACCAAAATAAATGGGTCTGGATCGATGCGACCGACACCAATGGCAATAAAAACTCATACTATGGTGTCATAGAGGAGATATGGAAACTGGAATATGGACCTTTGAAGATCTCATTGTTTAAGTGTCAATGGATGAAACTGAGTGCAGGAGGAGTTACAATTGATGAGTATGGGATGACAATAGTGGATCTAAACAAGATTGGGATTCTGGACGAACCGTTCATCCTAGTCAAAGACGTGACACAAGTTTTTTTATATAAAAGACATGGCTAGCAAACCAAAGAAAAAGACGAGCAAGCAATCGGACCCTAAAAAACAATCTGACCCATCAAAAGACAAGCCAAAGTGTCATATAGTTCTTCCTGGGAAAAGAAAAATCGTAGGAGTTGAGGATAAGACAGATGAAGATTATGATATGCTCGATGGTCGGCCTCCATTCTCGGTGACTGCTGACACAAGCATCCTGTTAGCAGCAGAGGAGACACCCTATATACGTCGCGATCACAATCAAGGGACATTTGTAAGGAGAAAGTTTGTTAGTGTTTAAGTAAACAATGATAATGTATAATTTAATTGCACTATGATGTAATTTGTAATATTATCTTAAAGTTAAGGCGCTAGTTTTGAAGAAAATAAAAACAAGTTAATTGTATATATTTTTTTTAAACATTTTAGTGTCTTTTGCAATTTTTTATGCTCAATATTTTATTTTTAACCTAAACAGAAGTGTCTAAATAGATGTGGCTAATAATATTTTTGTTATAACCTAATTAGACGTGGCATCATATATAATAAATATCATGTATTTTAATAAATTTTTTATGTTTTAATTATAACCTAAATAAAAAAGACTAATAATATTTTTTTATAACCTAAAGAAGTGCCCCTAATATTTTAAGTATTTTTTCTGTATCATTTCATATATAACAAATATATTGAATTTAGCACCGTATATTTTCAAAACCCGGTGCTAAATACAAATTTGCCCCAAAAAACTGACGCCAAACGAAACAGGGGCACCTTTAGCACCGGGCAGATCTAAGACCCGGTGCTAAAGGTGCTCCACTTTCATTTGGCGCCGGTGGGGAATCTTTAGCACTGGGTCTAGCCAAGACCCGGTGCTAATCCTGGACCTTTAGCATCGGGCCTTACATTTCCCAGTGCTAAAGGCCATTTAGCACCGGGTCTAGCCAAGGCCCGGTGCTAAAGGCCAACCCTATATATTGGGGACTTAGAAAATTTCACTCCACACCGCCGTCTTTCGTCTTCCTCCAAACTGCACGCCGGTTCCGCTCCACCGTCGACGCAGCCGCCGCACACGGCCGGCCGTCTCCGCACGCCGCAACCGTCGTCGAGCGCCGTGCCGTCGTCCCCGACCCCGGCACCCCCGATTCCGGCCGCGTGCGCCGCCCGACGCCGCCGCCCCACGGACTCCGCTGACGCCCCCGCCGTTCTCCTCCACCCGCTGTGACCGTCGTGGATCGCGGCGCCGTCGTCTACGACGCCGACGCCCCTTTCCCCGACCCCGACCGACGCCCGCCCCTTCCCCGCGCGCTGCCGCCCCCTTCCCTCGCCGGCCGCCGCGCGCTCCCTTCAACGCCGGCCGCCGCGCGCCCCTACAGAGCGCCGCCCGCACGGCCATCCGCCGGCCGACCTTTACGTGCGACTGGCAGTTGGTCTCAAGTCGGCCGCGTGCGAACGGCAGTTTGGCTCAAGCCGGAAGCGTGCGACGACGACCATCGCTCGTCTCAAGCCGGCTGCATGCGACGACGACCATCGCTCTCGTAAGCATTCGTACATGCATGGTTCCCGCCGGCTGCATGTATTAGTTTAAAAGTTAGGGTTAATGATAATTTGACGTAAAATATTTAATTGACGTAGAATATTTAGTTGACTTCCATTTAGTTACTTGACTTACAATATTTAGTTGCTAATATTTAATTTGCTTAGAATATTTATTTGACTTGCATTTATTTGGCATAAAATATTTATTTGAGGTAGAATATTTAATTGACGTAGAATATTTCTTTGACGTAGAATATTTCTTTGACATGGATTTAATTGACAATTGACGTAGAATATTTAATTGACGTAGAATATTTAATTGTCTTAGAATATTTATTTGACTTGTATTTATTTGACCTAGAATATTTAATTAACTTAGAATATTTATTTAACTTGCATTTAATTGACTTAGAATATTTATTTGACGTAGAATATTTAATTGACTTGGATTTATTTGACGTGGAATATTTATTTGACGTAGAATATATATTTGACGTAGAATGTTTAGTTATAATATTTTTTTATTTAGAATATTTGTTTGACGTAGGCTATTTATTTGACTTAGATGGCGGATCAGACAGAGGATGATGCGACATTCTTGGCTGCTCAATTTTATTTGGGTGGAAACAATGAAGCGCAACCAAGCACGAAAGAAATGCTCGGTACCAATGTGGACCAAGTGCAGGGTACCAATGTGGACTAAGTGCAGGGTCCCAATGTGGACCAAGTGCAGGGTACCAACGATGAACCCACGTCTAGTTAGGTGCTAATATTTTTCATAAACATTATATACATTATCTTTATGTTGTGACTAAAATATATCATCTTATTACACTGTAGCCATCTACGGCGACAACTGCCGCTAAGAAAAGTGGAAAAAGAAGTACCACTAGAAGGCTGAAGGAAGTGAAATTGCACCTCACCGCAGTGGGGGATGATGGAGAGCCAACTGAGCTAGCCTTTTACGTTGGTTTCATGGACACGTCAAAGATAAACAGAAACATGATTCTAACATATCCCGAGGGGACATATCAGAACTTATTCAAGTTTGTAGATAAACAAAATTATATGGACTCCATACTGTTGTCATACAACTACGGGTGAGTGCCAACACTATGTACTCCATTTTATTTTCTTCATTTCTCATTATTATCTCATTATACTATGACACTTATATGTATCCCTGTAGTTTCCACTGGATCCTCATAGTACTGAATCCTGATAGAGGTGTGGTGAATGTCTTTGATTCGTTGAGGAAACCACAAGAAGAGTATCAGGAAATCATTGACATGTTTACAAGGTCGTATATATACTTTTCACCAATTTAAATTGCCTTTAGACTCACATTATTGACTTATTTGGACTCAATTGAGACTAACAACATGATTTTGTAATCGCAGGATGTGGAACGATATTCGTGCAGTGCATCCCGGATTTGTATATGAAAAACTTGTATGGAATTCTGAATTTCCGGTACGCATATATGCAATTGGTACATATCGTCTTTGCTAATAAACTAAAAGAATTATCTTTAACTTTGTTTTTGCCAATAGTGTGCACAACAGGGGCCAGGCAATAATTTATGCGGATACTACGTTTGCGAGTACATGCACAGCTGGATTAAGAAAACATTTACTAACCATGATATTATGGTACGCAATAATTATTTACACAGTTATAATTCAAGTGCACCACTATTGTATTTTAATTTTAATTGTTTGCAAATTGTAGATGATGTCCATCTCGGATAAAAGCCTCGAGCAGCATAAGATTGACACAATTGCAGAACAACTCGTGGGATTTATTTGGGACAAGATCATCAATGTCAACGGAGAATTTCATTATCCAGATTCATGGGATCATCCAGAAAACTCAAGTCATCGTTCCTCCTCCGCTCGTCCTAGTTCCTCAGCTCATCCTAGTTCCTCTGTCGGTCCTAGTCGTAGATCGTAATGCATGGATCTCAAGTTATACTATAAACTTAACTCTTTTGGCACTAAGATGTAATATATATGTCTTTTTTATTCTTATATATACGAGCCCGGCCTATACGAATACTAATGCAGTACGAGATCCGTATTAGAACAAATACGTAGGCAAAATACGTATACAAAACAAATATATATGCTAGCTGGAAAAAGAAAAAAAATATATGGTGATATTTAGCACCGGTTGGTAACACAAACCGGTGCTAAAGGGGCTCGCGCAAGGGCCACATGTGCGGCCCCTTTAGCACCGGTTGGTATCTAGAATCGGTGCTAAAGGGGACCTTTAGCACCGAGTATTCGACCCGGTGCTAAAGGGGTAAAGGGGTACCCCTTTAACACCGAAAGATCTGCACCGGTTAGGAAACCGGTGCTGAATAGGGTTTCCCAACCGGTGCATATAGGCATTTCTCCAGTAGTGACTAGTGTGAGTTTAAGTAAAACATCGGTTGAAATAAAGCATACTGAATAAGCACGGTTAAGAAAAGGGAAGGCTAATATTGTCGAAGTCCCTATTTGCTTAAATGCTTACAAGGACCTATCTGCAGAAGAACAACAAAGTTAAATCTACAGCCATGTGTTAGTAAGAATTTACTAAAAAAACAAGTTCAGTAGGGCTCCAGAATGAGTCAAACGAGTTCGTTCATAGAAAATATTAACATAAACTGTAGTGGACAGATGCTAATGAGCATGAGTTGCAATTCTACAATTCGTCAATAAAATACAAAGTATTTAAACATTTCAAGATGTTAAAATTAGATTCATGGAAGGCACACCACCTGCTTCATAAGCATCTGCAATACCATGAACAGAGTCCTCGTGACAGTCAGATGAACTTCAATTTGAGCTAATGCATAAATGTCCATATTACCATCAAGCAATCCCTTTGCCTGCAGGCACTTTCATGATTGCCAGGGAACTAGCCACATAGGGCTGGACACCAAGCCAATAACTCGCGAGCTGGCTCGGCTCGTTCATGGCTCGGCTCAGCTCGGCTCGGTGGATTTTTTAACGAGCCGAGCTGTTAATTTTGCTCGTTTGGATAACGAGCTAGCTCGAGCCAGCTCGCGAGCTACTCGCAAGCCAACCAAGCTAGAAGGCTAAGGTACTAACAAGGGGAGCCGAGCTATTGAAGTCAAGCCGAGCTAGTTGAGCCAAGCCATGCATAGTAAATTTTAAAGTTTATAACTTTACTATTAATATTTTTTATATTTTATATATATTGAGGTGGGAATACTAAATTTACATTTAGCTTACGAGCTTGTTCGAGCCTAACGAGCTGGCTCGCGAGCCTAATGAGCCGAGCCGAGCCAGCTTTTTTTGCTCGTTTTGTTAATGAGCCGAACTGAGCCGGCTCGTTAGCCTAACAAGCCGAGCCGAGCCGAGCTGGCTCGGCGTCCAGCCCTATAGCCACATCTCCAGGCTGTATGAAGTATGAACTTGGCTATGAGCCGTCCATGATAATTAGAGTTTAAATTGCAGAAACCAGAACTGAGAAACCCTGCACCGCACCATGGACAGCGTATTGCAGCCACCATCCGCCAAGAATACGAAATGCATTTGAACATTTCAAGATGTTAAAATTAGACTCCAGAGGGCACAACGCCACCACAGTTCAGCGTACAATATAAACAGCAGTAGACATCAAAATAATCCATTCAGCTAGAAAGAAAATAACGAACAGGCTACCCCGGGTTAACCTAATTTGGAACAACTACTATGCTAATGACAAGCTCCGGTCAGGGAAAGAGATGGGTCTTTTGGTAGAGAGACATTCTGAAATTACTAACCCATCTTTCTATGGCATGGTGTGGAGTAGTGCCAAAGCACATTTATTTCACTTGCCAAAAATACAGATATCTCACTTTGTAAAGCAGCAATGGTCAATTATCTCCACACCCTTGTCAGTCAAGGCCTTTGATCCATTCACCTTGCTACAAAATTCAGTTCATGGGGTACAAAACAATATGGGGACGTGGTATATACAGATCCAGCAAGGCATACAGATCTCCACCCAGCTTACAAATGGGTGTGGAACTGCTACTGCCAGATGAAGTGTTTTTGGTTGCTCCTCAAAGACATGCCAAATACAAGACAACTGCTCGCAAGGAAAACAGTGCAATTGCCAAGCTTTGTCTGTCGTATGCCATGATATATAGGCCCTGTTTGGATGCGGGGGGTAAATATTTGCCCCAAGGCAAATGTTTTGCCTCTTTCATTTGCCTCTAAAACATTTGCCCCTTAGGATGTTTGGATGAAGGGGTAAATATTTACCCATTTGATGATCAGTTGTTTTCGCCCTTGGCGCCTCTGTTGCCGCGCGGCGTTGCTGCCTCCGCTGCACTACGCTGCTCCTGCCTGCGCCGCTGGGCGCCATCTGCTGCCTGCGCCGCTGGGCCGCTGCTGATGCCTGCTGCCTGCGCTGTAGCGCTGCTGCTGCCGCATAGCTGTTCCTGCCGCATGACATATTTGATCAACCCCATCTTATGATCTCATAAAAGATGTCGAAAATGAATTCATACCAATATTAAAAAGTGCATGTTCTCTCTCTGGCACATTAGGCTTCGCCACCACACCCTCAGGCTCCATAGTGACAAGAACATAAACCTGAAATCGATCACATACAACCATCAAAAATCAGCTCGTCAAGGAATTCCATTAGATTCTGCAGGAAAGCAACAAATTCAGCTCATTGGTTGAAGACTGATCGGCACTAACCGGGTTGCTACCCTCAGCCTTGAAAAGTATCTTCTCTGTGTTGAGCAGCCTCCTGTTCTTGCTCCTCTAGTCCGCATCGTCAGGATCGTCTACAAGCCGAATCGAAAAGCTGGACTGTATCTACAGAAATACGCATAGAAACACAGCCGTTAAGAAGACGAAGATGCTGCGATTTCGTTTCTCTCACGGGAAGGGTACAGATCATACGGAGGCCGAGTAGGAGATCTTGACTTCGTACCACGCGGACGGTCGTAGCCCGTCGATCCTGTAGACCCTGCGGCCGTGGCGCAGCGGCATCGTCTCGCCCACTAGCGGCCGGGGAGGAGGACGCAGCGGCGGCGCGGGGAGGAGAATGCGGCGGCGTCGTGGGTAGGAGGCCGCGGCGGCGGAGCGGGAAGGACGCGCCGGTGACGGCGAGCACGGGGGAGTCCGATGCGTCTGGATGAGGACGAGCGGAACGGGATGAGGGGATGGGTTCGGGTGGGGCCCACAGATATTTGCCCCAATTTGACACTATTTGGAGGCAAATGAAATTTGAGGGGCAAAACATTTGCCCCACCCCATTTACCCCTACATGTTTGGATCATTTGGGGTAAATTGGGGCAAATTTGCCCCATTTACCCCATTTACCCTATCATCCAAACAGGGCCATAATATTGAAGAGCCCGTCCAACATCTCTTCCTAAGATGCCCTTTCACCAAGCAATGCTGGAACCTTATGAATCTGCAGATTGATTACACCATATCTGGCTAAGTGCTAGAATCTTTCAAAACTAATATAGCTCAACCTTTCTTCATGGAGGTGATAATTCTCATGTCCTGGAGCATATGGACGACAAGGAATGGACTTATTTTCGAAAATCAGGGAGCAACACTTCAAAGGTGCAAGGAAATTTTCATATAAGAAGTTTCAAGAGTCATTCTCAGATCAAAGGTGAAATATCACCTGGCAATAGATATATGGCTTCAATTCCTATGTATTTTTTTCCTTTTTTCTTTGGGACTTTGTAAATAACTTTCTGTCTTTTTTAATATATAACCAGTAGAGGCCTTTCCCTCCTGCTCCATAGAAAAAATAACGAACAAGTTTGAGATCCTGTTTAGTATGGCATATAGCAAGAAAATCTTTATAAATAGTACCACAACTGTTATCTATCCTGTACAGTCTAGAAATGTAGAGATATTTTGATAGAAATTCCCAATTAAAATCGCAGAACAAACAAGTCCTTAGAAATCAAGAACAATGTGTTTATCCCCTTCCTAGACTTACATTCTAAATATATGCAATTACAAAACTGGATTTACAAATTGTTTAGAGAGTTTCTTATCAGTAGCAATTTTTGCCTCTACCTGAAAGTAAAACTACTTTTGTATTGTTAAAACCAGCATCATGGGTTTTAACAAAATCACTAATCTCTGTTTCTAAGAAACCAGCCAGAGTACCCGGTTGGATAGAGAATAGCCCAACAGAAGATGCTACTTCCACCACTGGCTTTGCAAAATTGTTTCATAGAGTGCCATTTCAGTTGGTAGCAATTGCTGCCACTACTTGAAACTACTACTTCAGCCTCAGTAAGTAATGTACAATGTAAACATAGTAGAACTGAAAGCAAGGCATCCAGCTAGAGATAGCAAAGCACAGGGATTAGTGTGAGTTTAAGTAAAGCATCGGTTGAAATAAAGCGTAATGGATAAGCACGGTTACAGAAAAGGGAAAGCTAATAGTGACAAAGTCCTATTTGCTTAAGTGCTTATCTCCAGAAGAACAACAAAGTTAAATCTTCAGCCATGTGTTAGGAAGAAGTGACTAAGAAATGTGTTCTGTAGGGCTCCAGAATGAGTCAAACCAGTTCCTTCATACATATATTAACACAAACTTGGACTATGATAATCTTTATACCTGTCACAGTTACACGATCCACCCAGAATAAGATAAATTTGGAACATTTCAAGATGTTAAAATTAGGCTGCAGAGGGCACAACGCCACCACAAGCTGTTGCATAAGCATCTGCAAGGCTAGGAACAGAGTCCTTGTGACAGTCAATGTACCTCCATTTGAAAGTCTCCTCTCCAGTTTTAGCAAATGTGAAAAATCCCACATTGCTATTCAGCAATCCCTTTGCCTGCAGGAGCTTCATGACACGATGCCGGGGCACTAGCCGCTTCTCTAGGCAGAATGTTAACAAGATAGGCCTTTCAACAATGTACTGAGGCTCCAGTCCAACCTCCTTGATCAAGAACTGAATCTTGCGATGAAGGCACTCCTCAGATATTCCTAAAATGCTTGGCGTCTTGGACACTGCAGTGGCAACTTGACTCTCGTGGAAACCAAGAGCAGTCTTCAAAAATTCAAGCCTGGCAGCAACCTTCTCTTTGGTGAGTTGTGTGACGATCCTCAGCGCCTGCCAGAACATTACCGAGCTGCAAGGCACCCCAAGACCTTGTGCTCGCAGTACAAACTCCTTGACTCTCTCTGAGTTCAAGACAAGCAGCCTCGCGTTGAGCTTGGCAATATGTCGAACACTTAGGCCACACTCACGAAGAAACTCAATGTTAGGCTTCACCACCCTTTCAAGATCGCACTGTAGGATACACCTGCCCATCGTCCTGCTCTTCTTGCTGGCCACGAGGAACTTTTCAAACGAGCCGTAGAGGGAGATGAAGAACTCGAGCCTTGGAACGATGTCACCTTTGCGGACAGAGCGTGGGCATTCCAAGAGGAAGCTAACGACCTGGGGAGCAGACAGACCGAGGCGGTCGCGGAGAGCAAGAAGGCGGGAGCCGATGTTCTTGGGCGAGGACCGGAGGAGCAGCGGATCCGCGACGACGACGGCGGCGATGTCGGCGCGGGAGAGGCCGACGCTGGAGAGCAGGGCGAGGACGGCGTCGGGGTTGGAAGCGGAGTTGAGGCGGCAGTGGGAGAGGTCCTCGAATGGCTTCTTCTTGTCTTTGGATATTTCATCGAACGCCTTCTGGGCTGTCTCCCTGGCTTGGGTTGGGGCGAGGCCGCAGGAGTTGACGAGGTAGTCCTCGAGGGAGAATGGGGAGGCGGGGGCGGAGGTGGAGAGTAGGGGACAGGCGCGGTGGTGGATTGGGGAAGGAGCCGCGCGGAAGAGAGCGGGGAGGTGCCTCCGGAGGAGTAGCATGGCGGCGGCGGCGGTGTTGAGCCGGACTGCAGGGGAGAGAGGGAGGGTCCAGTCCGCCGATGGCGTTTGTATACCTTACAGAGGGTGTTTGGGAGGGCTTGAAAATGGGCTTCGGCTCCGGCTTCAGCCGAAGCCCTCCCAAACATGTTTTCTGGCTGCGGCTTAGACAGTAAAGCCTTTTTGGGCTTTGCTTGGCATGGTGAAGCCACAAAACGTGGCTTCACTTTGGTTTCATCTCTGGAAAAAGCCGTTTTTAACTACCAGGTGAAGCCGTTTTGCCAAACGTTTTACTAACAGGTGAAGCCAAAGTCAAAAAAAGTCGCTTCACTGGTAAAGCCACAGCCGTTTTTGAAAAAGCCGCACCCATACCAAATAGGCCCATAATGTAACTCCTTGGGAGGTGTTACTATCCTCAGAAAAAAGTAAGTCATTATCACTTTTGGGAAATAAGTCTACATAACCCCCTCACCTATTGCTACTAGATCACTTCATCCCCCAATCTATAAAACCGGGTATTTAACACCCTAACCCTTTGTAAAACCGTTTAAATAGCCCCTATTCTGGTTTTCCATGGTGGTTTTAGCCATTTGACGTGTTGAGGTGGACGAATACGCTGAGCTGGAGCAGCTACGGATGTAGAGCCCACCTGTAAGTGGGAATGTGAAACTCCAATCTCCAGCTCGCTCCGTTCCTTCCCCAACCTCGAGCTGCCGGCCGTGCTAGACACCTCGCGTCTGCCTCTACTATCTAACCGAAGAGCTGCCCAGCCACCTGTGCAGCTCTCAGACGGCAGATGAGTGGACCTCTGCGACAAGCGTCGTCCCTATGCTTCGAGGTCAGCACACTCTCTGAGCTCTATGCCTCCACGGCCGGGCATGGCAGCCCCGTGTACTAGGACATTATGGTATGCTTCTCCTCCACATTCAGATTAGAGACTATGCGTGTGTTGGAATGCTTCACGTCTGGCAGCCGAAAGCTCCGGATTGGCATCGGAGAGCTGATGGGATCTCAATTGCAACACTAAGGACCTCGATTTGGGTGAGGGGATCTCAATTGCAGCACTAAGAAACTGTATTTCGGTTATGAGATTTTGATTTGGATGATAGGGACCTCGACTGGCTGGATTTCTGCACGCCATGACCCGCCTCCTCGCGCCCCATACCTCACGCAACGGGCGCAAGACGATACCCTGCGCCTCAATGCGAAGGCCGCCCGCGATAGCATGTTTGACCGCCGCTCCCCGTGCGAGGTGCAGGGAGAGGGCGTCCCTGGGAGGGCTGGGCGACGAGAGCAGCCAAGCTCTGTGGTTGGATGGCAGAGTGTAGGCGAAATGTTTCGGACGGCCACCGGCGGCAGCGTTGGGAAGAAGATGAGCTGCTGGCTCACTTGCAACTGAGTCCCATGTGTCAACCGGTCCACCTCAGCATGCCCATCCACCTTACATGCCACGTGGCTAAAACCACTACGCAGAACCAGAATAGGGGCTATGTAACGGTTTCACAAAGGTGAGGAAATCACCTTTGTGAGACCCGCCGCACGCGTGCGTGCCCGGTGCCCCGGTCTTCGTCTCCCCAACGACCGTGTCCTCCGCGTCCCCGGCGGCGGCGACCGCGATTGCGAGGTAAGCATCGCCGCTGCCCCCTCTCGGCACCCCCCCCCCCCCCCCCCCCCCCCCCCGCCTGCTCCGTCTCGTGCGGCTGCACAGTCTCCTTAGGCTATCGTCACTTGGGTGAAAAGCCATAGGTCAAAGGGTAGCTAGGTTTTCGACGTCTGCGGAAGCTGGCGCGCTCAGATCTGCACCATGGGGTCTCGAGGAGTTGGTTTCGCGGAACTCTCGGCCACCTCCACGGCTTTGGGGGTTTGACCTGGCACTTGTATTCCCTGTCAATCTGTGTATTGTTGCGTTGCTCTGAGTTAGATTTGACTTGCTATTGTTCATGTCCTGTTGGCCGAGTTGTTTCAGCTCGGGAGGCACCCTGTTGTTTTGTATGTTTCCTTGTGTTGTGTGTACTAGTGTTATATTAGGTCCCCGGTACTGCTGTTAAGGTGTATGTGGCCCATAGAATTGTGCAAGTTTTGATTAAAAATCCTGAGCCTTCCCGTCCAGCGTCTAGTTCACATTGATTTCCCCCGTCTGTTTCATCTGCTATTCTTGACTGAACTTCAAAGGTTCGTGTTGATGCCAGTTGGCCTTGAATTCACACTGCTGATAAGTGATAAGTCAGCTGTATTTTCCTGCACGCTGAGTTGAGAGCTAGTAGCTTGTTGTCTGTGGCATTCAGCATTAGAAATAGACAAATCTCTGTCTCCCTTGACTTGACATCCCTAGTGAGAATGTTTGCAAAAGTTTTTTAAAAGAATTAGTTTGCAAACGTTTGGCTGTAGGGAAAAAATATGCAGTCGACATTTCAGTTATCTTCTGAATGGAAACATCCAATCCATTGCTTCTCTTTTTTAAATACAGTTGCTCGCTTGTTATGTTTGTTTTTTCTATCAGGATCCGTATGGCTACAACCCCTAACATTGCAACTCAAGTAAAGAATCGGTATTAAACTAGATTTTTGCATGTAAAAATTAGCCTGAAGCTCATTTTGAGATCGATATAAGATCTCTTTCACATTCTCCCATCTACATCCTGTATCAGTATATTTCAGATTTTGTGCAATTCTTCTTGAAGCACTTTTTTCTTTTTCTTGTAGCCCCAACTACAATATCATGTATCAGTATATTTTGTATATATGCCTGTTTGAAGCCCCTCACCTCTTTTGAAGCAAAACAATTTAAAAATAATGATACCGGTGGTTTTTATGTACAGATGGCTGGATATATGTCAAGAGGGCCCCCAAACGGTTCAGTTTATGTGTGCAACCTGCCTCCAGGAACTGATGAAACTATGTTGGCTGAATATTTTGGCACCATAGGGTTGCTAAAGGTATGGGTCTTATCAGGTAACATTTTTGCAACCACCACCATGTTTGTTAAGATCCCCTTTTGCTGTTTTTTAAAAAAATAATCTCATGATTAATTTGTCTCTCCATTGTTGTCAAACCACACAGAAAGATAAAAGGACTGGGCGTCCAAAAATTTGGATATACAGGGACAAGGTTACCAATGAACCAAAGGGTGATGCAACAGTCACCTATGAGGATCCGCATGCTGCTTCAGCTGCTGTGGACTGGTTCAATAACAAAGATTTCCATGGAAGTATTATCCAGGTTCACATAGCTGAGTCAAAAAGCAAAGACACATTCGATACCCCCACAAATTTGGGCGTCACTGCTGACCTTGGTGGACAAGATGAATTGGATAACGGGGTGGGCAGAGGTAGAGGACGCGGTGATGGTCCAGGAAAGGCTTGGCAGCAAGATGGGGATTGGATGTGTCCAAATACAAGGTCTGTTATGATTGGTGAGCGACTTCTCTATCACTTCACTTTACCAGTTGACTAGTATGACCTTCACTGTGTATTCTATTTGTTCTGATATGATTTCTTCTTTCAGTTGTGGCAATGTAAACTTTGCCTTCCGTGGTGTTTGTAATCGCTGTGGAGCTGCTCGCCCTGCTGGTGTTGGTGGAGCTGGTGGTGGCGGTGGTGGTAGGGGTAGAGGCCGTGGTAGCACTGATGCAAGAGGGAGCACCCGTGCGGGTGCTGCTGCTGCTGCTGCTGGTGGTGGTCCACCTGGATTGTTTGGTCCAAATGATTGGCCATGTCCAATGTAAGAGGCTAAGAGCTTAAGTTTTTTCTGTTTCATAGATTTGATACGTCTTCTGAGCTCATTCTTCACATTAGTTTGTATACATCATGTAACTGCTGCCCCATCAAACCAACGAGATGGTGCTTTCCAAGCCTCTTTATTGTATCCTTGTTTATGCTCAAACCTCTATATCTGTTGCAAGTTTGTACTTTACTATAAACCTGCTGTCTGATATGAAACGCTACTTAATTTGTGTTCCAGGTGTGGCAACATAAATTGGGCTAAGCGTAGCAAATGTAATATTTGTAACACTTCCAAGCCTGGTACCAGTGAAGGTGGTGTAAGGTAAGCACACAATTGACTATTTGTTTGGGCGGTTCATAACCATGTTATTTAAGAAGTTGACTTGAATCTAAAATGTACACTCAACAAGCATAGTAAATTGTGCTCTTGGGCCTGCATCTGCTGTCATGGCAAAAATATCTTTTTAATACCGATTTATGTAAATATCCGCATTTATTTCAAGCGGTTTTGGAGTAGTGAGGGTAATTTCTGCCAACACCCTTGTAGGGTAGTGGCGTGGCAGGAAAAAAAAACTCGCTCACTCATTGGCAACCCCAAAAATAGTGGTAGGGTGCCGGCATGTGGCACCTGTGGTTGGTTTGGGCCCTCCCACTAGGGTTGGCTAGTTGCAGGCCCAGGTTATAGTGCAGCCCTATAGGGTGAAGCCGGGGTTCGAGGATTTTCTTGGCTGGCTGTGCTGGCTAGGCCTATTGCCAGGATGGCATGGCTGGAACATCACCGATGGGACGATCTGATGGCACCCAGTGGCCAAAAACCTGCTACATAAAAGGGCCATGTTTGTCAACTTAACTGAAAATGACATCTAAATACTGGTGCTAAGTGGGTTCCAATGCAACACGTGACAAATATTAAGTCGTAAATATCCAGCTATTGCATTTGTTAACCTTGCCATTTTCAGTGGTGGCTGTCTTACTGCAATGTGGGGGGGGGGGGGGGGGGGGGGGGGGGGCGCTGTCTTTCCCCCGCCGGTCAAGTTTTTTTATTAATGAGGGTAGTTTCTTTGATTGCTAAACATCATGCTTTTTCACCTGATATAACCAGTCAGGTTTAATGTGGCCTCACATGAACAGTGGGATAGTCTTTAAAAACTGCAGGCAACTGCAGTTATATGTGCCCTTCTTGTGACCTTTTTTGCGGCTTTTGGGCTTAAAACTGGAGTCAAAGGAGGTGCAGTTCAGTGGAATGACAGGAAGCCCATCAACAATAGTGGGTGACTAGTTGTGAATCTTGCGGTGCATATTTTTGCAAAATGTGATGTGAAAACCAGCACATATTTATAGGCTTGGGTGTGATCTTATGTCCATTAGTGAGCAATCATGCATTTAACTATTTATAACTAAAATGTATTTATTTAAGTATCAAGGTGTGCCTCACCAATTATTTATTGTTTTAGGGGTGGCCGTGGTGGTGGGTACAAAGAGCTTGATGAAGAAGAATTAGAGGAAGTTAAAAAGCGTCGGAAAGAAGCTGAGGAGGTAGGATGCTTACTGAATGTTATTTATTTTTTATATGTCGCAACAATTGATTTTCATGTCTAAATGTGGCTTTTATCATAGGATGATGGAGAGATATATGATGAGTTTGGCAACCTCAAAAAGAAATTCCGTGCTAAAGCACAGCATACTGAAAGTGCACAGACTCCTGGGTCTGGGCGTGCTGGATGGGAAGTTGAGCAGCGTGGTAATCTTCTCTGACACTTTGACTTTGATAAGTCCATAACTCAGGCTGTTCTAGGTTTATTTATCATCTAGTTTGCATTTTTCTTTTGATAATTGTCATAGCAATATTTGAACCAGCATGGATTCCTCTAATGTGCAGAAGGGAAGTCACCCGTGACTTTTCCCCTCCTGGAAGCCATTCATTACCCATCCAACAGCTGCTTCAAGAGTTAGCGTTTCTCAATGCACAAGTTACCCCAGCTGCAGTTATCAACCCAAATAAGGTCCAATTCATGAGTCAAACAATAAACACAGTTTACAAAGACATTAATTCTACAGTTGTACAATTTTCATGCTCACAGAATCTCCAAAGAATGGCATTGATTGTACTGTACAAACCATGTCCATAGTCATGCTGGCGTGGGAATTCTATGACTAACTATACAAATCATCTATTGTAGGATTGGCTTTTAATGGAGATTATTTTGTTATTTGGAGGATGAAACTATTTAAAATACTTAAATAAATGTGTTTTTTAAACATGAAATGCTTTTTTATATTGAGAAATGTCATGTTTATTGTTTCACTCATGTATTGGGCCTTATTTGGGCTGATAAATGCAACTGGTCTAAGTCTAACTTGTGCATTGAGAAAAGTTAAGTGCTGTAGCAACCGTGGGGAAAGTTACAGGTGACTTCCCTTCTGGATACGCCGCATACGCCGCGGTTGAGCATCTGTTGCATCTAGGGAAGAAGAAAAAGGGCTAATCACAGTTATGAACCTGTTACTACTTTGTTAGTGCTGAACATGACCAGGTGTAATTCACTATTTGTAGGTTCCAGTGAAAGGGAAGGCAGGGAGAAGAGCAGGGATCGTGGTAGGGACGATTATGATGAAAAGGAAAGCATGAACAGAGATAGGAGTGATCATGGTAGGGAGCGGCGCCGGAGCCGTAGCAGAGACCGTGACAGGGAAAGGGGGAGGGACAGGGGAAGAGACCATGACTATGAGAGGAGTCGGGAGCGTGACCATGATCGCCGCTACAGGTGAAGAGAGAAATGACAGGGCTTTTCTGTTCCTCGCTTGCGTTGCATTTGCCAATTTTTGTAGCCGTGGGACCTGTCGATTGTGTTACAATCTTGTGGATCGCATTTTTCCTCTGCACCTGATATTGCTTTGAATGATCTGCTGCACTGGCGCTTCCAATTCTGATAACATTCTGTTTGTAAAACGAGTGACCGGGCCAATGTTGGGCCGCCACAGGATCGAAGCAGCTGTGGATTTCTCTGAGCAACAAGCTCCTCTGGGGGCTATTGCTTTGTCATCGTTGGAAGTGGGGACTATAACTTGCGCTCCGTTATTTTCTTGGATAATAAATCACAAAGAAGACGAGTTTCTAGAAACAGGTTTTCAGGTATTATTTCGGTTAGCTACTCCCCCTGTCAGCTGTCAGAATTGAAGTCGGCAAGTAAATTGTCAATACGAGTATTGGATTTGTCGAGAAGCTCTCGATCTAACGTAGCTTGATTGATCCTTAAAACTTGGAAGATGGAAAAGGAGAATTAATGCAGGTGTCCTTTGCGCCATCGTGTCATCATGCTTTGACAGATCCATGTTAGCTCTTGTCCTCATCAGCTGCAGCAAAGTTTTCAATGACCATGGAAACCGACTCGGCACCGCGCCACCGCCCCATGACGGCTTTTATCAGAAACAGACGTTAAACTGATCGCATCTGGATCAGACAAGTACATCTGCTGCAAAATAAAGCAAACATTTTTTTTAGAATTATACAGTACAACGCAGACGTTCACAACACGCACGCGCACTCATCCCTATAAATACACGTACGCAAACCCTACCTCCATGAGCACCTTTGAAGGAGAGCACCAGGATTTGAACCTCATTGGGTAGCGTCCCACTGGACCGTCCTACCATTGGACTACAAGCCAATTCGCATAAAGCAAACATCTTTGCAACTTGAAATATATATACATTTTTCTTTTACAGTTAGCGAGAGCAATATCAATAAATTGAGAAGATGCAGAGAGGCATGTTCGGTAGGATAGGACAAATCAGTTGCTCATTTTGTTTAATAAATGAAGTGGCTGCTGGACTATACCTCATGTCACAAACTCACAAGTCACATGTGTGATGAAATGATCGCAGGTGGTCACAACTCACATGGGATCGAAGCAACACATGAAAAGCCCAGCAGGCATGTTCACCTGATAACACGCTACGTGGGAGAATAGGGCTATTTCCTGGTAATCTGAATCTCATTTTTAGTCACCTCCTTCGGTGGCCATGCCAAAGAAAAAAAAACATATACTCCCTCTGTCCCATAAAAAGTGTTATTTTAGCACTCAAATTTTGTCTCACAAAGAGTGTTTTTAGGCCAATCTCAGTAGAGAGTGTCATTGTACGGTTGACAAGAATGGAAACTTTGATAACTATGCCGGGGAGTGTCATCACCATGACATACTCTCTCATCCCATGACACTCCTCTCATAAATATCACTGATATGTCAGCAAAATTGTTGATGTGGCATGATATTTAATGCTCATGACACTTCCCACTGAGCTAGTCTTAATGGGGAGTGTCATGAGCATTAAATATCATACCACATTAACAATTTTGCTGACATGACAGTGATATTTATGAGGGGAGTGTCATGAGATGAGAGAGAATGTCATGGTGATGACACTCCCCCGGCACAGTTCTCAAAGTTTCTAGTCTTGGCAACCGTGCGATGACACTCTCCACTGAGATTGGTCTTATAGCTTCTAGTGAGGATCACCTAGTTAAAGCAACACCAAATAACAAAAAAATTGTAAAGAAAAGCGCATAGAGCCAACGAAATGCTTAATTGATGCTACTTTTCTAGTTCCAATGCATGAGTAATTAGAGGTAACATGGTCATTTTTCATTACTCTTCAAACAAACACTTAATTAGGAGTATATCGGAAAGATAAGGGTTTGTTTAAAAACTTTAGATACATTAGTAGTAATAAAAATGACCATGTTACCCCTAATTACTCACACATGCCAGACTTGATCGAGCATTTCTCCCCCAAATGTAGTAAGTTGCATCTTATTTTTCTTAGCTTTAATCCTTATTTTGCATGCTGTTCTTCCTTTCTCCTCAAAGCAAGGTGCGTCAGAAGGTGTCTATCAATATTTGGACACAAGTGCGTCACTACGGCAAATATAGGTGTTTGCCGAGTGCCCAAGGCCCCAAAACACCCCGCAAAAGAGTTGTCGAATGTAACATTCGACAAACACCACACGATCAAAATTTACTCGGTAAAGAGCTCTTTGCCGAGTGTTTTATGTCGTGCACTCGACAAAGAGTTTGTCGTGTATTAAACTGACACTCGGCAAACTTTTTTGAGAAACATAAAAACCAATCTATCGCCACCATGTAGGAGGCCGGTCGGGGCCACCTCGCCGCTGCGCTGGCTGGGCACCGCCGTCCATGTAGGCCAAAGGCCTGCCTCGCCCCGCTGGGCCTTCAGTGCCCGCTCGCGCCGGCCTGGGGCACGGGCGCCGTGGCGGTGCCCGCACCGCCCCGCGCACTGCCCGTTGTGGTCGCGCGCCCGCTGTGGCTGGAGCAAGGAGTGGCAGTGAGGGAGAGAGCGAGGGAGAGATAAGATAAGGGAGGGAGAGAGAGACAATCGAGGAATGAGAGGGGCGGCACGAAAAAGCAGGGGCGAAGCCAGCCTTTTTGCTCGTCAGTGTCTGCATGGTCATCTACATGTGCCATTAGTGTGTGCAGGCAATGTTTAAACAGTGTTTTGCACTAAATTTTTGAAAATCCGCTAGTGTCAGCTGACACCAGCGACAAGTCGTAGCTCCGCCACTGGGTAGGTGGTTTGCCGAGTGCCAGATCTATATGAGGCACTCGACAAACATTTTTCATTTTTTATTTGATTACTCATATAATCATTATTTTATTTCTTTGTCGAGTCTAAAGGAAAAATACTCGGCAAACTTGCTTGCTTACCGAGTATCAAAGAAAACACATTGGACAAAGAACTCTTTGTCGAATGTAAATCGTTTGCCAAATGGTTTTCGCGCAGCACTCGCAAAAAGCATGTTTGCCGAGTACTCAAAAGATTGAGCTCGGCAAACTAGTTGGTAACTTGGTACTTGGCAAAGAGCCGGTTTCCATTGGTGCGTGGTCGTGTTTTACTTATAAGACTAGCACAAGGGCACGTGCCATAGGCACGTGTTTCTTTTTAAAATAATAAATTAATGATCCAATCAACATGAACTGTTTAAATTAATTTAGAACTTTTGATCATCATAAAATTCGACGGTGTAGGAGTGATGTAGTCAACTTGACCTTTCAAATTAATCTAGAGCGTTCGAGCATCATAAATAAAATCCGACGGTGTAGGAGGTGCAAGAGTAAGATTTGTATGTCGAGAGTAAGATTTGTATGACCGTCAAATCTTTCATTCTTTACAGTATAGATTAGTGTAAGAGCACGTGCCCAGGCACGTGTTTTTCAAAAATCAAGTGTAACAAAAAATTTGTATGCATAAAAACTATAGCAAACAATATTTTTTTAGTTATTGTGTTTTAAAAATCTAATTATTATTAATTTTGTATTTGTATACAAAATTACATACGACAAGGACATTCTTAAAAGGTCATAAATAATAGCTTAATATTCAATAATCAACACATTAAAATTGTTCCGTAACAAAAAGTTTTAAACATCATAATTATTTGATTTTGAGTGATTTGAGTTACTTAGCTTCGTCTGGTTTGCCCATATACCACAAGCAGAGCAGGAAACAGAAGTATAGTATACGAAACACATTCAACACCTTAATCACTAAAATGCAGTGACTATATCTATTTTTTTAAAGAGCTTCAATTAAAGAAAAGTTGAAATTCACAATTCTATAGATCAGAAAATGGATTATAATCCAGAAATCTAGCTACGTGATTAAAAAATTGCGAACCAAAAGGCTACATCTTAATAGTCTTCTCGTAACACCTTAACCTACCAAAAAAATGCAAATCTAACTTTGCCATGGATCAATAGAGAACTTGCTGATATCAGTTATGCAAGCTTATTATATTTCATAATAGCAGGTTCACCGAACGGACAAATATTCAATATGTGTTGCCAACAGAGTTTGCGACTGAGAGAAAAATATGGACTACATGCCTTGTTTGCTTTTAGGAAAGGTAAAAAAAGTAATTTACACTATATTTCAAACGGCATTGCTTTGTAGCATGTACATTCTTGGGGTAACATCTAAAAATGGCATTCCTTTGTAGCTTGGAAACAGTTTACAAGGGTACTAATACTCCTTTTAAGAAACATCAAGCAGATTTAACTCAAAGCACAAAGCCATTGCTTCACCAGCAGCCATACGAACAACCTGATCTTCTGCTTCTAAAAGAGTGGAGAGAAATGCGATGGGCCTAGCAAATAGAAGAAAGGCAAGTTAGGCAAATCAATTTCGGGGGATTGAGATCAGAGTACTTATCTATGAGCAAGAAATAGATCTAATATCCAAAGTAGGAACACACTTATTACGCTAGAAGAAATGTGTAGTTTCTGAACCAAATAAATATCACAAATATGAACATCCAAATTCCTGTGGTATCCTAAAAAACTACTTAGACCGATAGATGAAAGAATATATTATATGGTGCTTAAAAGCATTAACATCACTGATACCAAACAAATATATACAAGTATATATTTTCCTTATTGGTGATCTATACAAAAGCATGCACTGCAAAATTTACAGCAAGAAAGTCCAAATATATTTGTAATTTATCTACATGACGACTAACAGATTTTTGTGGCTGAAATAGAGAGAATAAACTACACATCTGAATTACTTACACATATGTCCCCTTCATGAGTAGATTAGCCAAAACCATGTATCTCCAGAAAAACAAAGTATGTTGTTTGTCAGCATCATGACAAAGAGATAGCTTAGTTAAGTCAATTCAGTTATTTACTGTCCATTCAGAATAAGCGAGTAGCATAAGTAAACAAAGAGTATTCTAAACCACATTTTTTTGTACAATAATCTAACACGTGTATTCTAAACACATCTAGTAAACAAAGAGTTTATATTCATATATTAAAAGATTTGGATCTCATCGTGTAAGCATGAGGCCATATATATCTGGTAGGCTTTTTACGGGAGGAGTATGTTCTGTGATCGTCTACATATAGTCCTTTTCTAGACAGAGGTATGCATCTTTTGAAATGATGTATCAATTCAAACACAGTAAATGTATCACAATGTATTATGTATAAAAAGAACTTCAAATATCTGAGTTCCTTTTATCTAACATGGTAATAATTAGAAAAATCCAATAGGTGGACATGCTTGTCAGACATGCTTGTGCAACCTGACCTCCACCTAAAAAAAATTCAAATTGCCAAAGGAATGAAAAATCGTAAACTATGTGAAAAAAATACAGGGTCAATGAATGCAGTCTAGCCTGATACCATCTGCTGAAATTTTTTGATAACTGAAACTATCCCTTCACTGTAACATATACAAGTCAAATCAGTAGCGAAGTGATAGTGTAGTAATTTTCTAACCTAAATTTGCCAATCTATCAGGGAAAAAAGATAAACAATCTGCTAGCATTAGATTAGAGCCCTGATGGAAAGGGGTATTGGGATCTTGTTCAAATTTAAACTAAACCCTAAACGCTCATGAGCAACTACCTGATTGCTTCAATTTCACTGAAATGTTAAACAATTAGGGAGCAACCATAATTTCCTTGCTGATAGCAGGAGATGCATAGACCTACAATATTCTAATAAATTTTTACTTCAAAAGTATATGGTTAAAAGATATTAAGCCACCCCATCATTAACTAAAAGCAACCATAAAATCAAGTAATAAGGACTCGACCCCTCGACCGCACACTTCAGCTGGTCCTCGGAGCAGAAACAAAACACTTCAATTTCAAACTCTCCTACATGCAAAGGGACACAAGCAGCTTGTAACCATCAGCCCTATGAGATGGGTTTTTCTCAGATTATGATAATTATCATAGGATGGTGTTATTTTGATTATGCCTTAAATCAAGTAATAAGGACCACATGATATTTATGACAATCAAATAATGTTCAACAAGAAAAATAACGTGGCATAGCGCTGTCAAAGGCCTCAACATGAATCAACAGGTCTCAATGCACTCACCTCATTTGAGTCATCATCAGAATCACCATCAGAACTTTCAGATTCCTCCTTTTTCTTTTGAGCACCAGTAGCTGTGCTTTCTTCATGGGAATAGGTTTCTGAGAGATTTATATGAGAAAATCAAGAAAGTCAAATGACTTGGATAAAAAATGTCACTATTTGATAAAGATTCAAACAGAGCCTAAAACAGGGCATCCCAAAGCACATAACATAACATCACATAATACTTATCAGACAAGCAAGAAAGAATATCAAACAACTGTGTACCTATACCCTGTACAATCATCATTGCAAATATTGGTATAAAATCTAGCTAGTTCAACATGTTGTATGTTGGTGGTCGTTACGATACGGTTTCACCACCAACATTCCGTCACATTTCAGGATCATCTTGCTCATAACAAAGTAAAATTGATTAATTCTAATGAGTTCCACAAGTTTTGTATAATTTGTGAGTGCAGGAGCAAGCAAGCAAAAGCTGAGCCACATTGGGCACAAAGCCAGGCCGGCCGGCCTATGCCAGGCCGACCGGCCCCCTTCTGTGTCCCTTGCCACGTCACTGATCCAGGAGATCACAAACACAACAGAAATGATCATGAGACGTGCGATCAACGTCGGTTTGATCCAAGAAACCGAAAGGCCTAAGCTACATTTGCATGGATTGAAGGGCCCACCAACATTGGATTCTCGGACAGCTTTGATCCAAAGCAACCGTTACCGACCTCAGGGAGCAATCCAGAGCGTCCCTGAAGAAGGCGGTGCCACGGGGCAGCCAGGCCAGGCCGATCCGGCCTGGCCTAGGCCGTCCGGCCTCCCCCAGAGGCCGCCACCTGTCCCCCTTCGCGTGGCAGTTAAGCAGAGGGTTAGTTTAATCCTGACGCCTGCAACCGCCCTTGAAGACTATAAAAGGGACCCTCCTTCACCTTGAGAAAGCATCCATCAACCATCCAAAGGAGAGAAGAGTAGCTTAGTGGGTTTTTGCTCTCATCTTTAGAGCTAGAGTAGGGAGAGAGTGGGTGAGTTGCTCGGGTGACAGCCGAGCTTTGTAGAGAGAGTCCGGGATTTCTCTCTCGGTCTCGTCTCAACATTTCCGCCCCCGAGGAATATATTCAAGAGTTATCTTCAGTAAGTCCTCGGTCTCTTGCCTTTAGTACCTCGCTAGTTTACAACTTACTTTCAGCAAGTTATCGTATTTATCTTGATCTGCGGGTACCTGAGTCTGCGCGAGTGACAGCGACTCTTGTTTGGGGTTTCCTCTATAGCCCTTCGCGTTGGGTGGAGGTCAGTGACTGAAAGCTTAGGCGTGGTGCCTGTGCTGGCTAGTCACCTCAGGTTGTGTTGCACCCCACGGAACTGCAGTGGTAGGCGGCAGGTGGTGACAGCCCTGTCCGTCCTTTGTACTCCACCACGTTCGGGTGTACTCATAACAGTAGTGCTGAGCCCGGAAGAACCCCTCTCTCACCCCGTTCTGAGTTCTTCCCGTTCTAGCCGTCGAAGCAGATCAGGTTAGATATCGATAGTTTGTCTGGGGTAACGAGTAGCTAACTAAAGTCAAGCTCTCTACCCATTTATCCTTTTGCTCCTTGGTGGGTCCGGTTAGAAAAGTTCTAGGCTAGTCGCGTCTACCGTTCCTTGGATTCGATATCCAGGTTCTTACTCCCCTGGTGAAAGGCTACATCGGACTCCGTGCGCTTGCGGATTTTAGTTAGGCTAAGGAGTGCCAACAAGCTTTTCTGGCGCCGTTGCCGGGGAGCGGTAGCAACACTAGTGTAGGATTTTTTTAGCCGTACACCTTTACCCCCATAACCATCTACCACATGGAGTTTTCTCCTAGTTACCCGACGGTTCCATCTAGCGAGTATTTGGAACCGCCTTCATCTTGCCACCCCATACCACCTCATGGCTTCGAGATCCGTCCCAGTCTCGTTGCCATGGTTCGTGCACAGTCTTTCGGTGGAACGAAGGACGAAAGTCCCTATGCTCACTTGCAGGTTTTTGAAGAGAATTGCTCTCTTCTTATTATACCCGGCGTAAACCAAGACACTATACGATGGAAACTTTTCCCATTTTCTCTGATGGGAAATGCAAAATCTTGGTACGACCGGACTGCAAGGGGATTTAGCGGAGATTGGATCAAGTTGAAAGACGAGTTTTGTCTGTTCTTTTACCCTGTCTCCAAGATCTTGAAGCTCAGAGTTGAGTTGATGACATATCAGCAAGGCGATGAGTCACTTGGAGCCACGTGGGAGCGGTTCATAAAATTGGCCAACTCAGGGCCACCGCATAACATTCCAGAGGAAATGCTTATGCAGCATTTTGTTGGTGCATTGAAGCCGGAGAGTGCACAGTTCTTGAACATCACCTCCGCAGGGTCAGTGCTATACAAGACAGTGGATGAGGTACGAGAGATCTTGGAAAAAGTTCTCAACTCTACCGAGTACACTGGCGTTTTCGACGACCCACCAACACCACCAACAACCCCCACAGACAAACAGCCACTTCTCGCCCTCACATTCGATCCGCCTCCTCCGATCATAGAGGAAGTGCTCGAACACCCCAAGTCCTCAGACCAAGAAAATATTCTTGACGATCTGCCGCACTTCATTCCCGAGCTCTTTACAGAAGAAGAGTACTTGGAGATCGGCAATACATCACGTATGCCCATGGAACAAGTGTGCGCAAGTTCAAGGTCTAAGGCGTTCATTCCAGAAGCCGTACCGCAGATCGAGGGTTTATCTGCGATCATGAGCAAGGAATGGACGGAGGAAATTGAAAGTTGCGAAGACATCATCCGAACCACCCGCAACTTCAGAGTACTCCATTGCGCTATTGAGGGAACTGACTCTCAGGAAGTTGCCTACGACCCGAAGGTCAGGAGTAATATCATATCAAGTGCACTCGCATCACAAGTGCAACCAGACGAACCCCGGTCCTTCTCCCGTAAGCACCTCAAGTGGATCGACGGCCAAATGATGGAATGCAGAGGAATCATCCGTGTTGTGCCCGTACACATGGGACTGCAACAGGATTTTCCTAGACTTCCACATTTTCGATATCCCTAGAGGCGACAACTTCTTCCTGATCGGACAGCCAATAGAGCACCTTGCCAACCCAAACCATGATCGAGCAACGATACAGTTCAAGGTTGGTAAAGAGATCATCCCGGTCAGCCTTGTGCGGTCAGTGAACACTATCGCAGAGGCCCGATCCGAGACAGACCCAGTGGAAAAAGCAGTTAGCTCCGCTCAAGAAGAGCAAGCTCAGTCCTCACAGGCTGAAGAGGCTAACCATTTCATCCAAGAGGCAGAAACGGACGGTTTTATAAAACTCGACGAGGAAGAAAAGCCACAACACCCCCCTCCTGAGTTGAAGCCGCTGCCTCCTGGACTTAGATACGCTTTCCTCCACAATGATCGACGCTCGCCAGTCGTCATCAGTGACAAACTGACAGAGAATGAGACTCGGCAGCTTATCACAGTCCTAGAGAAGCACCGGTCTGTCTTCGGGTATTCTCTACAGGACTTGAAGGGGATCAACCCCAGCTTATGCACCCATCGCATACCTATGGAGCCGGACCATACGCCGTCTAGAGAACATCAAAGACGGCTGAATGATGCGATGAGGGAGGTAGTCAAGAAAGAAGTGTTGAAGCTTCTGCACGCGGGTATAATCTACCCCGTGCAAGACAGTGAATGGGTAAGCCCAGTTCAAGTTGTGCCGAAGAAGGGTGGAATGACAGTTATCCAGAACGAGAAGAACGAACTTATCCCTCAGAGGACCGTTACTGGATGGAGGATGTGCATCGATTACAGGAAGCTTAACAAAGCTACCCGTAAAGATCACTTTCCTCTCCCCTTCATCGACGAGATGCTTGAGCGGTTGGCAAACCACTCATTTTTCTGCTTCCTTGATGGATACTCTGGTTATCATCAAATTCCTATTCATCCCGATGACCAGAGCAAGACTACCTTCACCTGCCCCTACGGAACGTTCGCTTACCGGCGGATGTCTTTCGGCCTATGCAATGCACCTGCTTCATTTCAGCGGTGTATGATGGCGATATTCTCTGACTTGATCGAACAGATCATGGAAGTATTCATGGATGACTTTACCGTCTATGGTAAAACCTTCGACAACTGTCTCGAGCACTTGGAAAGAGTCCTCAAGAGGTGCGAAGAGCATCACCTTATCCTAAATTGGGAAAAGTGCCACTTCATGGTCAGAGAAGGAATTGTGCTGGGACATACGGTGTCAGAAAGAGGAATAGAAGTTGATAAGGCAAAAATAGAAGTTATTGAGCAACTACCACCCCCGACGAATGTCAAGGGTGTGCGAAGTTTTCTGGGTCATGCTGGCTTTTACCGAAGATTCATCAAAGATTTCTCTCGGGTAGCCAGACCTCTTACAAGCCTTCTGGCTAAAGAAGCACCCTTCAACTTCGACGATGATTGCCTTCTCGCCTTCTACACCCTCAAGAAGGCACTTATCTCAGCTCCCATCATACAACCGCCCGATTGGAATCTTCCATTCGAGATCATGTGCGACGCTAGCGACTATGCAGTCGGGGCAGTGCTCGGTCAATGCAAGGATAAACAGCATTACGCTATATCTTATGCAAGCAAGACATTGACCGGAGCTCAGTTAAACTATGCGACAACGGAGAAGGAACTCCTGGCAGTGGTGTTTGCCATGGACAAGTTCAGATCTTACTTGGTTGGTGCCAAAGTGATAGTATACACAGACCATGCTGCACTAAAGTACCTCTTGACCAAGAAAGATGCCAAGCCACGACTCATCCGTTGGATTCTGCTCCTTCAAGAGTTCGACTTAGAAATACGAGACAAGAAGGGGACAGATAATTGTGTGGCGGATCATCTCTCAAGAATGCAGGTTCAAGGGTCGGATCTTCCGATCAATGACTATCTCAGAGATGATACTCTCCTCAAGGTCACCACATCCAGTCCATGGTACGCAAATTTGGTAAACTTCATGGTGACTGGGTATGTGCCTCCAGGAGAAGACAAAAGAAGTTAATCTACCTCAGCATATTTCACCTTTGGGATGACCCCTATCTGTTCAAGGTTTGTGCTGACGGATTACTCCGACGATGCATCCCTCACGAGGAAACACATAAGATCCTTGATCGTTGCCATTCATCACCGTACGGAGGACACTACGGAATTTTTCGAACCCATGCAAAGGTCTGGCAGAGTGGATTCTTCTGGCCGACCATGTATGGAGACGCTAAGGAATTCGTACGGAGATGTGCCAGGTGTCAGAAACACGGGAATATCAACGCCCGTGATGCTATGCCACTGCAAAATAACCTCTAGTTGGAGATTTTCGACGTGTGGGGAATAGACTTTATGGGTCCTTTCCCTGCATCCGAGCAGTGTAAATATATCCTGGTGGCAGTCGACTATGTTTCCAAATGGGTGGAGGCACTTCCATGCACGGCAGCCGACTCGAAGAATTCAAGGAAGATGTTCGAAGAGATCATCTCTCCCCGTTTTGTAGTACCCCGAGTCGTGATCAGTGATGGAGGATCACACTTCATCGACAAGACAGTTCCGAAAGTGCCTAAGCGACTTAGGAGTGGACCACCGAGTGGCTACACCTTATCACCCCCAGACCAGCGGGCAAGCAGAAACATCAAACAAACAAATCAAGAACATTCTGCAAAAGACGGTCAATGCAATGGGGACGGGGTGGAAGCGAAAGCTACCGGAAGCACTTTGGGCATATAGAACAGCATTCAAAACACCGATAGGGATGACTCCCTACCAACTGGTATATGGCAAGACATGCCACTTACCGGTTGAGCTAGAATTCAAGTCCCATTGGGCGATCAAGAGGTGGAATATGGATCTCCAGACAGCCAGACTCAAAAGAAGAATGCAATTGGCTGAACTGGATGAATGGAGGGAAAAGGCCTACCACAACACCAAGCTATATAAAGAAAGAACAAAGAGATAGCATGACAAGCGCATCAAGATCAAGCATTTCAAAGCGGGAGATCAGGTATTACTCTTTAACTCCCGTATTCGTTTGTTTGGTCATGGTAAGCTTAGAAGCAAGTGGGAAGGTCCTTTTAAAGTCTTAGATGCCGCCGATCATGTCGCGATAACCCTCCAGGATAATGACAGAAATACTTTCAAGGCCAATGACCAAAGATTGAAAATATTTCTCGAATCCGAAATGCCAGAGCTCAAAGAGATGGACGTCTACGAGCTAACCGAGATACCTAGTCTAGGTCCGGGCAGGACCTAAAAATGGCCCTTATCTAGGATAGATTTCCCCTTTTCAATTTTCATTTTCTTTCCCTTAAACTTTTCTAGCCAAATCCTAAAGAATTTCTGGTAGGAGAGCAATGGGAGCACACATGAAAAATTTCAGAGGCCCTCGAGACAGAGCCAGGCCGGCCGGCCTCACCCAGGCCGACCGGCCCAGCCCTGGCTCGTCTCGGGACGCTCCTTGTTTGAATGGGTCTCCCTGCTATCCTTTCCGAGAATTCGTGGGATTTCGAAAAGAGGAGCGTCGTTTTAAAACGAAAGGCACCCTCTCTTCTTCTCCCTCAGAACTCTCGAGCCTCCCTTCTCTAGAAACTTCCCCTCCTTTGAGAAATCCAAGCCATGGCCTCCCAATCAAGCCACCAAGATTCCAACTCGGTCTCCCAAGGCAGCCCTTCTCCATCCAAGTCCTTGAAAGGGACGCCCAGCTCCTCCAACACCAGTAGCGTCAGGATCATCGAGAGGGCGGTATTCGTCGAAACCGTCGCCGCGCAGCCAGAGGCCCGGCGGCCCCTTTCCCAGGCCGATCGGCCTGGGGCAGGCCGGCCGGCCTCCCCTCGCCACCTCTCTGGCTCGCCTTTGGGCAGAGCCTCCCTCCGTGATCCTAAGGAGGAGGGTCAGGGGAGTTCACTGCCCAAGACGCCCCGAAGGCCAACTATGGGACTTTTGTCCCCAAAGAAGGCCATCGGGAAGCGCCTCGTCTCCTCTCCGCTCAAGAAGGAGATCGTGCCGCTGTTCATCTCCACCTCGCCGGGGTACTCACCGCAGTACACTTCGGGAAGTCCTAGCCCTCCACGCCGGGAAGGGCCAGGCATCGGGAAGGGGCTTTTCCTAGCCCCTAAGAAGCCCGACGAGGGGAGGAAGCGTTTCATGATGCCCCCTCCGATCCAAGGACCTCCCGGGCAGATGGAGTGGTCCGAGGAGGAGGAGGAGGAGGAGGACGTGGAGGAGCTGAGGAGGAAGCTCGCCGCGCTACAACTCAAGGTCAACAATATGGACGAGCGCGTGGCGGAGGCGATGATCGGGCAGATGGAGGCCGACGACAAGATCGAGATCCTTCGCAAGGCAATGGCCTCTAAGGTCAAGCGCCTCGCGAAGGCAACCGGCAATGAGCATCTCTACCGCCCGAAGGAGGAGTAGTTAGGCTAGGATTAGTTTAGATTCTTGGGTGCTTATTTAAATTTCCTTTTGATTTATTTTATTCAAATTTCCCTTTGTATTCAACACCCCCATGTTTGTTTCCCTTCACTTTGGAATAAAATAAATTTATTTAGTTGAAAGAAGAGACTCATATAAAAAATAAAAGAAAAAAATGAATGGTTGGTGCACACTTGTGTGCCAACCAACCCCTCGGACTGATATTTCAGTGAAGCACGCAGAAACACTGATGCACAGGAGGTGTACTGGTCGCTGGCCAAGGCGGGACTGGACCTGGCACAATGCCAGGCCGGCCGGCCTAGGCTAGGCCGGCCGGCCCCCTACTGCAGCCGCTCGAGGAGATCCCGTGCCCACTGCGTAATCTCGCAAATCACATAAACGAGGAACCTGAATCGGGACGCCTGGCTACAAGGCCAGGCCGGCAGGCCTCTACTGGGCCGATTGGCCTGGGCCTGTGGCCGTCGTCGTCGACTCGACTCCAGGACACGGTTTGCAACCCCTACATTTGATCCTTTCGTGATTTTGATCTAAATAAAATTCCTGGCTAAATAACTTTAAAACTTGATCGAAACTCATGAAAGTGAACCCCTGCGCATGGCACCTTGGATATACTTGTGATATTTCATGAGAAAATATTTCATCTCCTTGGAACTTTTTGATAGGATTGCCTGATTCTCGTTAATTGATTCTTATGATATGATGATTTGAGAAGTTGAGCCTTCCGATTCAAGGTTTTGGAGATTGTTTTTGAAAATAAAACTTAAGGCAACCCTTGTTATCATCAACTTGAAATGTCCTATCCAAAGCCATATACCAAGTTCAAGTTGAAACTTCTACATAGCTACCTTCTAAATTTTGAGCTTGCTCGAATTACTTGCCTTCACGTTTGTGCTATCTTGTTCATCATGGCCATCCACGTACACGAGCATCAATAAAGTCCAAATTGTCGAAAGCTCTTCATCCCCCTGAAAAAAAATGAAGAAAGGAATGATACACTCCTTATCTTCAGAGAAAAAAAGAAAAAAAAAGAGGGAAAGAGAAAGGGGAAAGATGAAAGATGCTGGAACAAGGACTCAAACATCAAAGTACACATGCACTTGGCCAAGATGTATGAGTAGTAGGAATGATTAGACAAGTTCTTCGATCTTGCAAAATAAATAAAGAAGAGTGAGCAACATCTCAAAAGCTCCACCTTATAACATAGAGAGGCTTGATTCTAAGCCCAGGGGAGGATCCAAACACTATGAGTGATCGAGAGATGTTGAGAAATAACAAGGGAATGCCTCGTTTTCTTTATAAAATTATCAAAAACTCCAAATGCCGAGAGGAAGAAGTGCTCGACCAATCATTGAGTTGTTCTAAGACTCAATTGATGAAGATGAGGGTGTTAGCCACCAGAATCCAAGGTATGAAAGAAAACTCAAAGATATGACTTGTGTATACCTTGAGCTCATGACCCTGATCTTGCTAAAGTCCCGGTGGTTTAATTCATTCTTTGCTAAGGGACTAGCAAAGTTCAGATAGGGGGGTGTGTTGGTGGTCGTTACGATACGGTTTCACCACCAACATTCCGTCACATTTCAGGCTCATCTTGCTCATAACAAAGTAAAATTGATTAATTCTAATGAGTTCCACAAGTTTTGTATAATTTGTGAGTGCAGGAGCAAGCAAGCAAAAGCTGAGCCACATTGGGCACAAAGCCAGGCCGGCCGGCCTATGCCAGGCCGACCTGCCCCCTCCTGTGTCCCTTTGCCACGTCACTGATCCAGGAGATCACAAACACAACACAAATGATCATGAGACGTGCGATCAACGTTGGTTTGATCCAAGAAACCGAAAGGCCTAAGCTACATTTGCATGGATTGAAGGGCCCACCAACATTGGATTCTCGGACAGCTTTGATCCAAAGCAACCGTTACCGACCTCAGGGAGCAATCCAGAGCGTCCCTGAAGAAGGCGGTGCCACGGGGCAGCCAGGCCAGGCCGATCGGCCTGGCCTAGGCCGGCCGGCCTCCCCCAGAGGCCGCCACCTGTCCCCCTTCGCGTGGCAGTTAAGCAGAGGGTTAGCTTAATCCTGACGCCTGCAACCGCCCTTGAAGACTATAAAAGGGACCCTCCTTCACCTTGAGAAAGCATCCATCAACCATCCAAAGGAGAGAAGAGTAGCTTAGTGGGTTTTTGCTCTCATCTTTAGAGTTAGAGTAGGGAGAGAGTGGGTGAGTTGCTCGGGTGACAGCCGAGCTTTGTAGAGAGAGTCCGGGATTTCTCTCTCGGTCTCGTCTCAACATTTCCGCCCCCGAGGAATATATTCAAGAGTTATCTTCAGTAAGTCCTCGGTCTCTTGCCTTTAGTACCTCGCTAGTTTACAACTTACTTTCAGCAAGTTATCGTATTTATCTTGATCTGCGGGTACCTGAGTCTGCGCGAGTGACAGCGACTCTTGTTTGGGGTTTCCTCTATAGCCCTTCGCGTTGGGTGGAGGTCAGTGACTGAAAGCTTAGGCGTGGTGCCTGTGCTGGCTAGTCACCTCAGGTTGTGTTGCACCCCACGGAACTGCAGTGGTAGGCGGCAGGTGGTGACAGCCCTGTCCGTCCTTTGTACTCCACCACGTTCGGGTGTACTCATAACAGTAGTGCTGAGCCCGGAAGAACCCCTCTCTCACCCCGTTCTGAGTTCTTCCCATTCTAGCCGTCGAAGCAGATCAGGTTAGATATCGATAGTTTGTCTGGGGTAACGAGTAGCTAACTAAAGTCAAGCTCTCTACCCATTTATCCTTTTGCTCCTTGGTGGGTCCGGTTAGAAAAGTTCTAGGCTAGTCGCGTCTACCGTTCCTTGGATTCGATATCCAGGTTCTTACTCCCCTGGTGAAAGGCTACATCGGACTCCGTGCGCTTACGGATTTTAGTTAGGCTAAGGAGTGCCAACATTGTACAGGTTGAGATATCTTTGAACAGGAAAACTAATCAATACATAATCATAATCTGTCATGGAGGTATAATGAAATTAACTGTGTATAAGACAAACAAACAGGAAATTGTCCTCATTTCATCATCACTCAACTCATCATCAGAACTCTCATCACTGCTGCTCTCTTGCTAGCCTTTCTTTGAACCATTTTTGTTAGTTCCAGCCAAGGTTTTAGTAGCAGGCTTCTTTGCAGGTTCCTTAATCAAAAGAAAAAAGAAGATGAGTTAGCATCTCTACATCATAGAAAACACTCAAATATTCAGTTCGCTCGGTGCTAATTTTGATATCAAAATTCAGCAGTGATTTACCTCATCACATTCAGAGGTTTCATCGCTGCTGTCATCATCGCTAGACTATTGTTTAACAGCCTTGGCTGGTTGTAGCTTCTTTGTTTGAACCTTAACCTGTAAGGACAAACGATATATAGGATTACGCTCATATGATTAAAGGTATGGAGCACTAATCGATAAAAAAGCTACAACTCTCCAAATCATACTAAGATTCAACATATGGTGCATGGATTAGGTTGCCAATCGCATCAACAGTTCCTAGAAGCTTCAACCATTCAGCAGTTCCCAATCTAAGAACCCCTAATATATCTGAAACACACAAGAACATGTATCACAACATACCTCCTCTTCAGAGTCGGATTCCACCTCGGAGCCGCTGCTACTGCTCTCGGCCTTCTTGGGCGGCGGCTGCTTCTTGGCGTCCTCCTTGCGCGGCGGCACGGCCTTGGTGTCCTCCCTGATGTAAAGAATGCTCCGTCGCTAGTGCTTCATTCGCGAGGAGAGCAGTAGCCCGTCGCCTCCGACCTGCTGGAGAGGAGCGTCGACACCCCACACGCTGATTCGAGCAGTAGAGACATGGATGGCGACCGATTCTCGAATCCCTAGCGTCAAGGCGCTGTCTGAGCCGGCCATGGACGCAACAGAGTAGAAGGAGCAGACCGCGTCCCAACGCCACGTACCAACAGGGTACGGCAGCGTGCTCGAACGCCCACTGCGCCACGTCGAAGCAGACGCATTGCTGGAATTGAGCCAGAGAGGAACAGTGTAGCTTCATCCAACAGAAATAAGAAGAAGGTGATGAGAGCTCATTTTTGATAAAAATCCACAATTTGCTCATGGCTTTGTCAATTGGATATATGTCTTCACCTTCTTGATGGCAATGCCCGTGTGACATGATGCACTAGCTTGTGTGCCTCTTCTCTAACTTGTAGCATTTTGTATTGCTCATTGTATATTTGAGAAGCTTGTAGTTGTTTTTTTGTACATTTTGCCTTGATGTGTGCATTGTCAACAAGGGGGAGAATTTCTGGAGCATTTGGCAAGGGGGAGGCAAGGGGGAGTCGCTGCTGAATTTAGAAGAAAGCTTTTGCTCTAGAATTTGTCGAAATTGTGTGAGAGGTTGAAAGTTTTGTCCAAATGAGGTTTTCTGAAAATTTGCGAAGTTTCTGAGAGTTTGATCATTGGAATATCTTGCTGGGCATATTTGGAAGGTTTTCAAGTTGGAACGGCATCGTTGCGAGTTGTTTTGTGAAATTTTGGCATTTTCCACTTTGGTCATCTGCCAGGGGCGGTTTAACCGCCCCCCCTGGGCGGTTTAACCGCCCCTGTGCTGAGAGCACAAGGTTTGTGATGGTTTGAGCCATTTTCGAGTGATTTTCGCACGCACAAGTTCACTTGTTCAGGGGGAGTTGCATCTTTGCAGGGGGAGTGTTTTGAGAGTCCTGAAAAGTGAGTTGGAGGATTTGAAGTTTGTGATTTGTGCTTTGTGCTTTTGCTCTTTTGCCGATGGTGTTGAGCCCTTTCGCTTCTTCTTGAAGGGTCGGCGTTTCTGGAGCTTTCTCTTGCAGAGTGACTTTGTTCTAGGCTTGTTCTTGCTTTTAGTCACTTGCTTGAGTCTTGTTTTCGATTTCTTTTATATTTTCTTCATATCAATTGGTTACTATGTGTGTGTTGTCAATGCACTCATCAAGGGGGAGATTGAGGACCCAGTGTGTCCGAGGACCGGTGGATGGTCGCTTCCTGGTGTGATGAGTGATTGACAACGTGGTGTGGATTGACGTTTCCCTTGGCTCAAGTATTGCAGGTGTAGAATGCGGCTTGGTTGCATTGGTGCAGGTGAAGAACAGGTGCGAAAGGTCTTAGCCATGGCGGCCTCCGAGGAGCGGAGAGACAAGTAGGCTTGGTTCGAGGGACCCGATGGCCGGTGGATCAAGTGCGGTTCACATGCTGGCAAGAACGAGCAAGGGGACGTGGTTCCGGTGCGAGGTAGCGGCTCACAACCGAAGCTCGTACACGGACGAGAAGCCGGCGCAAGGTGGCGGCTAACAACCGAAGTTTGCGCGCGGGGTTTGGTGATTTGGCCACAAAATCATCGGTGGACGGTTTCCCTTGGTTTGGGCCTCAAAACCAAGGACCGAGGACTCGACGAGGCGAACTTGGGCAGCTGGGCCTGTGTGGGCTGACAGGGGCGGTTTAACCGCCCCCCAGGGCCGGTTTAACCGCCCCCCCTGGGCTGGCCCAAGAACGGCGTCGAGGAGCTTCGATCCGGAGGACACGCGGCGTGACTGCAAGGCTTGCGTCGGAGGGAAGCTAGCTTGCAGTGGAAGGTGCCCGAGCCGGAAAATATCTGAGATCAAAATGTCAAATTTGCCCCTGAGGGGTATGTATCACTTAGGGGTAGTTTAGTCTTTAGGACACCACCACTTGGACTACTAATAGGCCCCTTCAGGGCTGGTGGCTGTTATCTCTCTAGTTATCTCTTTAGGTTTTACTTTGAACTTGTTTTCCCCTTCATCCCCTCCACCTAAAACCACTTCGAATCATTCCTAGTTTGTATAGGTGAATTCATGGTTATGTGATTGAGTTTGTGCTGCTCATCTTTGTGCCATGATTTGATTTCCCGAGCTCCCTTTCCTTTTTCTATTTTCGTGGGTATTTTCGGAGCTATTTTTGGGGGATTTTCGTTCTTCTTGTTCTAGGGCGTTTTCTCTCGGATTTCTTTGGGGGATTCACGTATGAGTGCCTTGTGCCTCTTTTGCTGGTGATCCCTTGCCCCCAAACGCCGAGAATCGCTCTGGTTTTGAGATTTTCGGGATGAACTCGAGGTCATGGTGTTCTTCGCGAGATCTGCGATTTCGGGAGTTGTACTGAGTTAGAGGCCGAGATCTTTTGGGAAAACACTCCACTGGAGGTCTAGATCATCTGACCAAAATCTCGCCTCAAGAGCTCAAGCGGTTTGGGAGATCCACTTTTGTTTTGACTTTTTCCCGAGGCTCCCAGGCCCGGGCGGTTTAACCGCCCCCCCTGGCCGGTTTAACCGCCCCCCCTGGGTGTGTTAGATCGAGCCGAGTTTCGGGTCGTTTTGGTGTTCGTTTCGATTGGTTCGAGTTCCGCTGCTCGTTTCTTGTTCCTAGGGTCAGTAGCTTGACAGTGGCTACGTGATCTTGGCAAGATTGCTCTCGGAGGTTTCGGAGTTGATTTGGGAGAATAGCCGGATCGATTAGAAAGAATTTTTATCGGCTCCCATTCACTCCCCCCCTCTCTGGTCGCCGTTTCGGTCCTTCAAGGTACTTCTAAAGGTATCCCCAACCAAAGAGGTTGTGCGATTTGGCACTATAGGGAAACTCTGTCCGAGGTATATTGGGCCTTATTTGATTACCGCACGAGTTGGTTCCTTGGCGTATCGTTTGCAGTTGCCAGAGTCAATGAGTGGCGTGCACCCTTGTTTCATGTATCTATGCTAAAGAAGTATTTGAAGGATCTAGAGTAGAAGATGGAGCCTGAGCCAGTGGTTATTCAGCAGGAGTTGACTATGGAGAGTCACCCACTGCGCATATTTGATTCCTTTGAGCATGTTATACTGAATAGGACCATCAAGGATGTGAGAGTCTTATGGTCTAATCAGTTTGAGTGGCAAGCCACATGAGAATTAGAGGCACAAATGCGTGAGATATATTGGGAACTCATCGAGTCTGGTAGGTAATTATTTGTTTATATGTGGTTCTAATTCTAGCTCTTTCGTTAGTGATGATGAATTCAGGGATGAATTCTTTTAAGGAGGGGAGAATATAACACCCAGGACACGTATATGGCAAATACACTTTGTAGCTGGGAACATGTAAAGTTGAGGGTTAAAATTTGAATTTTTTTTCTCTGTCACTAGGATGGATAAATGGAGACCGTGGTTGCGTAGATCTCGTCGAATCCTTTTCGTTTGATTACTCACTTGATTCATTTGCATATTGGATCACAAAGCTATAGGCGACACATGTTTTCACCATGGCTGCTACAGTAGCCGTGAGGAACAGTAACTGCCCCCTCCTGTTGGCGTGACTCAGTCCAACCCTGACTTCGTTTTTTTTCCTAGTCCGACCCACCACCTCTTCCTATTCTAAACCTACACGGTCCCTCACCAGCGCCGCCACCCCTCCCTTGCCGTGATCCAAGGGTAGAGAGGGAGAAAGAGAGAAGGAAGAAGAGAGGGGAGATTAGGGCACGCGGTCGTCCACACTCGCCTTTGCTCTCCAAAAACTGGTAGGGCTTCCTTTTCTCTATCCATTTAGCCCCCAATCAATATCTTTCCTTGCTATTCATGGTGGTGCCGCTATGTGTGGTGCAGCTCGGAGACATTTGACAGGGTTTCCACCGCTATTGAAGGCAGGGCCGGCTCTAGAATTTCAAGGGCCCTTGGGCAAGCTAGAAGATAAGCGCCCGTTGAAATACCTTGCCGGTCGCCATCTCGCCGCCTCCGTTTCGTCGATCGCCATCGCCGAGTGAGAAGCTAGGAGGAAGATGAAACGTCAAACGTCGCTACTGGCGGCGGTCGGCCGGTCGTAGGGATTCGGGATTAGGAAACTAACCGTCGTTTACTCGGCTGTTTACTCGGTTGTACGTACGTATGGGCATGGGCTATCGTTTCCTCTCCTGTACGATTCATGGGCTGATTTGTTGATTTGCTAGTGGGCTGATTTGCCAAGGTTAAGTTTACATGTAGTATTAACTATTCCTAACTATTAAGCACCTATGCTATGATGGGCCCCCGGACTCCATGGGCCCCAGGCCGTCGCCCCTGCTGCCCTGCCCCTAGAGCTGGCCCTGATTGAAGGGGAAATCGAAGGGAAGTCATCGTTTTGGTTGCCGTCGTCGCCGTTTCCCTTAACATTTTCAAGAGGAAACCCTAGGTGAGACATGCCCCTGTTGTAGTACATGTTTTCCTTAAGAAATTCAGATGTTCTAGTACGTGCGGGTAGCGGCATTTTTTGCCGTTAAGGGCTAGAGCGAGTCTTGATCCATGTCGGTGTTTTCAGCTTGCATCCTTTCTGCACATATTTCAGTAATTGCTGTTTTCCGGGGTCTGAATGGCTTAGAAAAAATATATAACTTTTATATGAGTTGTAGAAAATTTGCAGACGATTCCATATCCTTAAAGATCACTACTATTGGATTTTATACCTAGGAGATATTGAAGATTTATTCCGACAGTTTTTCAGCCTCGTGATTCTTGACAGTATCTGTTCATCAATTGTTTAGGCCAACCAAATGGCAGAATTGGATCCGTTGGTCTCTAGATAAGTTGTTAGAAATTTCATAAGGTTTCCAGATTGGTAAAGTGCAACAACATTGCTGTCATGTCTGGATTTTCATGTGTTTTTGTGAGGATGTCGGTTTCGGGCGTAGGAACGCTTTGAATTATGTTTGTTTATGTTTGTATGCTTGTCTTGGTGCTGAGTTGTGTTTATGAACATGTGATACACCTTCAGAGCGTGCTTAGCACTTCATCTTATCTTCAGTGAAGGCAAGTAAACGTAGTGACGTGGTCTACATTGCTTTAACCGTGTTGTTTGAATTGCCTCCATTAAATTTCATTACCTCACAATAGCAAGATAAATCTGAAAATGGTTTTTATATTGAAGTACCTTGTATCACTTGAGGTTTTATTCTTGAAGATATGAATTGTGAAGTATCTGTAGTTCTTGCATTGCAATCTTGCATTCGCATTCTCATGTTGTTTATGCATATGAAGAAAACCGTAGCGGGATTGGTGCGGTAAGTACCGCTACAGGAACGCACATTGATTTATAGCAATGTGGTTGCAGCCCTCACATCCATTCAGGAGGAGCGGGAGCACCTCCACGCCCAGCTCAGGAAGGTGCAGCACGCCTAGGAGTTCAAGGCCACCGTGGTACGTTCTCACTTGTCGATCTCCCGGTTTTCGATTTAGATCTCGTCGCGGTTCCTCCTGATTCGGATTTGATGTGATTTTCTCTCGTGCAGAGCCTTCCTCTCGTCAGGTCCATGCTTGAGAAGGAACAGGACGGAGATGACAAGGGCAAGAAGAAGGGGAAGGGCAAGGCTGTCCCGGAGAGGAAGAAGCCCTGCACGACTAGATCATCAACTTCGACTGCAGGAGCAAGGTGCCATAATTTCCTTTTCTTTTAATCTCCTGGACATGCAACCTGTTCGATAGAATAGCTTAACCATCTTATCCCTTTGTCATCTAAACCATACAATTAGCATTTTAATGTAGCTATGAACGGAATGAAGATGAAGGTAGCATAGAAGGCTTAACATAGAAGATGAATGTAGATCAACATAGAAGGCTTGGTGTGTAAATTTTCTGGAATGGTAATACTAATTTATCTATATAAACATTTATCTCGATTCTTCTCAAGTCGAGAATCAAAAACTGCAAAGGTGTCAAGAATATGGTTGATTGGGAGAACAGTGGTCCAAACCAAGTTGAAATTTCAATTGAGCCATTCTGCATTATGTGGATAGAATATGTGTGACCTGCTAATATTATCTGCATTCCATGTTGTCTTCCACCCCTTCAGGTGACTGAAGAATCTAGACACAAATGACTGCTGCAGAAAGACAACACCCATGATAAGGTTCAGAACCATCTTTACCTTATCTAAAATAAATGACTTGCGAAGTTGTATTTTCTGATATGAGTTCTAAAATTTTATAGCCCAGACATGATGAATTCACCTGAATGTATATACTAGCAAGCACTGGTTCTCCATTACAGTGCCTTAGCAATCCCCGTGGTATGGAGCATTTAAGTGGTGTTTGGACTGGAAATGTGAATTAAATTATGAGATCTCATATGGCCAAAGAATAGTTTCAGAAGCTGTTATGTGTTTTTCAGAAAGCTAAATGAACATCCATTTTTAAAACCATGAAGACTTGATAGAAAGCATTTTCATTGCATTTAGTTAGAAACTTCAGTTAAGTAGGTGTTTTTAAATTGTGTTGCTAACATGATTGCCACTTTGTGAATATGCACTTGCACTGATTTTGGTTTTCTCTATCTACAGTTTGATGACTGCACGATGAGAACGTGAAGCAACAGTGCTTGCCAAATGCATTGAACTACCCCCCGCATGAGGAGTATCATTTCAGAAATGGCACTGTAGGCTCATCTTTTCTTTGGAAACAGCTAGTGCAATTGGTTTGTCTATTATTTTTCATTGATGATCATAGTATCGAAAAGTTCAGACCAATTCTCCTTGTTCTCTTTGAGTTCCACTAAAATACATCTTTTCTGTTCATGCTTACAGGATCTGATCAGAGATTACATGCTTTAGATAGCCAGACACATTGCTTAATGTTAACTTAAATATATCTTTCTGTCTCCACGCTGATGCATTGTGAACTTGATGTATGGACGTGTAATATATTTGATGCATAGTGCTACTGAAACATAATGTCGTCGTGAGATATATGCTATGTTGTGCTAGAATTATTTTTTAATATCAAAATCATTAACAGAGCCGGGTTTTAACAAAACTATCTTTGTAAATGCACATTAACAGAGACGGTTTTTGTAACAAATCCGTCTCTGTAAATGCTTATTAACAGAGACGGTTTTGTAACAAATCCGTCTCTGTAAATGCTTATTAACAGAGACGGTTTCCCAACCGTCTCTGTTAATCAGCTTAGAGACGGTTGCAAAAACCGCCTCTGTTAATAGAGAAAACCGTCTTCGAAAATGTTTTTTGTAGTAGTGGAAGCCCAGCTAAAAAAGCCTAGTAACTCAGCCTTTCACGTTTTTGTCTTGTGTCCCTGACACAGCCCAATTCATCCCTCGGCGTTGCAGTACGTGCATTACCTGCGGCCGAACATATGACAAACTTGCAGTTTTCAACATATTATTATTAGTAACAAAAGTTTCGATATATACATTGAGAGCAAAGGATGGGAGTGACTCCTGACACAACCCCAGCGCACACCCACAGCTGCCTCACATGCGTGGGCCCCATGAGGAGGGATTTTGATTTTGAAAAAAAAAATTCACATCTCACCAACTGAATTTGCAAACTAAGTTTCGATTGCATCACTTTTATTTGTTATGTTGAGATTTTCAAAGTTAGCTAGACCACACTTGGTTACGTTTTGAATTAAAAAATATGGAACATTTAAAAAATAAGAGAAATAATTAATCTAATTTTAATAACTATAACAAGTCATCTAACCTTGTGGAATAAAAAAAATTGTATAGAAGGAACGTAAATCATAACATGTAGAACAAATTATCTACTAGAACATAATATTATCATATATAAATTAAAAGTGAAGGAAATCATCCAAACTTACGAAACAATATAAGGTATGAAAGGAACATAAATCTTAACATGTGGAACAGAATCATCGATCTCCTGGCTTGTAAGTTACACGTGTGTGGACTGTTAGTGGCTGGCCTGAAAATAGATCGAAGTGGTGGCATGCAACTCCTTGCGTTGGCCGTGATTATTGGGCTGAAAAAATATGGATAATGTGCTGTGAGTGGGATGATGAGCGCAATGTTTGAGGCCCACACCCTGATGGCTGATGGGTGAGTGGTGCGGCAGATAGCAAATCCTGCAAAGGATTGTACGTACGTAAACAAAATTTACACTAGCTAGTTCAATATATACATCCCTGGCGAGCCGATTCAAGATATGAGTAAGGGGGCTGATATATTACATTAGTTCGAGGTGGAATGTATTATTGACATGTATTAGTTTGAGGTGGAATGTATTATTGACATGTACTCCCCCCGTCCCAAAAAGAATGATGTTCTAGCATTTAAAATTTATCCCAAAAAGAATGATGTTTTGGGATTTAAACCTCATGTAAGAATAATTTGGCGCATTGAACTCGTGCATGCCTAATTAAACGGAAACAATTTTTTGTCTAACTTATACATGTAACTCAACTAACTGAGGATACATGCGTCTTTTCCATTCACTCTTAATCTGTCTAAAAAATCCTGAAACATCATTCTTTTTGGAACGGAGGGGGTATTAGTTTGAGGTGGAATGTATTATTGACATGTGTTTACAACTTTCCATCTACAGAAAAGACTGACCAAGACCTCTATTTATTTTGAACTAGCAAATATGCCTGTACGTTGCAATGGGACTGCCTACATGACACCCAACATTACAAGGGATACTTCAAATGAATTTTTTAGTATTAGTTTTAGATCAAATGGACCAAGATTTTCTTCTTCCTCTCGAGCGTGCTGGTTGGTCCCTATGTGGTCCTCCGCTGAGACCTTAGGCCACCAGTGCAGCCCTCCCTCCACCGCGGCACCGCCTCCCATACTCCCACCACGGCCGCCATCATCACGTCACCCCACCCAAGCTCTTCCCAACAGTCGTGCTCTACTACTCCGACCAGCTGTGCCACTGCTGCCTGGCCTTACTGCCCCCATGCCCACCACCACCATAAGCCTTCCCTCTAAGCCCAACAATCGAGAGCTCACCACAGCCCAAAAGCCCCCAATTCCACTCTCAATCTCAAACGCTAACTCCAAATCCTAATTCCTAACCTCGATGGAGACCAGAGAAGAAACTAAAACTACCTTGATTGGTGAGAGCAGGAAAAAAAAATGAGTATGAGGAGATTCGAAAATCACTGTCTACCCCTTACCAAAAAAAACATGAACAAAAACTCAAGGATAGCTTGATTTATCACCCATGCCAATTATAATTAAAATTGGCTTTAAATATGTGCACAGACCTAGCTTATTAGTTGATTTAGCTTGACGAGATCAAAGAAAAAACGGATGCCAATTTTATCACGATCACGATCCTAAGTAATATCATTTTTCTTTGAGCAACATCAAATCGTAGTAATACTGCGTAAACATAACGTTTTCTCTAATGTTGAAAATAATGTGTCCTCAATCTCACGTCACACTTTTTAATGTTGAAAATAAACATATTATCCAGGCATACATTTCAATCTGAATCTGAATTATATAAAGGATTCTTCATGGCAATGGAATTTTTACATGGACTGTTGCGTCGCATCTCACAATGTGCCTTTTCATGATATCTCTTTGCATGTTTTTTCTCGGATGTCATTTTTACATAGAGAAACCTCTCGCAATCCCGTATTGCCTACCTTTGATCGGGTTTTAAATTTGCATAACATGCTCTAGCATTTGCATGTCTTGCAGCAATTTGCTCGGACGTGTGTTGCATTTTTTTGTTTCACTAATTGTTCTACATCTCTTTTGATGACGAGCTTTACATCATTTTTTTTATAATTCATCCTTTTGTCGTTAAGATATTGGGAAAAGTCAATTTTTGACCATTCAACTCTTGCCTCAGTTTGGTTTTGGCCATCGAACTCCAAAACCGGGTATCTTTAGCCATCCAACTATCAAAACCGTTCAAATTTGGCCATCGGGCTGTTTTGATGGGTGGTTTCGATTTTTTTAATTTACAATTTAGTTCTTAGATCTTAAAATGATTATTATTTTTTGCTCGTACCTCTGATTTAGGTGATTCTTGCGGTCACACATTCATAACGGTGAGCTTTATATTTTAAAATGTTATTCATACTATTTTATCACTATTTGTTATATTATTCTTGTGTTGTTGTGTATAATCAACAATATAAGAAAAGTAAAACAAACAATTACAAAATAATATGAACAACATTTTAAAAGATAAAACCCATTGTTACGAACGCATGACCACTAGAATCACTTAAATCGGAGATACAAGAAAAAAATAGTAATCATTTTAAGATTCAAGGACTAAAAATAGTAATCATTTTAAGATCCAAGGACAAAATAGTCCTTGGATCTTAAAATGATTACTATTTTTTTCTTGTATCTCGGATTTAAGTGATTCTTGTGGTCATACGTTCGTAACGATGAGCTTTATCTTTTGAAATCATGGACATATTATTTTGTAAATGTTTGTTTTACTTTTCTTATATTGTTGTTTACACACAACAACATAAGAATAATATAACAAATAGTGATAAAATAGTATAAATAACATTTTAAAAGATAAAGCTCACCGTTATGAATGCGTGACCGCAAGAGTCACCTAAATCAGAGGTACGAGCAAAAAGTAATAATCATTTTAAGATCTAAGGACTAAATTGTAAATTAAAAAATTGAAACCACCCATCAAAACAGCCCGATGGCCAAATTTGAACAGTTTTGATAGTTGGATGGCTAAAGATACCCGGTTTTGGAGTTCGATGGCCAAAACCAAACTGAGGCAAGAGTTGAATGGTCAAAAATGGACTTTTCCCTAAGATATTTGTACATACCTATTTTTTCCCGATTTCATGGACCCACTGCCCATTTCTATTGTTGTCACCGTTTGTGCTAGTGGTCCTGCTTAGGTCTACCAATGGAGCGTGATCCTCAGATTGCATTGAAGAAGCCATCTGAAAGAAATACAGCTCGTCGTTTATCAATGTTATCAGAAACAATACATAAATTGAACATTAGCATTAAGTGGAAAATCTAATCCCAGCCCAATTGCAAAAGTAGCAATCAGCTTGAACCGGCAATCCATCAAACAACTAATGTGCATGCATGCAGTAGCAGCACTAACCACAAAGCAGCAGCAAGCAGAGTTAACACCACCGAGCGACCAAATGACATCAGATGACATAGCAAAAGAGCGTAGAACAAAATGTCAGATCTGGAGCTGATGGGCAGGTTACGACCGCCCGACCAGGGATGGCCGGCGCTCTCCTGCCGTTTTCAGTACATAGACGTTGAGTTGTGGTGTGGCTGTGTGGTTTCTGACCGCTGTTGTGCTAGTGCGTGGGAGGGTTCCACGGCAGGAAGCAGGTCAACCAGCCAGCTGTGCGGTGCGGGAGCGCATGCAGAGGCATCGTGCGGGAGGGCATGAACGGGGTCGACGAGCACCATACCCACCGATTTGGTTATGCGGACGGAAGATGACAGCCAAGATGATGGTTCCCGAAGACGCGTCCTCCGTGGACCTCTGGGTTGTGCAAGCCCCTGCTGCTGGCCCTCCGTCGCGAGGCGAGGAATTCAGACAGCAATGGTGTAGGTTTATGTCGATGTTTAATTCGGATGATGCAGCGATTATGAGGCCGCATGTTTGGCTGCGATGCCATTGTTGTGCGTGCTAAGGCGTTGGTTGCAGCAGCACCAGAGTCGTAGTCCGACTCGATATCACTTTGTATCGGTAATTTCCAGCGGTTGGGCGCCAATGTAAAAAATCTAGAGAAGGTCTGACGGACCAAAACCTAAATGGCAGAAAACACGAAGGATTAGTTCCTTACTTTATTATTAGGTATCGATAATGTAAACCAATACTTCTCTTTGGAAATCCTATTTCTTAAATACATATCCGGAAAATGTTACCTTTTTTTAATTGAATGGAGTTTTATATTTTTTTTTGCAAATTACACAGTACCATGGAGACATCCACAACACACACGCATCCCCAAGATTGACGAAGTCATCACAGTCATCTCATCATACACTACGGGAAACAGGGTATCTGCCGTGTGCCCCTGGCACACGGCAAAGCCTGAAAGGCACACGGCAAAGTCTTTGCTGTGTGCTTTTGGCTTTGCCATATGCAAAATGGCACACGGCAAACACTGCGACGATAAACAGGATTTTGCCGTGTGCCAGGGTACTTTGTCATGTGCCTTGTTTCCCACACGGCAAAATAAAGTTAACTGACGGCGGACCCTGGGGAACGGCTGTTTGCCGTGTGCCACGTGGGCGGCACACGACAAACAGACTTTGTTTGCCGTGTCTGTTTGCCGTGTGCCAGGCACTGCAAACAGCAAGTGTTTGCCGTGTGCAAAGTGCCTTTGCACACGGCAAACAGCCTTCCCCCCACCCAAATTTCGGGACAGAATTTCGGCAGAATTTCGGCAGGACCTCCCCGCTGTTCTCCAAATACACGTCCCAGAGGGAGATTGTGTATCCGGAGAACACCGGGGAGATGCTGCCGAAATCCTGTCCCAGATCGGAGTAGACTAAGGAAACCTACTCTAGCTACGCATCCTCGAGCTGTCCAAATAACGTGGACATTTCGAAACAGATACGGTCGTAGATATGCAAAGTTCTGCATATTTCCAACTGTATCTCTTTCGAACGGGAGACGCCTAACTGGGTTACGTGATCTACGAACATGCATGTAACGCGAGCGTGATTGCGGTGCTTACGGTGGGTCTGCGGTGTAGGCGTGGCCGGCGTGGGGTAGACTCGCGGTCCCGCTCCCGCTCCGGCTACAGCTCCAGCTCCCGCTCCTACTCCGGCTCCGGCTACAGCTCCCGCTCCGGCTCCTCGTCGAACAGGTGGAAGCGGATTCCTGCAAAATTCAATAAATGCTTATAGCAAATTGAAAATTTCGCCAGCACCTCCCCTACACGGTGAGGTTAGCAAAACCTGCAAAAATCGCATACACTTCTAACAATTTTAACAAACGAAGCATCACATACACAACGACACCACGGTCGAGCATCACAACGGCACAACGGCCGAGCATCACATAAACTTCTAACAATTCTAACAAACTACTATCTTAAATCCACTTCTACAATTTCTAACAAACTCAAATATTTCAAAATTTACAAACATAAAACAGCGCGAAGGCGAATCATGCATACCGAGAGGGTGCACGGGGCAGCCGGGGTGGAATGGAGGGGCGTCGAGGTGGCGGTGGCCGGCTGTGGCGGCGCGGGCGGGCGATGACTGGCCCGGGCGCAGCCGGCGGCGGCGGCGTGGCCGGGGGAGGTGGAGGCATGGCGGCCGGGGGTGGGGGAGGCGGCCGGCCGGGGAGCCGCGGCCGGCGACGGCCGGGGGAGGAGCGGCCGGCGGCATCCGGGGCGGCACGTGGGGGAGCGGCGACGGCCGGGGGAGGCTGCGGCACGGCGGCGCGGCGGAGCAACGGTGGCACGGTGGAGCAGCGGCGGCGCGCGTGTGTGTGATTGTGTGTGTGAGTGTGTGTGTGCGTGTGTGTGTGCGGTGTGGCCGAACGTCTAAGGGTAAAACCCTTTGCCGTGTGCCCTGGATCTGGGCACACGGCAAAGCCTCTACGTATTAGTCTTACTTTTTTACCATAGCCTCTACGTATGAAAACATGACATCACGCCAAAATTTATAATCTTTTGACCTTTATTGTATTTTATAAAATTTTTAAACGAACCGAGCCCAAATTCGGGCACACGGTAAGCGAGCAATATATTCAAAATTTGATTCCATCTAATGGACATGGCACCATATTAGTCTTAAGAGTCCGAATAACATTTTTCCAAACATTACATTACATTATTCGAAACACTTACAGTTCAAATTTGCCGTATCGGCAAAATTAAAAATAAGGATATAAAATGATTAAATATAGCAAACAGACCGGAAAACATGCACAAAACTAACATGGAATAATACATGGACAAAAAAGTTAGCAAAAAAATTTTAGAGGCAAAATTCAAATTTTTTGCATCCTGTTTGCCGTGTGCCAGCCTGTGGCACACGGCAAACAGGCTACTTTGCCGTGCGCCACCTGTTTGCCGTGTGCCACATGGCAAGGGCACAAGACAAACAGACAAGCTTTGCCGTGTGCCTGACCAGGACGCACGGCAAAGATGACGGTCGAGGCAACGACCGTTTGGGGTGACCTCTTTGCCGTGTGCGTGCCTCTTTGCCACGTGGCTAGGCACACGGCAAACAGGCCGCTTTGCCGTGTGCCGGCCTGTTTGCCGTGTGCCTGCCTCGGGCCACCGTGTGCCACGTGGGCTGGCACACGGCAAACAAGCCTGTTTGTCGTGTGCCCGCAAAGTGACACACGGCAAAGCCTTGGGCACACGACAAACACGGGATTTCCCGTAGTAATATATAGGAACGTTACCTACTACTGAAAGCACAACGCCATGAAATCTTGAAAAAATCGCTCCCACAGGAGTCAAACACAGGACTTGAGGTGCTAGTGAGACTCTTGTAACCACTACGCTATTTATGCTAATTATGTATGGAAGTGATCAAAACTGCCTAACTTCCACGAAACTTCAACACAGTTCTTCTTTAGAAAAAAAGCATCCGATTCAATCAAGGAATACATCAAAGGTTGGGCTAATCTATTGTTTCTTATTTTGTTTTTTACTTCCTTCACAAGAACAGGCCCACCAAAGTTGGCAGCTTCTACTTGTGCAAAAGGGTCAGCCAATAAAACTGGGAGGATTATTTGATTCCAATTCCTGGAAGAGGGAGGATTATTAGTGTGCCATTAGGTCAAGCCGGGTTCTGGAGTTGGTGCGTGGGGGCATGCTATTGTGTACTTTGTGTTAGTGGACACCGTTGAGTCAAGCTAGGTCAAGTACAATAATGCGTTGGATGATGTTTTCCATTGTGAATTCTTTATTATTACGTAGGTTCCTTGTAATCATCCATATCCCATAAGAGGTTTGAAACAAGGGTTCCCTGTTGCCCAGACTTTTTTTTTATGTTGTAAGCTGCGTTATTCGTATTTTTTTATGCTGTGAAGGTAAACTATGCACTCATACAATCAAGATCGGAAATGGGATGAGTCTAATGGGCTTGCTCACGGACAAGCGCCTGACAGGCGGGGAATAGAAATATGATAGAAGAGATGGGAATGAAGGTGGCTGAGAAACAAGGTGACGTGGATGTGGAGTTCACTCAGCTCAATGATACCAAATTGTGGGCTTGTGGGTCATGCCTGTGCCCAACTCCACGTCATGTAAACAACCATGCAAGCACACCTCAGCCAAATAAATGATCGCATAAGAAAAAAATACAAAACAAGTTAGGTGATATTATATCAAATATTGAATGGTTTGGAGTAGCAAAATGAAGGAAAAAGCATCCAACCATCAAAGCTGGAAAAAAACTTGGCCCTTTGGGTGGTTTTCAAGAGTGGTTTTACATTTTCTAGAAATTTAAAAGTTTTTTAACCAAAATAAATCATAACTAAGCCATTTAAGTTTTTTTTTGAAATGGTACAAATTGGACAAACTGACTAATTTAAGCAACCACTGCTTCCTTCGTTTCAATTTTGTAAGGCATATTAGGGTTTTAAAAAATCTAGAGATATCTTTGATCATCAAACATACATGGTTCTTTTGTATAGTGGCCAAATATGTTTCACACTGTGATGTAGAGGCTAGAATATTGAGCTATTTCTTTATATAAAAAAATCTTCGATCGCCAACATCTCATACAACATACCATCATCATCTATAAAATCTATTGCTGTATTCAAAGATCGTGAAAACGCCTTTTGGGGCCGCCTATACACGTTTCAGTCAGTCTCTTGATTTGTCTCCTGAAACATGTTGCAGCTACCTGCAGAAGCACCACACAAGTGTTGGCTTATATAACAGCCTTGGGCAAGTGCATACAGCCTACTAGGAGCCAAAACTTAGTTACTACCTAGCGAAATAACTGTATCGCACCGGGGATTAAGGAGGGTGCTGTGCCGCTCCATTACGGATGGGTAACTGCTTTGGCCTTTTCAGCCGTGGCACCACCTCTCCAAAACCTCCTGATGCTGATGGTGCTACTAGCGACCGTCCCATCGAGAAGGTTCCGTCATCGTCAGCACAACCAAATTCTGGGGTTGCTCCTGTTGGAGATGAGGAAGACATGAAGAAGCCATCAACGCCGCCATCGGAGAACAACGGTCTTCCTCGCGTGTCATCTCGGCCTCCTTCTGATGTTGCTGGTGCAACGCCCTTGCGCACCACATCTCATAATTGAGATGTTTGTGCTCCTTGTGGAGTCTCGGCGTTGTCCTCCAAGACCTACTAAGACAGAGCGTATAGCCATGGTATGGTGGATGGAGCGTGTGACTGCAGTACAGTCGATGTACCATATGCTATTGACAATATATCTTGCATGCTGTAATTTGTGTCTGAGAATGAAACGGTTCTAGATAGCTCTGTTTCATAGTAAAGTTGTGCCGTTTTCATTTTCTCGGTTTGTACGTGGCTGCCTGTGTGCATGATGTGTGAGTTTTTTTTTTTTTTTGGTTTTGTTTTTGTTCCAGGATGCCTCTCAGAATAATATGAAGGAAGGATGCACGTATATTTGGAGCGTCAAGTGCATTGTAATCGTGTGTTTGTTTCCCTTTGCTTCTTATGTGTAAGTGCGTGTACATGTCAAAAACATGTGTGAGGGATTGATTCCTGCATTTAGAGTCAGAAGATGATTTTTGTGTTTCAGTTCAAACGTTTTGTTTTAGAGCGAGTTCTGACGACGGATACGGTCATGCGAGATAACTAATAGTCATGCATCTGGTATTATACATTAAGGATATTTGTGATAGAGAACTCTTATGCTTCTTCAAGAGGTAAATGTTTAATTGTTTTTGCAACACTATATATGTTGGTTATGATTCTATTTAATTTTATAAGCTCGATCCCATGCATTTGCATTGGATAAAAGAGAAGCTGGGCATCTGATATTTCTCAGTGCCAAAGGTTATAATCCTAGGAAGCTGTGATAGAAACAGTCCTACAGACCTGTCCCTGATAGCAGGTAGCAACGCTCCAGTACGTGATACCAAGGCAAGTAATGAGTGGTAATGGCGAGCCTAGCAGATAATGAAGAATAAACTTTAGCTACATCGGGGCTACTAGCTAGAGAGTTCATGATGATGGCGCACTCACGAAAGTGACTAAACATCGTTGGTAGGTACAGATCCACTACTCTAATAATATGGTGATAGTGATTATTAATAATATATGCATCATGGAACAAAAAAAAAAGAGCATCCCTCAAGGTAGTCTCTATCAATTATATATACTGCAGACCTGACCTATGTATCTGTAAGATTCTCCATACAGAATAAACTTTATTAACATAGTAGTGAGGATGCATCATATCGGAGCACATTACATGTTTGTATTGGAAAAGCAGGCCACATATCATGAAATGGTGGTGTTTGGTTTGAAGAATAACCTTAGAGTTATAGAATGTAATTCGTCAATCATGCGGGAGTGGGATGAAAATGATCCCATGGAATTTTTGTGGATAATTTGTTCTTCAATAATAAGCCATAGCTAACTATATATTGCTTATGAGGAACGGTAATGCTGGGAGTCGGCCGACTCCTAGGCTCCACTAGAAGAGAATGAAGAGAATGAGGCATCCGCGGACGACATAAACAGGGGCTATTTTTGGACCCGGTGCTAATGGCACTAGGTCCAAAGGCTAGCAGGCGCGCGCAGGTGCGCGCGGCGCGCGTCGGTGGGGGGAGGACCCTTACCACCGGTTGCTGGTTGCAATCGGTGCTAAATGCCCACCTTTAGCACCGGTTGCAGCCAGCAACCGGTGCTAAATCTCGAGGCACATTTAGCACGGTTCCTGCAAGGAACCGGTGCTAAATGCTCGAAGTTAGCACCGGTTGCAGCTAGCAACCGGTGCTAAATATCTAGCTATATATACGCATCGTCCTCCCCATGCCCAAGCCAGCATGAACACTCCGAGCTGTGTTCATGGTGTGCTCGGGTTGAGGGGAGATTTTGTCAATTTTTTTTCAAAAATTGTGAAGCTTTTTCTCATTTGAAGGAGTCTACGAGGTACACAATTTCATCCTCTCATGTTCTTGTTTAGCTTCTATCGTTACTATATTTTATATATATAAATTTGTGAATAAAAAGAGAGAAGAGAGAGAAAGGGTTATATATGTGTGTTCATAGTGGTTTAAATTTAATGTTAGGTATGTATTGGAGAAATTTTGTTAGAAATGTTTTTTGAGTTTGCTTTTTTTGTATTTTATTTATAAATGAAATATAATGATTTTTATTTTGTGTGATATGTAATTTGGAATATAATGATTTTGAGTATGATTTTATTTTTTACATTAATTTGGTTAGTTTATTTTGAGAGAAGTTTGTATGTTGTAATGAGTATTTTTAGTTCATCAATACGGCTACTGCTGGAGGGAGTGGGACCGGTGATAGTGATCGTGGTTCGTCTCGCGGGAAGGGCAAAACTCCAGTAGGACCTCATGATAAGTCGAAAAAACCAGGAGCTTGGGTGAAAGCACAACTTCATTTTTTAATAAAAACACATGAAGAATGTGTTGCAAGGGGTGAGGAACCTGGTTTTGATCTTCAAGATCTGTTGCGGCGCTACGGTCCATCACCACCAAACCCAGCTCCACCATCTTCTGCACCAGAAAAAAATATATCAAAGCATCCTACTTTCCCTCCGAAGGATGGTTAAAGATATAGGTCATGTTGCATGTTGGATGTGGAGAAATTTATGTACGACATCTTGAATAAATTATGAACATTGGTCGTGTTTTATTATGACTTTGAGAAATACAATTTTATTTTCAATTAGATCACTTTGTAATGTATGAATAAATTATGAACCTTGGTCGTGTTGGATATTTCGTTAATTTGTAATGTGTATGAATTAATTAGATCACTTTGCTAAATGTAGATGAATAGGCAATGGATGCACTTGGCGGACCGACACAGTCAGGAGTGGGTTGATGGCATGCATGCTTTTCTTGATGTGGCGGAGGACAACAAGTCGCTGTCAGGTGACATGTTTTGTCCGTGTGGGCAATGTAAAAATCAGAAATCGTACAAATCAAGAGGGGTTCTTCACTTCCATCTGATGACCCATGGTTTCATGCAAAACTATGCGGTTTGGTCGAAACACGGTGAAAGAGGAGTCATAATGGATGACAATGAAGAAGAGGAGGATGATAACGACATTCAATATGGTGCCTTTGCGGATGTTGCAATGGATTATGCAGATCAGGATGGTGCTGACCAGGAAAATGTTGCTCCACAGAATGACCCTAATGATGCACTTGGTCAAATGTTATGTGATGCCGAGCAAGGCTGCGACAATGACAAGGAAAGGAAAAAGATAGATCGTATGTTATAGGACCACATAACTGATTTGTACCCAAATTGCAAAGAGGGGCTGAAAAGGTTGGGTATCACGCTTGACTTTTTGCAGTGGAAGGCATGTAATGGTGTTACTGACAAGGGTTTTGAGGAATTATTGGAACTCGTGAAGAAGATTCTTTCCGAGGGTGACGAATTGCCATCAACAACATGGGAAGCAAAATGGGTTGTTTGCCCTCTTGGTTTAGAGGTGCAGAAGATACATTTGTGTCCTAATGACTGTATCCTATATCGTGGTGCTGAATACGAAAATTTAGATTGTTGTCCGGTTTGCAAATACACACGCTACAAGATCAGGCGGGATGACCCTGGTGAGGTTGATGGGAAGACTATTAAGAACAAGATTCCTGCGTAGCTGGTGTGGTATGTTCCTTTAATACCATGTCTGAAGCATTTGTTCAGGAACAAAGAGCATGCCAAGTTGATGCAATGGCACAAGGAAGAACGTAAAAACGATGGTATGTTGAGGCACCCCGCTCATTAAAAAAATCTTTTCAGAAAAGGAAGAGAGCTGAGCAGGCTAAGCGGTTGGCATCTCCTACGTCTAAAGTGAAGCTGGCGTCGCCTAAGTCAAAAGTGAAGCCGGCATCGCCTAAGTCTAAAGTGAAGCCGGTAATGCATAAGTCGAAACGTTCTACTATTCCTCAGCTCGGCGAACAACCTCAGCAAGGATTGACTCAGTTGGCAGATGCGCACGAACTGATGCTCCAACGTCAAATGGAAGAGACAGGTCTCAGTAGAGCGGTCGTCACTGGCCAAGCATCCCCGCCCAAAGCTAAAGTGACTAAGAGGCATTTTGAGCTTGGCAAGTCTTTCGTCCCGCTAGATGATGTGAAAAAGCTACAAACAAAGATGTATTTATTCCATGGATGGTACATGGTTCAAGCGTCGAAAGGACGGGACATGTCGGGTGCCGCGTGAAGGATGAGGATTTTTTCAATGGAGAAGAAACGATTTGGTTAGAGTTCAAAGATATCTACGAAATCTACCAACGAGACGCCATGGACATGTCTTTGATTCAAACCTGGGTTTTGTAAGTGATTTCTTCTAACAATTTCCTTATTGTCATTTAAAAAACTCTATGAGTGACGGCGCTACTTTATTACTTATTATGTAGAATGCAGATTCAAAGATGTCGGAGGGAGCGTATTTCTGATGTTGGTTTCATGGACCCGTCAAAGGTAAACCAAGACATGATTTATAAAGATCAGAACTTATTCAAGTATGTGGATAAGCAAAATTTTATGGACTCCATACTATTGCCATACCACTACGGGTGAGTGCTAACACTTATATTATCTCATTTTATTTTCTTAATTTCTTAATTTCTTTAAATTATCTCATTATGCTATGACACTTATACATATGTATGTAGTTACCACTGGGTGCTCATAGTACTGAATCTTGATAGAGGTGTGGTGAACGTCTTCGATTCATTGAGGAAACCACAAGAAGAGTATCCGGAAATCATTGACATGTTTACAAGGTCGTATATATAAGTAAATTTCAACAATTCAAAATTTTCTATATACTTACATTATTGACTTATTTTATTTGAACTCAAATTTCAAACTAACAACATGATTATGTAATTGTAGGATGTGGAACGAGATTCGTGAAAAGCACCCCGGTATTGAATATGAAAAACTCGTATGGAACAGAATTCCCGGTACGCATGCAATTTGTACATATACGTCTTTGCTAATCAACTTAAAAAATTATCTTTAACTTTGTTTTCGCCAACAGTGTGATCAACAGGGGCCGGGCAATAATTTATGTGGATACTACGTTTGCGAGTACATGCATAGCTGGATTAAAAAATATATACTCACCATGATATTATGGTATGCAATATCTATTTACAAGTTTCTAACTCAACTTCACCATTATTATACTTTAATTTTAATTGTTTGCAATTCGTAGATGATGTCCATCTCTAGTAAAAGCCTAAAGTAGCATAAGATCGACGCAGTTGCAGAACAACTCGTTGGATTTATTTGGGACGAGATCATTAATGTGAATGGAGAATTTCATTATGATGATGCACGGGACAATACGGACACCTCAAGTCTTCGTTCCTCCATCGCTGGTCCTATATCCTCTGCTCGTCCTAGTTCATCATCAGCTCGTCCAAGTGCAGGATCGTAATTTATGGATACTAAGTTAGAAAACTTAACTCTTTTAGCACTATGAGATGATGTAACTCTTTTGGCACTAAGATATGTAATATATGTCTTTTTTATGCTTATACGAGCCTTATACAAATACTAGTGTAGTGTAGTATGACATCCGTATTAGAACAAATACGTAGGCGAAATACGTTGGAAAATATGTATACAAACAAATAAATATGAAGGCTGGAAAAGGGAAAATTATATGGTCCCCCTTTAGCACTGGTTCTAGCCACAAACCGGTGCTAAAGGGGCTCGCGCAGGGGCAATGTGCGCGGCCCCTTTTAGCACCGGTTGGTTTTGAGACCTGGTGCTAAAGGGGGCCTTTAGCACCGGGTAAATGACCCGGTGCTAAAGGTGTACCCCTTTACCACGGAAAGATTAGCACCGGTTGGGAAACCGGTGCTGAAGGGGGTTTCCCAACCGGTGCGGATGCCTCATTCTCTTCTAGTGCTCCGACTCCCAAGACGCCGACTAGCAGGCGTAAATCCCCTCCGCAGGTGCTGCAGCCCCGCCGCCACTGTCGTCCGCACCGGCCGTGCCCAGCCTCGCCTGCTGCTGGCCGTCGTCGACGCCACGCCTCCGTCCACGACACAAGCAGCCCTATTCCCCACAGCCGGCGGCCCTCTTCCTCTTCCCCCGGCCTGACGCAGCTCCCCTCCCTCTCCTCCCATGGCCGGCGACATGAGATCTCCCATGAAAAATGGAGCGAAGTCATCTTCCTCATAGAGACAGCGAGCTCCTCTCCCTCCTCCCATGACCGGCGGCGTGAGCTCCGTCTTCCCCATGGACGACGGCAAGATTCTCTTCCTCTCACCATGGTCAAGGCGGCGCGAGCTCCCTCTCCCCATGGCTGGCGACAAGAGCTCCTCTGCCTCTTCCTCCATCGTCGGGGTCAAGCTCCCTCTCGCCAAGGCCGGGGTCGAGCTCCCCTCCTCCCCATGGCGCGGCGAGACCCATGGTGTTGCAATAGAACTTTTTCAACGTTGTAGTTATATGATAATGATGTTGCATGCAACAGAACTCTGATGTTACGACAGGAGTTTTTTACTCCCATGTATCTACATGTTTCACTATGTTTCAGTTGAATGTTTTCAATGTTGCAGTTGCATGATAGTGATGTTGCAATAGCTTTGTTTCAATGTTGCACAAATTGAACGGTAAATTGATCGATGTTGCATGCAACAGAGCTCTGATATTGCGGCGGGAATTTTACTCCCCACACCCAGATGTTTCATTGTGTTTCAATACGTAATTTATGATGTTGCAAACATGTATTCTCAATGTTGCAAGTATGTATTTTCGATGTTACAAAGACTGTCTAATGAAAAAAAAATTGATCAGACGCCCGGCCGCTAGCACTTCCCTATGAGGAATGAGGCGATAATGGATCGATCCATTCCATTTTCCATACCAAATCAAAAAGTGAGTAGGAAAATGTGACTGATCAATATCACCTTGTATTTCAGGACGAAGGGACTACATATAAATACACACTAAATTCTGTTGCTTATTTTATATATTAATACTCTCTACATTCTTTTTGCAGGTAATAATTTTTATAGTTGTATGTATCATAATTTTGAGTTATTTCCAATGCAATTACTAACACGAAATTAAGGAAGTTGCTCTAAACACACGTCCATAACTCGTATGATTATTTTTTGTTGTAAAGGAGAAAATAAAGCACATGTAAGTCAAGTCATGGCTTGTCTATCTTATCAAACTGGACAGAATCCGGTCCTTCTTTCTAGATAATGGAGAACGTGTTCCTGCCTCACCTCTGATCCGATCCGTTTGATGCACGCAACCTGGCTTAATATAAAAAACCTTGTAGCACAACACTACTATGATTGTGAGAACAATACAAAAGGCTGCATAGTTCTCGTGACATATCAAACGCCACAATATGGCCATCCAGCTAAGCTTGTTGCAAAAACAAAAAAAGAATCCATTAGGCATGCCATGTGTACATGTGCTCCCGCTCTTCTACCTTTTGCAACAGCATCCGATGTCTTTGACATGTCTGAGACTATGTTATCTCTAATAGCACAAGTTAAGAACATACAATCATGGAAGATGAGCCTTAACACTTGGAACTTTGAGAGATAAGGACTTATATATCCTCCATGGTACCAAATATAACTTATAAGTTAATATCACTACTGCAGAAACCATTAACCACATCGGCCCATACGAAGTGGGCCAAAATGGCCCACTTAGTTTAAGTCAATGGAAGCGGTTATAAACGCGCCGGCTCTCCTAAGGGCCTCAAACGCGCCGGTGTTAGTATTAGGCCGGCTCGTTTAAGTAAACGCGCCGGCTCAAACAACAACCGGTTAGAATGAGCGTCCATTCTAACCGGTGTGGAATATGCCGCTTAGAATATGGCTTTTTTGAATCGGTGCGGAAATAAACCGCTTTACCTAGGAATTTGAACCATCATTAATCGGAAGTTTGCAGAGCGTGCAGAGTCTGTGCGCGTGCAGTTATGGCGGTTTGACGATCGATGAAACCCCTTCGGCAGCCTGGACCAACCCTTGGATGGCCCTGCTTGCGACACAAGTTGGTCGGCGATCGCCAAATATACTCCCCTAGCCTTCTTGATCTCGATCGATCTCACTTTCCAATCCTTCTCCCACTTTCTCCACAAAGCTTGCAGTTTTGCAGGTACGCGGAGCAGCATGACCTCCAGTGGAGTGTTTTCCCAAAAGATCTCGGCCTCTAACTCAGTACAACTCCCGGAATCGCAGATCTCGCGAAGAACACCATGACCTCGAGTTCATCCTGAAAATCTTAAATCCAGAGCGATTCTCGGCGTTTGGGGGCAAAGGATCACCAGCAAAAGAGGCACAAAGCACTCATACGTGAATCCCCCAAAGAAATCCGAGAGAAAACGCCCTAGAACAAGAAGAACGAAAATCCCCCAAATATAGCTCCGAAAATACCCACGAAAATGGAAAAAGGAAAGGGAGCTCGGGAAATCAAATCATGGCACAAAGATGAGCAGCACAAACTCAATCACATAACCATGAATTCACCTATACAAACTAGGAATGATTCGAAGTAGTTCTAGGTGGAGGGGATGAAGGAGAAAAACAAGTTCAAAGTAAAACCTAAAGAGATAACTAGAGAGATAACAGCCACCAGCCCTGAAGGGGCCTATTAGTAGTCCAAGTGGTGGTGTCCTAAAGATTAAACTACCCCTAAGTGATACATACCCCTCAGGGGCAAATTTGACATTTTGATCTCAGATATTTTCCGGCTCGGGCACCTTCCACTGCAAGCTAGCTTCCCTCCGACGCAAGCCTTGCAGTCACGCCGCGTGTCCTCCGGATCGAAGCTCCTCGACGCCGTTCTTGGGCCAGCCCAGGGGGGGCGGTTAAACCGGCCCTGGGGGGCGGTTAAACCGCCCCTGTCAGCCCACACAGGCCCAGCTGCCCAAGTTCGCCTCGTCGAGTCCTCGGTCCTTGGTTTTGAGGCCCAAACCAAGGGAAACCGTCCACCGATGATTTTGTGGCCAAATCACCAAACCCCGCGCGCAAACTTCGGTTGTTAGCCGCCACCTTGCGCCGGCTTCTCGTCCGCGTACGAGCTTCGGTTGTGAGCCGCTACCTCGCACCGGAACCACGTCCCCTTGCTCGTTCTTGCCAGCATGTGAACCGCACTTGATCCACCGGCCACCGGGTCCCTGGAATCAAGCCTACTTGTCTCTCCGCTCCTCGGAGGCCGCCATGGCTAAGACCTTTCGCGCCTTTTCTTCACCTGCACCAATGCAACCAAGCCGCATTCTACACCTGCAATACTTGAGCCAAGGGAAACGTCAATCCACACCACGTTGTCAATCACTCATCACACCAGGAAGCGACCATCCACCGGTCCTTGGACACACCGGGTCCTCAATCTCCCCCTTGATGAGTGCATTGACAACACACACATAGTAACCAATGATATAAAGAAAATGTAAAAGAAATCGAAAACAAGACTCAAGCAAGTGACTAAAAGCAAGAACAAGCCAAATCAAAAGTCACTTAGCAAGAGAAAGCTTCAGAAACGCCGACCCTTCAAGAAGAAGCGAAAGGGCTCAACACCATCGGCAAAAGAGCAAAAGCACAAAGCACAAATCACAAACTTCAAAACTTCCAACTCACTTTTCAGGACATTCAAAGCACTCCCCCTGCAAAGATGCAACTCCCCCTGAACAAGTGAACTTGTGCGTGCGAAAATCACTCGAAAATGACTCAAATCTTCACAACTTGTGTGCTCTCAGCACAGGCTGGCAGATGACCAAGGTTGAAAATGCCAAAATTGCACAAACCAACTCGCAACGATGCCGTTCCAACTTGAAAACCTTCCAAATATGCCCAGCAAGATTTTCCAATGATCAAACTCTCAGAAACTTCGCAAATTTTCAGAAAACCTCATTTTGGCAAAAACTCTTCCTTCTCACACAATTTCGACAAAATCTAGAGCAAAAGCTTTCTTCTAAATTCAGCAAAATCTCCCCCTTGCAAAATGCTCCAGAAATTCTCCCCCTTGTTGACAATGCACACATCAAGGCAAAATGTACAAAATGCAACTACAAGCTTCTCAAATATACAATGAGCAATACAAAATGCTACAAGTTAGAGAAGAGGCATACAAGCTAGTTCATCATGTCACACGGGCATTGCCAGCAAGAAGGTGAAGACATATATCCAATTGACAAAGCCATGAGCAAATTGTGGAATTTTATCAAAAATGTCACCGCATGAGCAAAGTCCTAACCATGGATTGTTTAAGCAAAAATAAACTTCATCTCACCAAAATCATGAAAGGACAAGCATTCTTGACAAAAGATCATCATAAACGCCCAAGTTCTACCTCATGTCATGTCAAAGCACGGAGCCATGTGTTCACTTCTCATGGGAGACTTCTCCGGCAAACAACATGCAACCGCTTAGCACCCATGTGTGCAAGTGTGTGCAATGGTGAAAGCATAGAGACATGAGCATAATTTTCTGCAAATATTTCTTTTTCTCATCCTTTCTTCTTTCATGCATAGACATCTCATTTTTCAAATTTTTCAAGTTAAGCATGGTACATGAAATGTCTTTGCGACAGAAAGAAGCTTATGCTCCTCCACAAGATAAAACATGGGCTAAACATTTACAATGACAAAGGTCTTTGACCCATTTGAAAAGAATATCACCCCCTAGCATGATCTTAAGCAAGATATAGCCATTTCGGCTCAAACAAGACATGCAAAGGCATTTACTCATGGGTGTAGAAGTTTAAGTTCAGTTTGTCATTTTAGTTCAAAAGAGACTATCTCAACAGAATATATATTAAAACCATCAAGAGCATAGCCATCCATACAAGCTATCCCTAGCCAGCCTGCCTAAACTCTAAAATGTAGCAAGTTGTACCAATCACTGCATATAGGAGAAGCTCATCCTAAGATATGATACAAAAGATGAAATCAAGATACAAAAGCAAGAGAAATATACATCAAGATACAAAGATGGTACAAAAGTATACATATGCTACAAGAGAAGCCTCCAAAACTCAGCTCAGAAAACCGCACACACACCAAGTTCTCCTCGCAAGCGAGTGAAGGTAACTTGGTCAAGTGGCTTAGTGAAAATGTCTGCAAGCTGGTTTTGGGTAGAAACGTGGGCAAGCTCAATATCTCCTTTCTCCACATGATCTCTCAGAAAGTGGTACCTCACTTCTATGTGTTTGGTTTTGGAATGAAGCACGGGATTTTTGGCTACGCTTATGGCACTGGTGCTATCACAAAGAAGTGGAACATGGGACATGTCTAAGCCAAAATCTCTCAAGGTGTATGTGATTCAAAGCAACTGAGAGCAACAGCTAGCAGCAGCAACATACTCGGCTTCAGTGGTGGATTGGGCTACGCTAGACTGCTTGCGAGAAGACCAAGACACAAGAGACGATCCAAGAAACTGACACTGACCAGAAGTAGACTTGCGATCAACACGACATCCAGCAAAATCCGCATCAGAAAAACCATGAAGTGCAAGAGTGGAATCGGCAGAATACCAAAGACCCAGCTCAGGAGTAAACTTGAGATACCTGAAAATCCTCTTGACGGCCTGACGATGTGAAGTCCTCGGTGAAGCCTGAAAACGAGCGCACAAACACACGCTGAACTGTATGTCCGGCCTCGTCGCCGTCAAGTAGAGGAGGGAGCCGATCATGCTCCGGTACTCCTTCTGGTCCACTGGTTCTCCGTCTACATCCGCATCCAAAGCTGTAGTCGTACTCATCGGCGTAGTCATCGGCTTGGAGTCGCTCATGTCGAATTTCTTGAGGATGTCCTTGGTGTACTTGCTTTGGTGCACGAATGTCCCATCCTTGGTTTGCTTGATCTGCAGCCCGAGAAAGAACTGCAACTCTCCCATCATCGACATCTCAAATTCCCTGCTCATATCGTCTGCAAACTTGGCAACAAGATCATGAGAAGAGCCACCAAAAATGATATCATCCACGTAAATCTGAACGATTAAAAGATCTTTGCCATTTCTCAGCAAGAAGAGCGTCTTATCAACCTTTCCCATCACAAACCCCTTGCTAAGCAAGAACCCTCTCAACCTGCCATACCACGCTCTGGGTGCTTGCTTTAGGCCAAATAAAGCTCGGTGGAGTTTGTACACTCGGTGTGGGTATCTCTCACTCTCAAAACCTGGGGGCTGCCTCACATACACTTCTTCCTCGATCACCCCATTCAAGAAGGCACTCTTCACATCCATTTGGTACAATTTGAACCCTTTAGCAACTGCAAATGCTAGAAGGATCCGAATTGCCTCCAAACGGGCAACAGGAGCAAATGTCTCCTCATAATCTATCCCCTCCTGCTGCGAAAACCCCTGAGCAACCAACCTCGCTTTGTTTCTTACAATCTCACCACTCTCATCCCTCTTGTTTTTGAACACCCACTTGGTTCCTATGGGATGGCAATTTGGAGGTGGTTCTACTAACTTCCACACCTGATTTCTCTCAAAGTTTTCAAGCTCTTCATGCATGGCATTGACCCAATCGGAATCAGATAAAGCGTGTCCAACATTTTTGGGCTCAAAAGACGCGACAAAAGCAGAATGAGCATAATGAGAGATGTTCTGTGACCTCGACCGTGTAGTGCGTTCATCCATGTTCCCGATGATCTTCGAAGGTGGATGATCCCTCTGTACCAGCCGGGGAGCTTCTCGCCTCGAGATTGCCTCCCCCTCAACATCAGCTTCCACTTGAACTCGATCTGGAGCGCGACTCGACGAAGGTGTAGCAGAAGGGCCGTCGTCGAACGTCGTGGTAGTAGTGGAAGTAGAAGGTACACGATCTCCACACGGTGCCTGAAATTCCTCATCATCTTCATCATCAGGCTGTTCTTCCTCAAAGATGGGTTGTCCCAAGTCATCATCACCTGCACACTCAAAAGCAGAAGAGCTACATGGAATGGTCTCGTCGAAGGTGACTTCGCAAGTCTCCATGATTTGGTTAGTTTCAAGATTGAGCATACGATATGCTCGAGAATGATTAGCATAACCAAGAAAAATTCCATCCATCGAACGAGACTCAAACTTATCCAAATTTCCTTTCTTCAAGATGAAACACTTGCAACCAAAAACCCGAAAGTGACTCACACGGGGAGAACGACCATGGAAAAGCTCATAGCAAGTTTTCTTCTTGAAAGCACGAAGGAAAATCCGATTCGAAACATAGCAAGCTGTGTTCACCGCTTCTGCCCAATACTTCCTAGGAGTCCTATGCTCATCTAGCATCGTCCTAGCCATCTCACAAAGTGTTCTATTCTTTCTCTCAACAACACCATTCTGACAAGCAACATATGGCGAAGAATATTGATGTTCGAGACCAAGATCACGACAGAAGGCATCAAAACGAGTGTTCTTAAATTCCGTACCATTGTCGCTACGTATAGCTCTCATGGCACCACCATTACTCTCGTTTTTCAACCTCAAAATCAGATCTCGAACAAAATCAAATGTCTCATCCTTCGACGCCAGAAAGAACACCCAAGCATACCGAGAAAAGTCATCAACAACCACAAGAACATACCACTTCCCACCAACTGAACGAACTCGAGCGGGGCCAACCAAATCCATGTGCAAAAGCTCCCCTGGACGCTCAGTCATAACATCTGTCAAAGGTGGATGAGAAGCAGCAACCATTTTTCCATGCCTACAAGGTGCACAAACCAAATCTTTCTCGAACTTGAGCTTGGGCAATCCTCGGATAAGGTCAAGAGCACTCAAGCGTGTGAGTAGATCAAAGCTCACATGACCCAATCTCCTATGCCACTTCCAAAGCTCAGAAGAAGTACCAGCGATCAAACAACGTGAAGGACCAAAAGATCGAGAAAAATCAGCACGAAAAATCTGTCCCTCAGGAATGATCATACACACAAGGTCACCTCGAGAATCAAGAATTTTCGAATCACCACGCTTAAAGCGAACCTCATAACCCTCATCAAGAAGCTGAGAAACTGAGAGCAAATTGAAACCAAGATTCTTGACAAGAGCAACCCGCTTCAACATGAAAGTGTCGCTCACCTGAATAGCACCCTCTGACAACACTCTACCTCTACCCTTATCCCCGAAAGTGATGTACTGCCTGGACACCACCGGGGTGAGACTGGAGAACCACTTACCATTACCTGTCATATGTCTCGAGCAGCCAGAATCCATCAACCAAAAGTTCTCCAAGCCTCCCACCTGCACAATCAGAACCGAGAACGAGAATGAGCAAATGACTCGACACTGGGGTTAGCACAAAACGAGTCAAACCAGTGTCGGGCCATCTGCTCAAAAGAAGGGTTAGCAAAATCAACTCTACCGCGTGACACCCTCTCGTCTCTCACCATCGGACCTCTAGCACCACGCGAGGGAAAACGTGGCCTAGACTCTCTCCTAGCCTTAAAGCTACGGTCGAACCTCCCTGAACCAAACTTACCGCGAAACGGAGGCCGCCTAGCAAACTCACGAACAGCTGAAACACCACGACTAGCAACCACAGGAACTGTGCGCACAAAGGCGTCGCCTCTCGGCCAGGGTGAACGAGACACAGGCACACTACGAGAAGAGTAGTACCTGTCCCTGTTCCCCACCTCCTTCTCTCTTCTCACCTCCCTCTTCTTCCTCCAACAAAACTCCTCAAGGTGTCCATCCCTTCCACAATGCTCACAATGGAAGCGGACTGACTTTGGCTTTGGGGTTTCTCTCGGCTGTGCCCTCTCTCTCGGCTGGTAAACCCCACTCCTCACAAAGGTCACTCTCCTCTGAAAGTTTTCTGACTTAGGTGGAAACTTGGGAGGATCTGGAGTGGTGTCAAGCTTGTTCAGCAGGTGGTTTGGTTTGGGTGTGAATGTGTTCTTGAGAATGGCTTTTGGTGGGTTTGTGGGAATGTTTGCGGTGGAGCTCTCTGGATCTCTCTCTCTCTCACCACTACTCTCACCAATCTTCTCAGAACCAAGCCCACAACCATCAGCTCTCTTGAAACTAGCAATCAACATCTTGAGCTGAGGCTCACGACCAGACAACCAACCCAAACACTGTCTTAGCTCATCATTCTCATCTTGCAATCTGTTCACACACTGTTCTAGCTCAACATTCTTCAATGCAACAACATCACAAGCAGAACAGGAATTTGCAATGGGTGATTTAAGTTGTGCTTCAAGTGAACTAATCATGGTGCGTGATTCAAGCAACTGAGCATGCAAAGCAGGACAAGAAGTACAAGCACCTAGCAAAGATGACCTAGATTTTAACTCAACAAGCTCAACCCTAGCACTCTCTAGTTCATCCAAGCAAGTCATGTGTTTCTCCTTAAGCACAACAAGGTCAGCAATATGCACATCACAGAACGAGCATTCTACATCATCAGACACAAGAGGAGCATCTTTCAAAACAGCAATCTCAGACTCAAGCGAAGCTGCCCTCTCCCTAGACTCGCAAAGCAAAGACTCAAACTCCATGGCCTTCTTTCCAGTCTCAGAAAGCAAGGTCTCGAGCTCAGCCACTCTATCCTTGGACTCTCCTAGCAAGGACCTAAACTCCCTCTTTTCCTTGTTGGTCTTTCTAAGCACATCATCGCGGTTATCGACCAACTGCTCTAGCCTAGCAATCTCCTGACGCAAAGAGGTGGGATCTGTCAATACCTCATCCTCGGAGTCGGAGTCGGAGTCGTCCTTGCTCTTCACGGAGTCGTGCGCCATGGTGCAGTAGTCGACGGCGGCGAAGGAGATGCCGTTGAAGTTGCGGTTCAAGTTCTTCTTCTCCTTGCGGTGGCTGCGGCCTTCATCTTCACTGCTTGAGCTTGACGACGTGTTGGTGGAGCTTGTGTCGATGTCGCTCGCATCAGCCACCATCGCTCGAGATCTGTGCTTCTTGTGTCCACCGTGCTTGTTCTTGGATCTTCTCTCGTCCTTGTTCTTCTGCTTGGAGCGGTACTCGTCCTTGGGACGGGGCTTGTGGTCGTCTCGCGGGCGGTGCTTGCGGTTGTAGTCGTTCTTGATCTCCTCGGGGCACTCGGCGATGAAGTGACCCATCTTCCCGCATCTGTAGCACGTACTCCCGGCACGCCTCGAACCCTTGCGGTTCTGGTACATCCGCTCGAACCTCCTCGTGAGCAACGCGAGATCCTCCTCGCTCAGCACCTCATACTCTTCATCTGGAAGGGACACAAGAGAAGACAAAGCAAAGTGTCTAGGAGTGTTAGCATGTCCATATCCAGAGCCACCGACTAGAGCCAGACTATGGGGATCAGTCGAACTCTTAGCCTTGGCAAGCAACTGTCTGTCAACCTCTGAAGACTTCAACTTCGAGAAAAGCTCATCAACAGAAAGAGTCTCATAGTTTGCCGACTCCATGATCGCCTCAACCTTGGCACCCCACACGGATCTATCAAGTGCTTGCAGGAGCTTGATAGCTTGGTCATGATCCGAGTATGGGAGCACGGTAATGTTGGCTTTCATGTTGTTGACAATCGAAGTGAAACGCTGAAACAAAGCATCAACAGACTCTCCTGGCAAATGAGCAAAATTCTCATACTCTCTCCTGTACATCGAGAAAAGCCTAGCCTTGACATGGCTCTCACCACCGTGGGCTACCTTGAGCTTCTGCCAGATCTGGCAAGCTAGGTCCTCGCCCAAAACACGCTCAAACTCCTCGGCAGACAAAGCACGGAACAAGTAGTCAACAGCTCGGGCATTCGCCTCAAATCTATCCTTTGCATCCTGGGCATCTAAGTTGGTGGGATTGACATAGTTTTCATCTTTCGTCACATCCCACAGCAACTTTCCTTTGCCTCGCAAGAAAGCGCCCATACGCGCAACCCAGTTCGGGTAGTTCTTCCCATCGAAGTGCGGAGGCCCGGAACCCCGATCTTGGTACGCCATCTTTGGATCTTAGACTGGTTAGAGTCGCAAAGACCCGTAACCAGCTCTGATACCAATTGAAGGACCGAAACGGCGACCAGAGAGGGGGGAGTGAATGGGAGCCGATAAAAATTCTTTCTAATCGATCCGGCTATTCTCCCAAAACAACTCCGAAACCTCCGAGAGCAATCTTGCCAAGATCACGTAGCCACTGTCAAGCTACTGACCCTAGGAGCAAGAAACGAGCAGCGGAACTCGAACCAATCGAAACGAACACCAAAACAACCCGAAACGCGGCTCGATCTAACACACCCAGAGGGGGGCGGTTAAACCGGCCAGGGGGGGCGGTTAAACCGCTCGGGCCTGGGTGGCTCGGGAAAAAGTCAAAACAAAAGTGGATCTCCCAAACCGCTTGAGCTCTTGAGGCGAGATTTTGGTCAGATGATCTCGACCTCCAGTGGAGTGTTTTCCCAAAAGATCTCGGCCTCTAACTCAGTACAACTCCCGGAATCGCAGATCTCGCGAAGAACACCATGACCTCGAGTTCATCCCGAAAATCTTAAATCCAGAGCGATTCTCGGCGTTTGGGGGCAAAGGATCACCAGCAAAAGAGGCACAAAGCACTCATACGTGAATCCCCCAAAGAAATCCGAGAGAAAACGCCCTAGAACAAGAAGAACGAAAATCCCCCAAATATAGCTCCGAAAATACCCACGAAAATGGAAAAAGGAAAGGGAGCTCGGGAAATCAAATCATGGCACAAAGATGAGCAGCACAAACTCAATCACATAACCATGAATTCACCTATACAAACTAGGAATGATTTGAAGTAGTTCTAGGTGGAGGGGATGAAGGAGAAAAACAAGTTCAAAGTAAAACCTAAAGAGATAACTAGAGAGATAACAGCCACCAGCCCTGAAGGGGCCTATTAGTAGTCCAAGTGGTGGTGTCCTAAAGACTAAACTACCCCTAAGTGATACATACCCCTCAGGGGCAAATTTGACATTTTGATCTCAGATATTTTCCGGCTCGGGCACCTTCCACTGCAAGCTAGCTTCCCTCCGACGCAAGCCTTGCAGTCACGCCGCGTGTCCTCCGGATCGAAGCTCCTCGACGCCGTTCTTGGGCCAGCCCAAGGGGGGCGGTTAAACCGGCCCTGTCAGCCCACACAGGCCCAGCTGCCCAAGTTCGCCTCGTCGAGTCCTCGGTCCTTGGTTTTGAGGCCCAAACCAAGGGAAACCGTCCACCGATGATTTTGTGGCCAAATCACCAAACCCCGCGCGCAAACTTCGGTTGTTAGCCGCCACCTTGCGCCGGCTTCTCGTCCGTGTACGAGCTTCGGTTGTGAGCCGCTACCTCGCACCGGAACCACGTCCCCTTGCTCGTTCTTGCCAGCATGTGAACCGCACTTGATCCACCGGCCACCGGGTCCCTCGAACCAAGCCTACTTGTCTCTCCGCTCCTCGGAGGCCGCCATGGCTAAGACCTTTCGCGCCTGTTCTTCACCTGCACCAATGCAACCAAGCCGCATTCTACACCTGCAATACTTGAGCCAAGGGAAACGTCAATCCACACCACGTTGTCAATCACTCATCACACCAGGAAGCGACCATCCACCGGTCCTTGGACACACCGGGTCCTCACCAAGGCAAATGACTCTCTAGCTAATCTAAGGAATGTTCATAGTGAGCTTCAACAAAGACATTCAAGCCTTGAGGTCAAGTACAAAGACCGTGAAGCTAAATATGACATTCTTCGGAAAAGCATCAAGACCGACTCCAAAGTCACTGTTGACTTCGATGCCTCCACTAGCAAAGGTTGCTCAAGATGTTATAAGATAGATGTGGATTCTTGTGTTGCTAACCTTGCCAAGCTAGAGAAGGAGATCAAGGCAAAAGACACTCAACTCAAAGAGTTGAACAAGGTCATTGGCAAGGGCAAAGGAAAGGCTCAAGAGAAGAGTGTATTTGAGTCCCATCTGGCTTATCATGCCAAGAGATATCCTAATATCAAGGATGGACTTGGATACTCTAGAGGAGGAAAAGCAAATGGCACGAAAAGGATCCAAGGAAAAGATGTGCCATTGTTCACTCAAGGTGCCAACCTTTGTGATTTGATGAACTTTGCTCATGGAGTGTCAAGGGAGACCACCCCAATAGCAAAGCCCGTTGTTGTGAACCCTAGCAAGGGTGCGAAGGGCTCAACTTTGGGGAAGACAAGTGAGAAGATCAATGAGCACAAGCCATCTCCCAACTACACTATTGATTACTCGGTCATGTGGGACCACAATGGGAGAATGGTTGTCAAGTATGTTGGTATTCATGCCAAGAAGATGATGAAGAGTGTTTGGGTGCCAAAGTTGCCTAGTTCTAACACCCAAGGACCCAAGCTCATTTGGGTACCTAAACACAAAGCTTAACTTGTTTTGTTGGCATATTCCTCCGGTGGTTCTTCATGGTTGCTTGATAGTGGTCGTTCAAATCATATGACCGGATAGAAGAGTATGTTTACCAAGTTAGAAGAATATGACTCACCCATTGAAAGAATTACATTTGGTGATAACAATCATGGTGATGTTGTTGGTCAATGTGACATTGCTATCTCAAACGATTCATCTCTTTCAAATGTTTATTTAGTTGATTCTTTGGGATACAACTTGTTGTCGGTTTCACAACTTTGTGAGAAAGGCTACAATTGTCTCTTTACTAATGAGGGTGTGAACATTCTTAGAAGGGAGGATTCCTCTATTGCTTTTACGGGTCAACTTAAGGGAAAGCTTTATTTGGTTGATTTCACAACCACTAAAGTGGAACCGAAGACTTGTTTAGTGGCAAAATCTAGCTTGGGTTGGCTTTGGCATCGCCGGCTAGCTCATGTTGGCATGAGGAACTTGGCCAAACTTCAAAAGGATGAACACATTCTAGGATTAACAAATGTTTTGTTTGAGAAAGATAGGTTATGTAGCGCTTGTCAAGCCGGGAAACAAGTTGGTGCTTCTCATCCACCCAAGACTATATTGACCACCTCTAGACCATTGAAGTTGATTCATATGGATTTATTTGGACCAATTGCTTATATTAGTATTGGTGGAAACAAATATGGTCTAGTGATTGTGGATGATTACTCAAGATTCACTTGGGTATTTTTCTTGAGGGACAAGAGTGAAGCTCAAGGGATTATCAAGAAATTTATTAGAAGAGCTCAAAATGAATTTGAGTTGAAGGTCAAGCACATGAGAAGTGACAATGGTTCGGAGTTTAGAAACACAAGTGTTGAAGAACAACTTGATGAAGAAGGGATCAAGCATGAACTTTCTGCTCCATATACTCCTCAACAAAATGGCATTGTTGAGAGGAAGAATCGTACGTTGATTGAGATGGCAAGAACAATGCTTGATGAATACAAGACTCCGGATATATTTTGGGCCGAGGCGGTTAATACGGCTTGCCATGCCTCTAACTGTCTCTTTCTAAACAAGTACTTGAGCAAGACTCCATATGAAGCACTCACCGGTAACAAACCCAAAGTGCATTACTTTAGAGTTTTTGGATGCAAATGTTATATACTTAATAAGAAAACCAAGAGCTCTAAATTTGCACCTAAAGTAGATGAAGGTTTCTTACTTGGTTATGGAACTCATGAACACGCCTATCGTGTCTTCAACAAAACCTCCGGTTGTGTTGAGGTCACGGTAGATGTGAAATTTGATGAAACAAACGGCTCTCAAGTAGAGCAAGTTGAGAATGACTTTGTAGAAAACGAAGAGCCTCCAAGCGAATCTATTATGAGAATGGGTATAGGTGAAGTGCGACCTCAAGAAGCTCAAGACAAAGATCAAGTTTCGGCGAATACAAATGTTGATCCATCATCATCAACAAGAGTTGAAGCACCAAGCTCTCTTCAAGATCAAGATCAAGTTCATGGTGACGATCATGATCATGGCAATGATTCAAGGTGATGAAGCTCAAGTTGATGATTCACATGACCAAGATGATGATGGATTCATTCAACGTCAATCAACATCCTCTCACCCAAGAGTACATCAAAGTGTACAACGGGATCATCCCGTTGATAATATCCTTGGGAGCATCCGAAGAGGGGTAACCACTCGTTCACGTTTAGCAAATTTTTGTGCATGTTACTCGTTTGTTTCCTCTTTGGAACCTCTTAAGGTAGAAGATGCTCTTGGTGATGCGAATTGGATTGTGGCCATGCAAGAAGAATTAAATAACTTCACAAGAAATGAAGTTTGGGAGTTAGTTCCAAGGCCCAAGCAAAATGTGATTGGCACCAAGTGGGTTTTCCAGAACAAGCAAGATGAACATGGCATTGTCACAAGAAACAAGGCTAGATTGGTTGCTCAAGGCTATACTCAAATTGAAGGTCTAGATTTTGGTGAAACTTATGCTCCGGTGGCAAGGCTTGAATACATTCGCATTCTTCTAGCCTATGCCACACATCATGATTTCAAGCTTTATCAAATGGATGTCAAGAGTGCATTCTTAAATGGGCCTCTCTCGGAGTTAGTGTATGTGAAGCAACCACCGGGATTTGAAGATCTTGACCACCCCGACTATGTGTACAAGCTCCATAAGGCGCTCTATGGGCTCAAGCAAGCTCGTAGAGCATGGTATGAATGCCTTAAGGATTTTCTTCTCAAGAACGGATTTGTAATGGGCAAAGCCGATTCTACTCTCTTTACTCAAAAAGTAGACAAAGACTTGTTTGTATGTCAAATATATGTTGATGATATTATCTTTGGTTCTACTAATGAAAAGTTTTGTGAAGAGTTTAGTAGGATCATGACCAAAAGATTTGAGATGTCTATGATGGGTGAATTAAAGTTCTTTCTCAGATTTCAAATCAAACAATTGAAGAACGGAACTTTCATATGTCAAACTAAATATACAAGTGATATGCCCAAGAAGTTTGACATGGCCGAGGCTAAAGCTATCAAAACTCCAATGCCGGTGAATGGACATCTTGATCTCAATGAAGAAAGAAAATCGGTTGATCAAAAGGTATATCGCTCCATGATTGGTTCTTTGCTTTATCTTTGTGCATCTAGGCCCGATATAATGCTTAGTGTGTGCATGTGTGCAAGATTTCAAGCCAATCCTAAGGAATGTCATTTAATGGCCGTAAAGAGAATTTTTAGATATTTGGTGCATACTCCTAACCTTGGCTTGTGGTATCCCAAGGGCTCCACTTTTGATTTACTTGGCTATTCCGATTCGGATTATGCCGGTTGCAAGGTAGATCGAAAGAGTACTACCGGGACTTGCCAATTTCTTGGTCGGTCCTTGGTGTCATGGGGCTCTAAGAAACAAAATTCCGTTGCGCTATCCACCGCCGAGGCCGAGTATGTTGCGGCCGGTGCTTGTTGTGCCCAACTCCTCTGGATGAGACAAACTTTGAGAGACTTTGGTTGTGAGTTCAAAAATATTCCACTCTTGTGTGACAATGAGAGTGCCATAAAACTAGCCAACAATCCCGTCCAACATTCAAGAACTAAGCACATTGACATTAGACACCATTTCCTTAGAGATCATGAAGCCAAAGGAGATATCGCCCTAAGCCATGTAGGGACCGAAAGTCAACTAGCCGATATCTTCACAAAGCCTCTTGATGAGCAAAGGTTTTGTTCTCTAAGGAGTGAGCTAAATATCTTGGATTCTCGTTACTTGGCTTGACATGTTGCATGCACTTTGATTGTTGCCTAGAATAGAATTAAAACGATTTTTTTGTGTGAGTTTTTCAAAATATTTGGATTTGTGATCGTTGGATCATTTCTTGTCTCAAATTGGTCATGGTTATGTAATGATGATTGCGGCTGATCAATTTGGGGCAAGTTTTCTTATATGTCCATAAGCTAAATCTCTCAAAATGATCGTTCGAATCTCATCTAGAAAGTTTCTGTTTTCCTGTCCACCGGATCTTCCGGCCCTTAGCCGGATCATCCGGTCCATATAAGCCAGCCGGATCTTACCCAGCATCTTCCGGTGAAAATCACCTCGCCGGATCATCCGACCCATGGCCGGATCATCCGGTCAGTATCAGTCCGCCGGACTTACGCGGCATCTTCAGGGAATCCATGTCCCGTCGGATCATCCGACCCCACGTCGGATCATCCGGCAAGTGCCTCAACTATAAATATCGGGACTTAACCGTTCAGCCCGCAGAACCTCCTTTTCCCACCGACGTCGCCCGCTCCCCTCTCTTGTCCACTGCGCGCGGCGATTTTGAGTTCCACCCAAGGGATTCGTGATCTTCAAGCACCTTTGGACTCCCCAAGCATCGGAGGTTCGATTCCCATCGGATCTTCCGGAGTTTTCGCGGGAAATCTCAAAGGTATCTCATTCAAACCTCGTTCAAACTCCCTTTCGCTCGATCTCTCAATGTATGAGGTTCTAGTGGATTTCCTTTGGTGAATCATCTTGAATACATGTCTAGAACTCATGCCTAGAATCTTATCTCGGTTGGTGGGCTAAAACTTCGATTCCATGAACTCTAGGTTTTCATTCAAACTTTCTCTTGCCCAATCTATCAATGTAGGATGTTCTAGTGGATTTCCTTCGGTGAATCATCTTGAATACATGCCTAGAACTCATGCCTAGAATCTTATCTCGGTTGGTGGGCTAAAACTTCGATTCCATGAACTCTAGGTTTTCATTCAAACTTTCTCTTGCCCGATGTATCAATGTAGGATGTTCTAGTAGATTTCCTTCGGTGAATCATCTTGAATACATGCCTAGAACTCATGCCTAGAATCTTATCTCGGTTGGTGGGCTAGAACTTCGATTCCATGGATTTTTGTTTCTGCTCGGGGCCTGCCGGATCATCCGGCTGTGTATCGGAAGATCCGCACGTCGGATCATCCGACGCATAGCCGGAAGATCCGACAGGGCTGAGAGCATGACAATTCTTTCTAGTCTTTCAACTTTGATTCATCTATTGATTCTCGATTCTTATATCTGTCCAGATGGGTCGTACCAAGGTTTCCGGCAAGAAGCCACCACCTCCCGCACCTTTGAAGAGGCACAATACTCAAGAGTCGGAGACCGAGTCCGACGAGGAGATTAGGGAGGTTGGGAAGAGCAAGAGAGCCTCTGAAGGATCGTCTTCTAGGAGTGTACGCGGCAGGGGTGCCGCAAAGGGAAAGAGCAAGGAGCTCCGTACCTATAGCAGATCCAAATCGAACACTCAGCGAAGACAAGAAGGGCCTCTCTACAATGACAACATTGATCTATCCTTTCTTGTTCAGAACATCATCAGTGTTGGAATTCCTAGCCGTGCTCTTGATGATCCACCTTTGGTGAACTTTTGGCTAGCAGCCAATAGCATGAAGCCTCTGAGGTTCAGTGAGCATGAGGACCCCAGATCCATTCCTCACAAGCAGCTCAAGGGGATCCTCGCTTTTGGCTTCCGCATCAGGCGGATTGGTATGAGTCAGTGATTCTACACATTGGTCACATTTGCACACCCATGAAGTGGGTTGACTGGCACTACATGGATGGCATCACTGGTCCCCTTGAACCGGTGATAAGGGATGTGCACAGGAGATGTGTTGAGATGGATGTGGCAAACATCATGGGGTTTCAGTGTCCGTACAATGAGGAGATAGTGGCTCAATTCTATGCCACTCTTTGGATTGATCAAGCTAGAGATGAGATGCATTGGACGACCAACGACAAACGTTTCTCAGTGACTTTGTTTGAGTTTGCCGGATTGTTTGGACTAGCGGAGGAGACCGCTTATGCTCATACTAGGAATGATCGTAGCAAAGTGGATCTTCACCGTGGTTTGGAGCTTGAGGAGACCAAGATGATGTTCATGTATGATGGAGATTATGGAGATGTGCAACTTGGTAAATATCATGGTCTTTCACCCTTTTACAAGTTGCTTAACCAACTCTTCCGAGGCACATTGTATCCTAGAGCCGGAGATGCGGACAACATTTCCAAGAGAGCCAAGAACTTGCTATTCCAAATGGCTCCCGGCAAGCCCAAGTTCAAGGTTTTCAACTTCATTTGGAATGAAATCATCTATTGCTCTCATGATGCCACTAGCGGTTGCCACTATGCACCTTACATCTTTCATATGATCAAGAATGTTAGTGGTGTCAACATCCTAGCCGATCGAGTGCATTCACCTTATCACTCCTCCCCGGGCAAGATCGCACAACTCCTCAAACTGAAGAACAAGCCTTATGTGCCGGTTCAAGCCCCATCCTCACCATCTCATGGAGCTTCTTCTTCACAAGCTCAAGCACAAGCACTGCCGGCCCCATCTCCTTCCTTTGCTCCATCCTCTAGCGGCACCGGGAAGAAAGAGAAGCTTGACTCTATTCTTCAAGGAGTCTTTGCTTGCTTCAACATGTGCAAGCAAAATGCTCAAGACATTCGTGACACTCGTCAATTCTTGGATGAAGAAATGATTAAGTTTTAGCGTAGGCAAAAGGAAATCATGACCAAGGACAATCTTCCACATTCTCCCGTTCACGAGCCTAGGCAGTTTCCTCCACCACCATCTTTCTACACTCCTTGGGAGGGAACTTCTCAAGAACATACATTTGGTGCTTCTCAAGTTGAAGAAGAAGAGGAGCAAGATGAGGAAGAGGAAGAAGAAGAAGAAGAAGCCGAGGAAGAAGAAGAGGAAGAGGACGATGAGGAGGACGATGGTGATCAAGACGATGAGTAGCTCTCTTTCTGGTCTTTGATGACAAAGGGGGAGTGAATTTGGGCTTTGGGAGACCCTCACCATCTTTTATCTATATTCATGTTTTAGTTCATGGACATGTAAGAACTTATTTGTGATTTGTGTTATGCTTGATGTGTGCCAAGTGAGAACTTTTATTTGTAAGACTTAATCGTGGTTGTGATGTTAGTGTGATGTGGAACTTGGTTAATTATTTGGTTGTGATGCTTACGTATGGTGAAATTGTTATTTCTCACTTTTGTTGAAGTGAATATCTTGTCATATGCATCACGTTGATTTTATCACACTTATGCACATGTATGCAATGATTAAGGGGGAGTTCTTACATGAACATGAGCATTGGCATTTGAGGCCATTTGAGTTATACATGCTCATGTTTAGGGGGAGCTTCGCCAATTCCGTTTCGATGAAAAACATGGATTTTATTTCTATCTTGTGGGCCAAATTTGTGTTGTCATCAATTACCAAAAGGGGGAGATTGAAAGTGCATCTAGGCACTTAATCTAGTTTTGGTAATTAATGACAATGTAAATTTGGATATAATACTTTGCATGAGTTGTGCAGGAATAAAATCAAAAGAAAAGAAAAGAAAGGTGAAAGGAAGGTCCCCAATTCTTATTCGTATGGTGACGAAGTCTATCGGACGATTTAAATTTATTTTATATTTCGAATTTGAGTATAGGATCACCGTACTATCAAGGGGGGCGTGCTTGACGAGTTTAGATTGTTAAAGTGCTTATACTTGAGATGACATATACACACGAGAGACACAAACACAGAAAAACCCTCCATTCACAAGTTTTCTGTGCGTCGGAACTTAGGCCGGAAGATCCGACCAGAAGTTCCGGGCGGCTCTGTCTGGAATTAATTTTCCACCGGAAGATCTGGCCCATACATCGGATCTTTCAACACTTAGACAAATTTTGTGTCTTCTCTCCAGGCGCCAGAACTTAGGCCGGAAGATCCGACCCAAAGTTCCGGGCAGCTCTGTCTGAAATTAGTTTTTCGCCGGAAGATCCGACCCTTGCTTCGGAACTTCCAACACTTAGCCATTTCTGCGTTTCTCCCTCAGGTGTCAGAACTTCCACCGGAAGATCCGACCCAAAGTTCCGGGCAGCTCTGTCTCTAATATTTTTCCGTCGGATGATCCAGATCTTATGTCGGAACTTACATCGGAACTTCCACCGGATCATCCGGACCTTGTGTCGGAACTTTCATGACTTAGCCATATTTCAGTGTTTCAGCCTTATGAAATTCAAATCTCGGAAGATCCGGCCCTACGTCGGAAGATCCGGTACCCCTTTGCAGAACACATAACGGCTAGTTTTTGGGGGTTGGGTATTTATACCCCCTCACCCCCCTCATTCAATGCTGCTGCCTCCAACGACCAAACACACTCCAATAGCATTCATTGCACTCCTCTACTCCACCCAAAAGCTTGATTCTTGCCTTGATTCACCTAGGATTTGAGTGAGAGGAAAAGATTGAGTGTGAGAGCTTTGAGCACTTGTGAGCTTTGATTCGTTCATCTCAAGAAGCACTTGAAGCAAGCTTGATTCGTCATCCTCGTTTGTTACTCTTGGAGCTTTGCTCCTAGACGGTTAGGCGTCGCCGGTAGCTCCCATTCCTTTGTGGTTTGAGCACCGAAAAGTTTGTATTTCCCCTCTCTTTGTGAGAGCAATAGTAAGTGACTCGATCTTCCTTTGTGGTTGATTGAGGGAGGCAAGGGGTTAGTGACAACCCGGTTCTTTGTGAACCCCTCAACGAGCACGTAGCTCCTTTATGGAGTGAACCTCGGGAACAAATCTCGTGTCTCTTTGTTCTTGCTATTGTTTTTGTTGTTCTTCACCTTATTTGTGCCCGATCCATGTGCTAGGTGTTGTTCGACCTTAGAGATCATACTTTGGTGCTCAGTTACTTCATTTAGCAGCTTTGTATTCAAATAGAATATTGAATAGCTTGTTAGTTTTTGAATCTCGAAGTTAGTCTCCTCTCTGTGTCGGAAGATCCTACACAGTGTCGGATCTTCCGGGAGCCGGAAGATCCGAGACTGCGTCGGATCATCCGACCATCTGACAGTTTCCTGAAGAATTTTCAGGATTTTTTAACAGGCCCTATTCACCCCCCCCCCTCTAGGCCTAGTGTTGGTCCTTTCAGCTACGGAGATGGCCATAGAAATGTGGACTGGTATAGCCGCTAGTGTGGATTTAACTAGAGTGAGGCGGCCGCTACGGTTAAGCATGCGACCTTTCCACGCTGGAATACGTGCCACGACCTTATCGACCAGGGGTTGCATAGCAGCTTTAGGTAGCCTATAAGGAGATAATGGAACGCCGAGATAAGTACAAGGAAACTCCCCGATCTGGCACCCTAGAATCTGTCGGACAAGGTTTTCATGTTTCGTTAAACAACAGATTGGGAAGACTTGGCTTTTTGAAGGACCGAAACGGCGACCAGAGAGGGGGAGTGAATGGGAGCCGATAAAAATTCTTTCCAACCAATCCGGCTATTCTCCCAAAATCACTTCGAAACCTCCGAGAGCAATCTTGCCAAGATCACGTAGCCACTGTCAAGCTACTGACCCTAGGAACAAGAAACAAGCAGCGGAACTCGAACCAATCGAAACGAACACCAAAACCACCCGAAACGCGGCTCGATCTAACACACTCAGAGGGGGGCGGTTAAACCGGCCAGGGGGTGGTTAAACCGCCCGGGCCTGGGTGGCTCGGGAAAAAGTCAAAACAAAAGTGGATCCCCCAAACCGCTTGAGCTCTTGAGGCGAGATTTTGGTCAGATGATCTAGACCTCCAGTGGAGTGTTTTCCCAAAAGATCTCGGCCTCTAACTCAGTACAACTCCCGGAATCGCAGATCTCGCGAAGAACACCATGACCTCGAGTTCATCCCGAAAATCTCAAATCCAGAGCGATTCTCAGCGTTTGGGGGCAAAGGATCACCAGCAAAAGAGGCACAAGGCACTCATACGTGAATCCCCCAAAGAAATCCGAGAGAAAACGCCCTAGAACAAGAAGAACGAAAATCCCCCAAAAATAGCTCCGAAAATACCCACGAAAATAGAAAAAGGAAAGGGAGCTCGGGAAATCAAATCATGGCACAAAGATGAACAGCACAAACTCAATCACATAACCATGAATTCACCTATACAAACAAGGAATGATTCGAAGTAATTCTAGGTGGAGGGGATGAAGGGAAAACTAGTTCAAAGGAAAACCTAAAGAGATAACTAGAGAGATGGCAGCCACCAGCCCTGAAGGGGCCTATTAGTAGTCCAAGTGGTGGTGCTCTAAAGACTAAACTACCCCTAAGTGATACATACTCCTCAGGGGCAAATTTGACATTTTGATCTCAGATATTTTCCGGCTCGGGTACCTTCCACTGCAAGCTAGCTTCCCTCCGACGCAAGCCTTGCAGTCACGCCGCGTGTCCTCCGGATCGAAGCTCCTCGACGCCGTTCTTGGGCCAGCCCAGGGGTATCGGTTAAACCGGCCCTGGGGGGCGGTAAAACCGCCCCTGTCAGCCCACACGGCCCAACTGCCCAAGTTCGCCTCGTCGAGTCCTCGGTCCTTAGTTTTGAGGCCCAAACCAAGGGAAACCGTCCACCGATGATTTTGTGGCCAAATCACCAAACCCCGCGCGCAAACTTTGGTTGTTAGCCGCCACCTTGCGCCGGCTTCTCGTCCGCATACGAGCTTTGGTTGTGAGCCGCTATCTCGCACCGGAACCACGTCCCCTTGCTCGTTCTTGCCAGCATGTGAACCGCACTTGATCCACCAGCCATCGGGTCCCTCGAACCAAGCCTACTTGTCTCTCCGCTCCTCGGAGGCCGCCATGGCTAAGACCTTTCGCGCCTGTTCTTCACCTGCACCAATGCAACCAAGCCGCATTCTACACCTGCAATACTTGAGCCAAGGGAAACGTCAATCCACACCACGTTGTCAATCACTCATCACACCAGGAAGCGACCATCCACCGGTCATCGGACACACTGGGTCCTCAATCTCCCCCTTGATGAGTGCATTGACAACACACACATAGTAACCAATTGATATGAAGAAAATATAAAAGAAATCAAAAACAAGACTCAAGCAAGTGACTAAAAGCAAGAACAAGCCGAGAACAAAGTCACTCTGCAAGAGAAAGCTCCAGAAACGCCGACCCTTCAAGAAGAAGCGAAAGGGCTCAACACCATCGGCAAAAGAGCAAAAACACAAAGCACAAATCACAAACTCCAAATCCTCCAACTCACTTTTCAGGACTCTCAAAGCACTCCCCCTGCAAAGATGCAACTCCCCCTAAACAAGTGAACTTGTGCATGCGAAAAACACTCGAAAATGGCTCAACTCTCCACAAAACTTGTGCTCTCAGCACAGGGGCGGTTAAACCGCCCAGGGGGGGCGGTTAAACCGCCCCTGGCAGATGACCAAGGCCAAAAATGCCAAAAATGCACAAACCAACTCGCAACAATGCCGTTCCAACTTGAAAACCTTCCACATGTGCCCAGCAAGATATTCCAATGATCAAACTCTCAGAATCTTCGCAAATTTTCAGAAAACCTCATTTGGGCAAAACTTTCAATCTCTCACACAATTTCGACAAAATCTAGAGCAAAAGCTTTCTTCTAAGTTCAGCAACATCTCCCCCTTGCAAAATGCTCCAGAAATTCTCCCCCTTGTTGACAATGCACACATCAAGGCAAAATGTACAAAATGCAACTACAAGCTTCTCAAATATACAATGAGCAATACAAAATGTTACAAGTTAGAGAAGAGGCATACAAGCTAGTTCATCATGTCACATGGGCATTGCCATCAAGAAGGTGAAGACGTATATCCAATTGACAAAGCCATGAGCAAATTGTGGATTTTTATCAAAAATGTCACCACATGAGCAAAGTCCTAACCATGGATTGTTTAAGCAAAAATAAACTTCATCTCACCAAAAACATGAAAGGACAAGCATTCTTGACAAAAGATCATTATAAATGCCCAAGTTCTACCTCATGTCATGTCAAAGCATGGAGCCATGTGTTCACTTCTCATGGGAGACTTCTCCGGCAAACAACATGCAACCGCTTAGCACCCATGTGTGCAAGTGTGTGCAATGGTGAAAGCATAGAGACATGAGCATAAATTTCAGCAAATATATCTTTTTCTCAACTTTCTTCTTTCATGCATAGACATCTCATCTTTCAAATTTTTCAAGTTAAGCATGGTACATGAAATGTCTTTGCGACAGAAAGAAGCTTATGCTCCTCCACAAGATAAAGCATGGGCTAAACATTCACAATGACAAAGGTCTTTGACCCAATTGAAAAGAATATCACACCCTAACATGATCTTAAGCCAGATATAGCCATTTCTGCTCAAACAAGACATGCAAAGTGAGGACCCGGTGTGTCCGAGGACCGGTGGATGGTCGCTTCCTGGTGTGATGAGTGATTGACAACGTGGTGTGGATTGATGTTTCCCTTGGCTCAAGTATTGCAGGTGTAGAATGCGGCTTGGTTGCATTGGTGCAGGTGAAGAACAGGCGCGAAAGGTCTTAGCCATGGCGGCCTCCGAGGAGCGGAGAGACAAGTAGGCTTGGTTCGAGGGACCCGGTGGCCGGTGGATCAAGTGCGGTTCACATGCTGGCAAGAACGAGCAAGGGGACGTGGTTCCGGTGCGAGGTAGCGGCTCACAACCGAAGCTCGTACGCGGACGAGAAGCCGGCGCAAGGTGGCGGCTAACAACCGAAGTTTGCGCACGGGGTTTGGTGATTTGGCCACAAAATCATCGGTGGACGGTTTCCCTTGGTTTGGGCCTCAAAACCAAGGACCGAGGACTCGACGTGGCGAAGATGGGCTGTTGGGCTGATTGTTTGTACTCGGCAGTGCCGAGTTGAACAACTCGGCAGTGCCGAGTACATGCACCCGACTGGGCCGGCCCAAAACTCGGCGTCGAGGAGCTTCGATCCGGAGGACACGCGGCGTGACTGCAAGGCTTGCGTCGGAGGGAAGCTAGCTTGCAGTGGAAGGTGCCCGAGCCGGAAAATATCTGAAGATCAAATGTCAAATTTGCCCCTGAGGGGTATGTATCACTTAGGGGTAGTTTAGTCTTTAGGACACCACCACTTGGACTACTAATAGGCCCCTTCAGGGCTGGTGGCTGTTATCTCTCTAGTTATCTTTTATTTGGCTTGTTTAGTTTTTCCCTTTCCTTCATCCTCTCCACCTAGAACTACTTCGAATCTTTCTTAGTTTTGTATAGGTGAATTCATGGTTATGTGATGGAGTTTGTGCTGCTCATCTTTGTGCCATGATTTGATTTCCCGAGCTCCTTCTTCCTTTTCTATTTTCGTGGGTATTTTCGGAGCTATTTTTGGGGGATTTTTGTTCTTCTCAATCTAGGGCGTTTTCTCTCGGATTTCTTTGGGGGATTCACGTATGAGTGCCTTGTGCCTCTTTTGCTGGTGATCCTTTGCCCCCAAGCGCCGAGAATCGCTTTGGATTTGAGACTTTCGGGATGAACTTGACATCATGGTGTTCATCACGAGATCTGAGTTTCTGGGAGTTGTACTGAGTTAGAGGCCGAGATCTTTTGGGAAAACACTCCACTGGAGGTCTAGATCATCTGACCAAAATCTCGCCTCAAGAGCTCAAGCCGTTTGGGAGATCCATCCTCGAGTTGACTTTTGGGGCTGTGCTGTTTGCGTGTACCCGGCACTGCCGAGTCGTGAAAACCGGCGCTGCCGAGTACATAGACTCGAGGGGTGTTTTGTGTTGTGTGTATCCGGCAGTGCCGAGTTCTGAAAACTGGCAGTGCCGAGTACACACACCCAGTGGCTGTTTCGGTGAAGTTTTTGGATCGAGGATTCTTTCTGTGTTTCCGCTGCATGTTTCTTGTTCCTAGGGTCAGTAGCATCTCAGTTGCTACGTGATCTTGGCAAGATTGTGATACGAAGTCCGGAAGTGATTTTGGGGTGAAAGCCGGATTTGAAGAAGAAAGTTTTATCGGCTCCCATTCACTCCCCCCCCTCTCTGGTCGCCGTTTCGGTCCTTCAATTGGTATCAGAGCCGGTTACGGGTCTTTGCGACTCTAACCAGTCTAAGATCCAAAGATGGCGTACCAAGATCGGGGTTCCGGGCCTCCGCACTTCGATGGGAAGAACTACACGAACTGGGTTGCGCGTATGGGCGCTTTCTTGCGAGGCAAAGGAAAGTTGCTGTGGGATGTGACGAAAGATGAAAACTATGTCAATCCCACCAACTTAGATGCCCAGGATGCAAAGGATAGATTTGAGGCGAATGCCCGAGCTGTTGACTACTTGTTCCGTGCTTTGTCTGCCGAGGAGTTTGAGCGTGTTTTGGGCGAGGACCTAGCTAGCCAGATCTGGCAGAAGCTCAAGGTAGCCCACGGTGGTGATAGCCATGTCAAGGCTAGGCTTTTCTCGATGTACAGGAGAGAGTATGAAATTTGCTCATTTGCCAGGAGAGTCTGTTGATGCTTTGTTTCAGCGTTTCACTTCGATTGTCAACAACATGAAAGCCAACATTACCGTGCTCCCATACTCGGATCATGACCGAGCTATCAAGCTCCTGCAAGCACTTGATAGATCCGTGTGGGGTGCCAAGGTTGAGGCGATCATGGAGTCGGCAAACTATGAGACTCTTTCTGTTGACGAGCTTTTCTCGAAGTTGAAGTCCTCTGAGGTTGACAGGCAGTTGCTTGCCAAGGCTAAGAGTCCGACTGATCCCCATAGTCTGGCTCTAGTCGGTGGCTCTGGATATGGACATGCTAACACTCCTAGACACTTTGCTTTGTCTTCTCTTGTGTCCCTTCCAGATGAAGAGTATGAGGTGCTGAGCGAGGAGGATCTCGCGTTGCTCACGAGGAGGTTCGAGCGGATGTACCAGAACCGCAAGGGTTCGAGGCGTGCCGGGAGTACGTGCTACAGATGCGGGAAGATGGGTCACTTCATCGCCGAGTGCCCCGAGGAGATCAAGAACGACTACAACCGCAAGCACCGCCCGCGAGACGACCACAAGCACCGTCCCAAGGACGAGTACCGCTCCAAGCAGAAGAACAAGGACGAGAGAAGATCCAAGAACAAGCACGGTGGACACAAGAAGCACAGATCTCGAGCGATGGTGGCAGATGCGAGCGACATCGACACAAGCTCCACCAACACCTCGTCAAGTTCAAGCAGTGAAGATGAAGGCCGCGGCCACCGCAAGGAGAAGAAGAGCTTGAACCGCAACTTCAACGGCATCTCCTTCGCCGCCGTCGACTACTGCACCATGGCGCACGACTCCGTGAAGAGAAAGGACGACTCCGACTCCGACTCCGAGGATGAGGTATTGACAGATCCGACCTCTTTGCGTCAGGAGATTGCTAGGCTAGAGCAGTTGGTCGATAACCGCGATGATGTGCTTAGAAAGACCAACAAGGAAAAGAGGGAGTTTAGGTCCTTGCTAGGAGAGTCCAAGGATAGAGTGGCTGAGCTTGAGACCTTGCTTTCTGAGACTGGAAAGAAGGCCATGGAGTTTGAGTCTTTGCTTTGCGAGTCTAGGGAGAGAGCAGCTTCGCTTGAGTCTGAGATTGCTGTTTTGAAAGATGCTCCTCTTGTGTCTGATGAGGTTAAATGCTCGTTTTGTGATGTGCATATGGCTGATCTTGTTGTGCTTAAGGAGAAACACATGACTTGCTTGGATGAACTAGAGGGTGCTAGGGTTGAGCTTGCTGAGTTGAAGTCTAGGTCATCTTTGCTAGGTGCTTGTACTTCTTGTCCTGCTTTGCATGCTCAGTTGCTTGAATCACGCACCATGATTAGTTCACTTAAAGCACAACTTAAATCTCCTATTGCAAATTCCTGTTCTGCTTGTGATGTTGTTGCATTGAAGAATGTTGAGCTAGAACAGTGTGTGAATAGATTGCAAGATGAGAATGATGAGCTGAGACAGTGTTTGGGTTGGTTGTCTGGTCGTGAGCCTCAGCTCAAGATGTTGATTGCTAGTTTCAAGAGAGCTGATGGTTGTGGGCTTGGTTCTGAGAAGGTTGGTGAGAGTAGTGGTGAGAGAGAGAGAGATCCAGAGAGCTCCTACCGCAAACATTCCCACAAATCCACCAAAAGCCATTCTCAAGAACACCTTCACACCCAAACCAAACCACCTGTTGAACAAGCTTGACACCACTCCAGATCCTCCCAAGTTTCCACCTAAGTCAGAGAACTTTCAGAGGAGAGTGACCTTTGTGAGGAGTGGGGTTTACCAGCCGAGAGAGAGGGCACAGCCGAGAGAAACCCCAAAGCCAAAGCCAGTCCGCTTCCATTGTGAGCATTGTGGAAGGGATGGACACCTTGAGGAGTTTTGTTGGAGGAAGAAGAGGGAGGTGAGAAGAGAGAAGGAGGTGGAGAACAGGGACAGGTACTACTCTTCTCATAGTGTGCCTGTGTCTCGTTCACCCTGGCCGAGAGGCGACGCTTTGTGCGTACAGTTCCTGTGGTTCCTAGTCGTGGTGTTCCAGTTGTTCGTGAGTTTGCTAGGCGGCCTCCGTTTCGCGGTCAGTTTGGTTCAGAGAGGTTCGACCGTAGCTTTGAGGCTAGGAGAGAGTCTAGGCCACGTTTTCCCCCGCGTGGTGCTAGAGGTCCGATGGTGAGAGACGAGAGGGTGTCACGCGGTAGAGTTGATTTTGCTAACCCCTCTTTTGAGCAGATGGCCCGACACTGGTTTGACTCGTTCTGTGCTAACCCCAGTGTCGAGTCATTTGCTCATTCTCGTTCTCGGTTCTGATTGTGCAGGTGGGAGGCTTGGAGAACTTTTGGTTGATGGATTCTGGCTGCTCGAGACATATGACAGGTAATGGTAAGTGGTTCTCCAGTCTCACCCCGGTGGTGTCCAGGCAGTACATCACTTTCGGGGATAAGGGTAGAGGTAGAGTGTTGTCAGAGGGTGCTATTCAGGTGAGCGACACTTTCATGTTGAAGCGGGTTGCTCTTGTCAAGAATCTTGGTTTCAATTTGCTCTCAGTTTCTCAGCTT
>CM027119.1:41364885-41428107 GCA_015476505.1 Urochloa ruziziensis
ACGTTGCGCTGTTGAACTCGGCAAGATATCCAGACGCTTCGCCAGTACAAGCGCGGAAGGTGCGACGCCGCGACTTCAGCAAGGGAGATCTGGTCCTTAGGCTACGACAAGACAATCGAGGGCGCCACAAGTTCACCCCTCAGTGGGAGGGCCCCTACATCATCGCCGAGGTCCTGGAAGCCGGGCACGTACAAACTAGCCAACGAGAAGGGTGAAGTCTTCGCTAACGCCTGGAACATCCAGCAACTGCGTCGTTTCTATCCTTAGGCTCCTCCGTGCTTTCCCATGTACAGCTCATGCGACTCCTTAGTAATAATGAAAATCGTGTAATCTTAAAACACTGAAGTTATCGCTCGTTTCACAAAAATGGGGGCGTAACGCCACTCTAGTGGATGAAGGAAGCTCTTTATTGCCATAAGACGCATGACCGGCGAACGGTCGTGTACAACAAACAACATACAAAGCCGCTCCTTCGCGGCCGAAAGACGCGTGTAGCCATGCCCATTTCTCAACACTGGCGACCCTAGACCGACTAGGAACATCGCTAGTTTTCTTTCTAACACCAGCATGGTCACACGCGCCGGGGCAAACGGGAGTTCTCCACGGCCGGCGCGGCAAAGGTTCAAAGAACCTCGTCGACCTCCAGGTCGCCACGCGCGCCCCGGTTGGTGAAGCGGCCTTCACCAACATGTCGAGGTCCTGAGTGGCGCGACGCCGGCTGCAACGCCCACCTATCAAGACGCGGCGCGCACCCGGAAGCAAGACCACTCTGCCACCAAAGCGCGCCGTCACCGGACGCCGTGGACGGGTGACCGAAGCACCTGCCTCGTTCAACCATCGCCTGAACGCCGTCCAGCTCGAGCTGGAAGACGAGGCGCGGTTCCCGACGGGGACAACCGCTGTCCGAGCATCAACCGGCCCGAGCCGAAAGATGATGCAGCGGTTGCCAACAAGGCAGGTGCAGCCGGCACCTTTTCTCCTTCATTTGCCTCCACCTCGCTAGCATTCTTCTAACACAAAGCTCCGCCCACCCTCGAGCTAAGTCAGGAGGGCGAGCCCACCCCACCCTGCCGTCCTTAACTCTACGCCCATGAAACTCGTGAAAGCCTCACGGCACTTGCGATCCTTGCCGTCATGGTCGAGTCTATTTATAGCGACCGCACCTAGGCCCATCTCGCGGCATGCGCCTGATCCTCTGCGGACAGACCCCTAAGGGGGCCCCCCGGCGAGAGGACAGCACGACAGAGGCGAGCGTCCCTCAGAAGGGAGACGCGCTCGACGCGTGGCTGTCTGGCGGGGACGAGCACCACGGTCAAGATCACGGGGCTGCTGTTTCCACCAAAAAGACGGAGCGGCACGTAAGTCGAGGCCGCAGCCCTTGCAGCACGCCATCGCTCAGCGAGCGGCACGTAAGTCGAGGCCGCAGCCCTCGCAGCACGCCATCGCTCAGCGAGCGGCACGTAAGTCGAGGCCGCAGCCCTCGCAGCACGCCTCCGCTCAGCGAGCGGCGCGCGAGTCGAGGCCGCAGCCCTCGCAGCACGCCTCCGCTCAGCAAGCGGCCCGCATATCGAGGCCGCAGTCCTCGTTGAACGCCCTGTACGCTTACAGAATGACGGGACGCCCGTGACAAGACGAGACGGTGTGTGCCAGGCACCCATCGCATCGCCATCGCAGACGCAGCGTAGCCAGGCATCCGTCGCATCACCTGCGCCGCCTCGACAAAAAAGCTAAGCTACCCTTCTACCCTACGGCTTCTTCGACGATCCATCATTTCAATCACGATTTTCTACGCACGGGGCAGGGAGATTCTTTCTTCGCCTCGCACGAAGACAAAAACTCCCTCGGGGGCTACCACAGGGCACACAACCCTGGGGAGCAAACGCTCTACCCCTCGCCACTCGTTTTTTCTCGCAATTTTCTACAAGTTTTCATCGCTCTGTCACGTGTTGATTGTGTGTACGAAGAAGTAACGAAAGTTGGGCGTCGATGGCTAAGGCAAAGGGGTGGCAATGTCGTGGGATAGCTTACGCCTCCGGGATACGGCATTCCCCCTTTGTCACCCTCGAACCTAAGCTACTCGCGGAGGGGCGGAGCGCGGCTGCTGGAAGCCCAAGAATGTCGATGTCGAGGAAAAAGCCTACGCCTTTGGGATACGGCGTTCCCCATCGACACCCCTGGGCTCGAGCAGTCCAAACTCTTCCCGTGCGCAGGGAGATGGTCTAACCCGGTCCAATTCTTTTCGAGGCACACAACCAAAGTGACAGTAAACTTAACGAATTTAAATACGATCAAACACGATGATAAGGCTCTCAAAAATATCCATAAGTTCAAAAGCATGGAGACTCCTAAACTTATTACATATTCGCCTCGCAGGCGCCGGCGCAAGCAGAGCTCTTCAAGCAGCGCCATCCCCGTCGACGGCGCGCTCTGGAGAAGTGTCGTCGTCGCCCTCGCCGGAACCGGGGATCGGCAAAGAGCGTAGCAAGCGCGGTGGCCGTCTCTGCCACGTTGGCATCAGCCTGCTCGACCGCGGCCACCGCAGCGTCGTCGCCGAGGCCCTCGGCGACGACGCTGCGGTGGCCGCGGTCGAGCAGGCTGATGCCAACGTGGCAGAGACGGCCACCGCGCTTGCTACGCTCTTTGCCGACGAGATCCTCCCCGGTTCCGGCGAGGGCGACGACGACACTTCTCCAGAGCGCGCCGTCGACGGGGATGGCGCTGCTTGAAGAGCTCTGCTTGCGCCGGCGCCTGCGAGGCGAATATGTAATAAGTTTAGGAGTCTCCATGCTTTTGAACTTATGGATATTTTTGAGAGCCTTATCATCGTGTTTGATCGTATTTAAATTCGTTAAGTTTACTGTCACTTTGGTTGTGTGCCTCGAAAAGAATTGGACCGGGTTAGACCATCTCCCTGCGCACGGGAAGAGTTTGGACTGCTCGAGCCCAGGGGTGTCGATGGGGAACGCCGTATCCCAAAGGCGTAGGCTTTTTCCTCGACATCGACATTCTTGGGCTTCCAGCAGCCGCGCTCCGCCCCTCCGCGAGTAGCTTAGGTTCGAGGGTGACAAAGGGGGAATGCCGTATCCCGGAGGCGTAAGCTATCCCACGACATTGCCACCCCTTTGCCTTAGCCATCGACGCCCAACTTTCGTTACTTCTTCGTACACACAATCAACACGTGACAGAGCGATGAAAACTTGTAGAAAATTGCGAGAAAAAACGAGTGGCGAGGGGTAGAGCGTTTGCTCCCCAGGGTTGTGTGCCCTGTGGTCTCGGCGACGACGTAGCCCGTCGCCAGGGCGTCGAGTTGGACGAGGTAGTGCGTCGACACCACGCCAAGAGCCTTACGGAGGCCAAGGAGAAACGCGTCCTTCACCCGCCCTACGACGCGGTCGCCTAGAGACCTCAGGCGGCTGGCCAGCGAACTGCCAGACTGGGCGCCATCCTCCTCGAACTCCAGACACACCGCGGCGGCGGCCTCTCGAAGCTCCTCAAGCTCCTGCTGCGAGGACGCGTAAGCGACCTCCACCGCCTCCGCCCTGGCCTGCGAGTCCGCCACGGCCGCTTGCAAACCTAGAATAAATCAAAAGGGAAAGGAACCTTCAGCGATAGAACCAGCGCGGACTTTGAAAAAACGAAAGGGTTATGCGGAGGCTCGAAGCTTACCGGCTGCCCGCTCCATCTCAGCGGACCATTGCGTGCGGAGCGTGCACGACTCCTCCCGCAGCGCCGTCAACGAGGCCCCTTGTTCTTGGGTCATTGATCGCAGCACCTCGAGAGCCACGCTGTGCTCGAGGGCTTGGGCCTCAGCCGCGGCAGCTGCTTCTTGTTGCTGACGGAGCGAGGCCTGCACTGTGGCGAGGGAGGCATCCTTCTCCCGCAGAAGAGCGTTCAGGCGCTCCACCTCGAGCGCCCTCTCTGCGGCCGTAGCGCTCAGAGCGTCGCGCTCCCCCTCCGCGCGGCTCAAGGACTCGCCGTGCGCACGAGCAGCAGCCCACGCCTCGTTTGCCGCAGCACGAGCCCGGTCCACCTCAGAGCTCAGTTCGGCGTTCCGCTGCGTCAGGTCGTGGACGTAGGCGTGCTGGTCGGCAATGTGTGAGACCTTGGACGCCGCCAGGTCCCGAAGTTGCTGGTGCAAGGAAACAACACGAAAAGTTAAGGCAGGAAGCGGAAAATCAAAGGGGTCGAAGGCGAAGAACACAAACTCACCACGTGCAGCTGGAGCCCCCTGGTCCGGTGGAGCTCGAGCGCGTCGGAGAGGGCGGTCTGGAGGTCGGTGCCGATCTGGTGGTGCTCCAGCCAGAGCTGGTTCTCGTTCTCCGCAATGGAGACGAGTTCGTCAGGCACCCCAGGGCGGTCCAGCCCAAGCAGGCTTCGAAGGCCACCGCTCGTGCTGGCGCCAGCGCTGGCGGGAACGCTTCGACCCTCGACCGCATCCAGCCTCGAGGGCGCGGCTGGGTCCGCGGTCATGGCGGAGCTGGCCGCCGCAATGGCCCCCGCCGGCGCGGGAGACTCTACTGCGACAGCACCCCCGCTCTCGAGCAGAGGCGCCGCACTAGCAGGAGGAGCGCCTGCACCTCGCGCGGGGGCTCGAACCCGGACGCCGGGTCTTCTTCGTCGGCGAGGATGTAGACCACCTCGCTCCGCGCGCGCCTCTCCTCCTCCTCGCTTGGGCCTGCGGGCTCTCCCAACAGTCCCTGCCCGACGGCCCCGGTGGGAGCCATGTCTCGCTCCTCCGCGGCCCCTTCGAGGCCAAGCTCCCGCCGAGCACGCTCGACCCCCCTGGCCATGGCCGCCTCGTAGCTGGCCACGAGCGAGGCCTCCGCCTCCCGCGTCGTGCGCGAGGGCGGGGCCTCGGAGTGGGGTGTCGAATGAACCCTCGACTTGAGGGCTTTGACGGGAGCAAGTGTGGGGGCGGCAGGGGTAGAGGCCCCGCTGAGACGATCAAATCAAAGAGTTAGGAAGTCGACGCAAACATCAATCAAAACGAACTGTCGAAAGGGGATGGAACGCTCACCGCTTGACGCCCTTAAGTTTCCGCTTCTGGGAGCGGCGCGAAGACGCTTGCGCCGCAGGCGCGGGGGCTCGCTCGCTAGCGGCCCGGGCCCTCGCCGGCGGGGCGGACGCCGGGCCAGTCGCGCCCGACGCGCCTGGCACCGCGGCCCTCGCCGGCGGGGCGGGCGCCGGGGCAGTCACGCCCGACGCGCTTGGCGCCGCGGCCACAAGCGGGGGCGCGCCTGGCGCCGCAGCCACGACCGGTGGCGCGCCTGGCGCCGCGGCCACGGGCAGGGGCGCGTCAGGCGCCGCGGCCACGAGTGGGGGCGCGCCGGGCATCGCGGCCACGAGCGGGGGCACGCCAACGGCGTGCGCCACCGCCCCCGATTCGAAGAAGACCTCGTCGCCAGACGAGTCGTCCTCTTCCGGCTCGGGTGTGCTGTCAGGGGTCGGCAGCGGGGAGAGACCCTCTCTCTCCCGCCTCCGGTTCTCCTTTTGGTGATCGTCCCTCCGCCGCTGCTTGCGGAGGCGCGACTCCTTCTCCGCGTCCTTACGCGCCTTCTGCCGTTCGGCGTTCAGGCGGTTGGCCTCGCGGACGTCAGGGAGAGGGGGAGCTGATCGGTGCCCCTTGTGGGTCAGCCCCTGAGAATACGAAGTTAGTTGCTTGAGAAAACTCGATACGAGCGCGAAAAAATTCGAAAACAGGAGGGAGAACACTCACGAAGGTGAGGTAGCCCTCGTCGGGCCTCATCTTGATGGCCCAAAGGACGTCGTCTTCGACCGCCACCTTGGTGCAGTCCACGGCGCGCCGCGCCCGCTGGGCCGCCTCCGCCGCCGAGAGCGGCTCCTGGGCCATCCTCGAGCCCTCGAAAGGGGCCCCCGGCGTCAGCTTGTAGAGGGGCAGGCTCCTCTGCATGAGAGGAACCACCCGCCGCAGCTGGAAATTGGCGATGACGGCAGCGGCGTTCAACCCCTTCTTCGCCAGGGATCGAAGCGCCGCGGTGAAGATCCCCAGCTTCTCTTGACGAGCCTTGGGGGACACCCCCCAGTTCCATGAGGGCGGCTTCTCCGCCACGACCTTGTCGGTGTAAGGGGGGAGAAGGTTACCGTCGTTGCGCAGGTAAAACCACCCCTTGTCCCAGTCCGCGTTGTTGGACGTCATGGTGGTGGGGATGTAGAGATCCTTCCTCCCTTCCCGCAGCTGGAACATGACGCTGCCGGCGCGGACGAGCCTCCGCACCCCAGTGGCCCCGGCGGCGACGGTGTGGAGCTCAGCCCGGAACAGGTGAATCCACAACTCCCAGTGCACCGGGACCCCCAGGTATCCCTCGCATACCGCGACGAACACCGCCGCCTGGGAGATGGCGTTTGGGGCGAAGTTGTGGAGCTCCACCCCATAGTACGTGCACAGAGCGCGGATGAAATCCCCGGGGGGAGATCCAAACCCGCGCTCGTGCAGACGAGCCAGGCTCACAATGTAGCCCTGGGGTGGAGCCGGCACCCTGTGCGAGGACGGCGGCGCCATCCACTCCGGCCGGTCAGCGGAAGTGATCATGGGGAGCAGGCCTCTCGCGGCGAGTGACTCCAGGTAGTTCTTGTCGGCGGTGGACGGGCTCCATGGGGCAGCTTCCCTCAAGGTCACCATGGCTGAGGAGGAGGGGTGGAGACGGATCGAATCTAAGCTCTCGAGGGCTAGTAGGCGCGAAGAGGCGACGGGAACGAAAAGACGGAGGGAACAAAGTTTTGAGCCAAGGTAAGGGAAGCTGACCCCTCCTCTCCCCGTATTTATCGACGAAATTTTACCGGGACGCGGGTAAGGCGCGGCGGCGGGCGCGCGTTAACTCCGCACTCGACCCTGTCGCTGACAAGCGGACCCCGCAAACGTGGTGGGCCAACTTAAAAGCACAATTATGACTGTGGCCGCCCGAGGCGTCGCGGAGTCATGAAGCACGTCTAATCCAACCGCCCCGCCAGCGCCGCTCTCGCCTGAAAAGGCGCGCCACTGCGAACTGCCCGCGCCACGTCGGCCATAACTGCCTGACCGGGCGCCTCGGACCCCGCCCCTGCCAAACCACCAGCGAATATTCCCTCGCTCCGCACCAGCACAGGTAAGGCGTACATCGCTCGAGCTTTACTGATCAGGGGGTCGAAGCCTGGCTCTCGTCGAGAGTTTCGACAGGCTCTCCAGATTAAACAGAGTCAGGGGCGGACGGGGCAAGCACGAACACGCTCAACCTCGAACAAAGGCGTTAAGGCCTCGAGGATGCCCTAATCCGCGTTCAAGGCTAAACAAAGGAGGCCAGTTGAAGGATCCCAACGAGGGAGTGCATCGAGCCCTCGGTCCTAACGAACGGGACCGAGCCTTGCCTGGCGTACCTTTGTAAGCTTGTTCTGTATGAGACGTGTCTCCGGACCGCAAGCCGACCCCAAACGAACAGGGCACGGACGTCCACTTGAACCACCCGCTAACAGCTCACCGACACGTCCATGACTCGCGGCCCGCCCATGGGTAGCATGGAATTGTGTCCCCCCTCCTCCCGTGACGGGGCGACGAGGGTCGAAACTCATGGTCAAAGGCCTCACGAAACTGGCCAAGTCAGGGTTCGGTCCATGAGGGACAACCCATGATGGCTCGAGACAAGACGACCCGGAGTCTAAGGGCAAGAACAAGACCTTGGACGATGCAATTCACTCCTCCAAGGTCTCGGGGGCTACACCCGCGGGTGCGCTAGCGCGCCCCCACGGGAAGTTCTGGAAAAGACCTCGAAAGCACCCTAAACTTCAGTAAGAGCTCTAACCCATGCAGGTCTGACACCCATCACTGCATGGCCTCGGGGGCTACTGTCGATGCCAATCCTGGGAGAGGCCCTAAAACAGCGATAATCACCAACTAAACCGCCGGAACCTATTAACCAAGCAAAAAACAAGTGTGGAAGCCTTGATCCGCTGTCGAGCTCGAGGGTATCCTGCCCCCCTCGAGCGAGGCGGAACTCCGCCTCGCTCGAGACTTCTCGCTCGAGGCCCGGAGGCCGCTCCCGATGCCCAACTCCGCCTCGCTCGAGACCCCTCGCTCGAGGGCCCACTGACGGCTCACCTACCCGCGGACAAGGGCATTAAATGGCTCTGCGCGGTCTGGGGCAAGGAAGTCAAGCAGCGAATCATTAGCCCATCCCCGGTCATCTCCGCCAACCCCTGACCCCGTGCGGTCATTTCCGACACCGTGCGGTCATCATCTGACCCCCTGCGGTCATCCTCTGCGTCATGCAGCGTGGTGAACCTGTGTGGCGTCACGGGCCCGAGCGATGTGACAGCCCTGTACTGTCACGCTCCCCCGTTCTACCAACTCCGGTAAGGGGACCCCTCGAACGAATAGAGGGAACCCTCGAACGGGCCCGTGGCCTGCTGTACTTGATGATGACGACCCACACCGACCCATAAAATCAGAAGCATAAGGAGCGCACGTCATGTACAGGGAACGTCGCGTCTTCCGCCAGAACGCCATACGCCGGGGAGTCGCCTAATCCGACAACACAAGCCAAGACAAAGGTCACGCCCGAGGTCACGCCCCGTCGTACGCCGACACTGTACTAAGTACTGTCCTCCTACTGTTTGTAACTGCCCCTCTTTGAGCTATAAAAGGAGGAGGCAGCCCCACGGAACAAGGGACGGACCAGAGACCGATTCACACACTCACTACTTAGTTCAAACCAAGAACACGACTCTCACTCGTTCTAAGGGACCTGGAGGCTCATCTTCCTCTCCCGCCAAGCTTGTAGCCCCCCTACTGCGAGCACCCCCGGTGCGAGGCAATACAAGTGCGCGAGCACACCCTGCTGGACGTACGATCGATAGATCGGAACCAGGATAAACCTCGCGTCACCATATTGCCCTTGCATCGACCATCGAGAGACGGGACACAGCGCACTTTTCTGCAGGTGATTGGAGCCCCGCGCGGTTCCGGCACCGACAATGTTGTTGACAATCGAAGTGAAACGCTGAAACAAAGCATCAACAGACTCTCCTGGCAAATGAGCAAAAGTCTCATACTCTCTCCTGTACATCGAGAAAAGCCTAGCCTTGACATGGCTATCACCACCGTGGGCTACCTTGAGCTTCTGCCAGATCTGGCAAGCTAGGTCCTCGCCCAAAACACGCTCAAACTCCTCGGCAGACAAAGCACGGAACAAGTAGTCAACAGCTCGGGCATTCGCCTCAAATCTATCCTTTGCATCCTGGGCATCTAAGTTGGTGGGATTGACATAGTTTTCATCTTTCGTCACATCCCACAGCAACTTTCCTTTGCCTCGCAAGAAAGCGCCCATACGCGCAACCCAGTTCGGGTAGTTCTTCCCATCGAAGTGCGGAGGCCCGGAACCCCGATCTTGGTACGCCATCTTTGGATCTTAGACTGGTTAGAGTCGCAAAGACCCGTAACCGGCTCTGATACCAATTGAAGGACCGAAACGGCAACCAGAGAGGGGGGAGTGAATGGGAGCCGATAAAAATTCTTTCCAAACAATCCGGCTATTCTCCCAAAACAACTCCGAAACCTCCGAGAGCAATCTTGCCAAGATCACATAGCCACTGTCAAGCTACTGACCCTAGGAACAAGAAACGAGCAGCGGAACTCGAACCAATCGAAACGAGCACCAAAACGACCCGAAACTCGGCTCGATCTAACACACCCAGAGGGGGGCGGTTAAACCGGCCAGGGGGGGCGGTTATACCGCCCGGGCCTGGGTGGCTCGGGAAAAAGTCAAAACAAAAGTGGATCTCCCAAACCGCTTGAGCTCTTGAGGCGAGATTTTGGTCAGATGATCTAGACCTCCTGTGGAGTGTTTTCCCAAAAGATCTCGGCCTCTAACTCAGTACAACTCCCGGAATCGCAGATCTCGCGAAGAACACCATGACCTCGAGTTCATCCCGACAATCTCAAATCCAGAGCGATTCTTGGAGTTTGGAGGCAAAGGATCACTAGCAAAAGAGGCACAAGGCACTCATACGTGAATCCCCCAAAGAAATCCGAGAGAAAACGCTCTAGAACAAGAAGAACGAAAATCCCCCAAAAATAGCTCCGAAAATACCCACGAAAATAGAAAAAGGAAAGGGAGCTCGGGAAATCAAATCATGGCACAAAGATGAGCAGCACAAACTCCATCACATAACCATGAATTCACCTATACAAACTAGGAATGATTCGAAGTAGTTCTAGGTGGAGGGGATGAAGGGGAAAACAAGTTCAAAGTAAAACCTAAAGAGATAACTGGAGAGATGAACAGCCACCAGCCCTGGGAGGGCTATTAGTAGTCCAAGTGGTGGTGCTCTAAAGACTAAACTACCCCTAAGTGATACATACCCCTCAGGGGCAAATTTGACATTTGATCTTCAGATATTTTCCGGCTCGGGCACCTTCCACTGCAAGCTAGCTTCCCTCCGACGCAAGCCTTGCAGTCACGCCGCGTGTCCTCCGGATCGAAGCTCCTCGACGCCGTTCTTGGGCCAGCCCAGGAGGGCGGTTAAACCGGCCCTGGGGGGCGGTTAAACCGCCCCTGTCAGCCCATACGGCCCAGCTGCCCAAGTTCGCCTCGTCGAGTCCTCGGTCCTTGGTTTTGAGGCCCAAACCAAGGGAAACCGTCCACCGATGATTTTGTGGCCAAATCACCAAACCCCGCGCGCAAACTTCGGTTGTTAGCAGGCACCTTGCGCCGGCTTCTCGTCCGCGTACGAGCTTCGGTTGTGAGCCGCTGCCTCGCACCGGAACCACGTCCCCTTGCTCGTTCTTGCCAGCATGTGAACTGCACTTGATCCACCGGCCATCGGGTCCCTCGAACCAAGCCTACTTGTCTCTCCGCTCCTCGGAGGCCGCCATGGCTAAGACCTTCCGCGCCTGTTCTTCACCTGCACCAATGCAACCAAGCCGCATTCTACACCTGCAATACTTGAGCCAAGGGAAACGTCAATCCACACCATGTTGTCAATCACTCATCACACCAGGAAGCGACCATCCACCGGTCCTCGGACACACTGGGTCCTCATCGTCCGCGGATGCCTCATTCTCTTTTAGTGGAGCCTGGGAGTCGGCCGACTCCCAGCATTACCGTTCCTCATAAGCAATATATAGTTAGCTATGGCTTATTATTGAAGAACAAATTATCCACAAAAATTCCATGGGATCATTTTCATCCCACTCCCGCATGATTGACGAATTACATTCTATAACTCTAAGGTTATTCTTCAAACCAAACACCACCATTTCATGATATGTGGCCTGCTTTTCCAATACAAACATGTAATGTGCTCCGATATGATGCATCCTCACTACTATGTTAATAAAGTTTATTCTGTATGGAGAATCTTACAGATACATAGGTCAGGTCTGCAGTATATATAATTGATAGAGACTACCTTGAGGGATGCTCTTTTTTTTTTGTTCCATGATGCATATATTATTAATAATCACTATCACCATATTATTAGAGTAGTGGATCTGTACCTACCAACGATGTTTAGTCACTTTCGTGAGTGCGCCATCATCATGAACTCTCTAGCTAGTAGCCCCGATGTAGCTAAAGTTTATTCTTCATTATCTGCTAGGCTCGCCATTACCACTCATTACTTGCCTTGGTATCACGTACTGGAGCGTTGCTACCTGCTATCAGGGACAGGTCTGTAGGACTGTTTCTATCACAGCTTCCTAGGATTATAACCTTTGGCACTGAGAAATATCAGATGCCCAGCTTCTCTTTTATCCAATGCAAATGCATGGGATCGAGCTTATAAAATTAAATAGAATCATAACCAACATATATAGTGTTGCAAAAACAATTAAACATTTACCTCTTGAATAAGCATAAGAGTTCTCTATCACAAATATCCTTAATGTATAACACCAGATGCATGGCTATTAGTTATCTCGCATGACCGTATCCGTCGTCAGAACTCGCTCTAAAACAAAACGTTTGAACTGAAACACAAAAATCATCTTCTGACTCTAAATGCAGGAATCAATCCCTCACACATGTTTTTGACATGTACACGCACTTATACATAAGAAGCAAAGGGAAACAAACACACGATTACAATGCACTTGACGCTCCAAATATACGTGCATCCTTCCTTCATATTATTCTGAGAGGCATCCTGGAACAAAAACAAAACCAAAAAAAAAAAAAAACACTCACACATCATGCACACAGGCAGCCACGCACAAACCGAGAAAATGAAAACGGCACAACTTTACTATGAAACAGAGCTATCTAGAACCGTTTCATTCTCAGACACAAATTACAGCATGCAAGATACATTATCAATAGCATATGGTACATCGACTGTACTGCAGTCACACGCTCCATCCACCATACCATGGCTATACGCTCTGCCTTAGTAGGTCTTGGAGGACAACGCCGAGACTCCACAAGGAGCACACACATCTCAATTATGAGATGTGGTGCGCAAGGGCGTTGCACCAGCAACATCAGAAGGAGGCCGAGATGACACGCGAGGAAGACCGTTGTTCTCCGATGGCGGCGTTGATGGCTTCTTCATGTCTTCCTCATCTCCAACAGGAGCAACCCCAGAATTTGGTTGTGCTGACGATGACGGAACCTTCTCGATGGGACGGTCGCTAGTAGCACCATCAGCATCAGGAGGTTTTGGAGAGGTGGTGCCACGGCTGAAAAGGCCAAAGCAGTTCCCCATCCGTAATGGAGCGGCACAGCACCCTCCTTAATCCCCGGTGCGATGCAGTTATTTCGCTAGGTAGTAACTAAGTTTTGGCTCCTAGTAGGCTGTATGCACTTGCCCAAGGCTGTTATATAAGCCAACACTTGTGTGGTGCTTCTGCAGGTAGCTGCAACACGTTTCAGGAGACAAATCAAGAGACTGACTGAAACGTGTATAGGCGGCCCCAAAAGGCGTTTTCACGATCTTTGAATACAGCAATAGATTTTATAGATGATGATGGTATGTTGTATGAGATGTTGGCGATCGAAGATTTTTTTATATAAAGAAATAGCTCAATATTCTAGCCTCTACATCACAGTGTGAAACATATTTGGCCACTATACAAAAGAACCATGTATGTTTGATGATCAAAGATATCTCTAGATTTTTTAAAACCCTAATATGCCTTACAAAATTGAAACGAAGGAAGCAGTGGTTGCTTAAATTAGTCAGTTTGTCCAATTTGTACCATTTCAAAAAAAAACTTAAATGGCTTAGTTATGATTTATTTTGGTTAAAAAACTTTTAAATTTCTAGAAAATGTAAAACCACTCTTGAAAACCACCCAAAGGGCCAAGTTTTTTTCCAGCTTTGATGGTTGGATGCTTTTTCCTTCATTTTGCTACTCCAAACCATTCAATATTTGATATAATATCACCTAACTTGTTTTGTATTTTTTTCTTATGCGATCATTTATTTGGCTGAGGTGTGCTTGCATGGTTGTTTACATGACGTGGAGTTGGGCACAGGCATGACCCACAAGCCCACAATTTGGTATCATTGAGCTGAGTGAACTCCACATCCACGTCACCTTGTTTCTCAGCCACCTTCATTCCCATCTCTTCTATCATATTTCTATTCCCCGCCTGTCAGGCGCTTGTCCGTGAGCAAGCCCATTAGACTCATCCCATTTCCGATCTTGATTGTATGAGTGCATAGTTTACCTTCACAGCATAAAAAAATACGAATAACGCAGCTTACAACATAAAAAAAAAGTCTGGGCAACAGGGAACCCTTGTTTCAAACCTCTTATGGGATATGGATGATTACAAGGAACCTACGTAATAATAAAGAATTCACAATGGAAAACATCATCCAACGCATTATTGTACTTGACCTAGCTTGACTCAACGGTGTCCACTAACACAAAGTACACAATAGCATGCCCCCACGCACCAACTCCAGAACCCGGCTTGACCTAATGGCACACTAATAATCCTCCCTCTTCCAGGAATTGGAATCAAATAATCCTCCCAGTTTTATTGGCTGACCCTTTTGCACAAGTAGAAGCTGCCAACTTTGGTGGGCCTGTTCTTGTGAAGGAAGTAAAAAACAAAATAAGAAACAATAGATTAGCCCAACCTTTGATGTATTCCTTGATTGAATCGGATGCTTTTTTTCTAAAGAAGAACTGTGTTGAAGTTTCGTGGAAGTTAGGCAGTTTTGATCACTTCCATACATAATTAGCATAAATAGCGTAGTGGTTACAAGAGTCTCACTAGCACCTCAAGTCCTGTGTTTGACTCCTGTGGGAGCGATTTTTTCAAGATTTCATGGCGTTGTATTTTCCGGATATGTATTTAAGAAATAGGATTTCCAAAGAGAAGTATTGGTTTACATTATCGATACCTAATAATAAAGTAAGGAACTAATCCTTCGTGTTTTCTGCCATTTAGGTTTTGGTCCGTCAGACCTTCTCTAGATTTTTTACATTGGCGCCCAACCGCTGGAAATTACCGATACAAAGTGATATCGAGTCGGACTACGACTCTGGTGCTGCTGCAACCAACGCCTTAGCACGCACAACAATGGCATCGCAGCCAAACATGCGGCCTCATAATCGCTGCATCATCCGAATTAAACATCGACATAAACCTACACCATTGCTGTCTGAATTCCTCGCCTCGCGACGGAGGGCCAGCAGCAGGGGCTTGCACAACCCAGAGGTCCACGGAGGACGCGTCTTCGGGAACCATCATCTTCCGTCCGCATAACCAAATCGGTGGGTATGGTTCTCGTCGACCACGTTCATGCCCTCCCGCACGATGCCTCTGCATGCGCTCCCGCACCGCACAGCTGGCTGGTTGACCTGCTTCCTGCCGTGGAACCCTCCCACGCACTAGCACAACAGCGGTCAGAAACCACACAGCCACACCACAACTCAACGTCTATGTGAAAACGGCAGGAGAGCGCCGGCCATCCCTGGTCGGGCGGTCGTAACCTGCCCATCAGCTCCAGATCTGACATTTTGTTCTACGCTCTTTTGCTATGTCATCTGATGTCATTTGGTCGCTCGGTGGTGTTAACTCTGCTTGCTGCTGCTTTGTGGTTAGTGCTGCTACTGCATGCATGCACATTAGTTGTTTGATGCATTGCCGGTTCAAGCTGATTGCTACTTTTGCAATTGGGCTGGGATTAGATTTTCCAATTAATGCTAATGTTCAATTTATGTATTGTTTCTGATAACATTGATAAACGACGAGCTGTATTTCTTTCAGATGGCTTCTTCAATGCAATCTGAGGATCACGCTCCATTGGTAGACCTAAGCAGGACCACTAGCACAAACGGTGACAACAATAGAAATGGGCAGTGGGTCCATGAGATCGAGCAACAACCAGTCGCTACTCATGGAACCTAAAGAACAGAAGAGGCAGCGGAAAAAAATAGGTATGTACAAATATCTTAACGACAAAAGGATGAATTATGAAAAAAATGATGTAAAGCTCATCATCAAAAGAGATGTAGAACAATTAGTGAAACAAAAAAATGCAACACACGTCCGAGCAAATTGCTGCAAGACATGCAAATGCTACAGCATGTTATGCAAATTTAAAACCCGATCAAAGGTAGGCAATACGGGATTGCGAGAGGTTTCTCTATGCAAAAATGACATCCGAGAAAAAACATGCAAAGAGAGATCATGAAAAGGCACATTGTGAGATGCGACGCAACAGTCCATGTAAAAATTCCATTGCCATGAAGAATCCTTTATATAATTCAGATTCAGATTGAAATGTATGCCTGGATAATATGTTTATTTTCAACATTAAAAAGTGTGACGTGAGATTGAGGACACATTATTTTCAACATTAGAGAAAACGTTATGTTTACGCTGTATTACTATGATTCGATGTTGCTCAAAGAAAAATGATATTACTTAGGATCGTGATCGTGATAAAATTGGCATCCGTTTTTTCTTTGATCTCGTCAAGCTAAATCAACTAATAAGCTAGGTCTGTGCACATATTTAAAGCCAATTTTAATTATAATTGGCATGGGTGATAAATCAAGCTATCCTTGAGTTTTTGTTCATGTTTTTTTTGGTAAGGGGTAGACAGTGATTTTCGAATCTCCTCATACTCATTTTTTTTCCTGCTCTCACCAATCAAGGTAGTTTTAGTTTCTTCTCTGGTCTCCATCGAGGTTAGGAATTAGGATTTGGAGTTAGCGTTTGAGATTGAGAGTGGAATTGGGGGCTTTTGGGCTGTGGTGAGCTCTCGATTGTTGGGCTTAGAGGGAAGGCTTATGGTGGTGGTGGGCATGGGGGCAGTAAGGCCAGGCAGCAGTGGCACAGCTGGTCGGAGTAGTAGAGCACGACTGTTGGGAAGAGCTTGGGTGGGGTGACATGATGATGGCGGCCGTGGTGGGAGTATGGGAGGCGGTGCCGCGGTGGAGGGAGGGCTGCACTGGTGGCCTAAGGTCTCAGCGGAGGACCACATAGGGACCAACCAGCACGCTCGAGAGGAAGAAGAAAATCTTGGTCCATTTGATCTAAAACTAACACTAAAAAATTCATTTGAAGTATCCCTTGTAATGTTGGGTGTCATGTAGGCAGTCCCATTGCAACGTACAGGCATATTTGCTAGTTCAAAATAAATAGAGGTCTTGGTCAGTCTTTTCTGTAGATGGAAAGTTGTAAACACATGTCAATAATACATTCCACCTCAAACTAATACCCCCTCCGTTCCAAAAAGAATGATGTTTCAGGATTTTTTAGACAGATTAAGAGTGAATGGAAAAGACGCATGTATCCTCAGTTAGTTGAGTTACATGTATAAGTTAGAGAAAAATTGTTTCCGTTTAATTAGGCGTGCACGAGTTCAATGCGCCAAATTATTCTTACATGAGGTTTAAATCCCAAAACATCATTCTTTTTAGGATAAATTTTAAATGCTAGAACATCATTCTTTTTGGGACGGGGGAGTACATGTCAATAATACATTCCACCTCAAACTAATACATGTCAATAATACATTCCACCTCGAACTAATGTAATATATCAGCCCCCTTACTCATATCTTGAATCGGCTCGCCAGGGATGTATATATTGAACTAGCTAGTGTAAATTTTGTTTACGTACGTACAATCCTTTGCAGGATTTGCTATCTGCCGCACCACTCACCCATCAGCCATCAGGGTGTGGGCCTCAAACATTGCGCTCATCATCCCACTCACAGCACATTATCCATATTTTTTTCAGCCCAATAATCACGGCCAACGCAAGGAGTTGCATGCCACCACTTCGATCTATTTTTCAGGCCAGCCACTAACAGTCCACACACGTGTAACTTACAAGCCAGGAGATCGATGATTCTGTTCATGTTAAGATCAATGTTCCTTTCATACCTTATATTGTTTCGTAAGTTTAGATGATTTCATTCACTTTTAATTTATATATGATAATATTATGTTCTAGTAGATAATTTGTTCCACATGTTATGATTTACGTTCCTTCTATACAATTTTTTTTTATCCCACAAGGTTAGATGACTTGTTATAGTTATTAAAATTAGATGTATTATTTCTCTTATTTTTTAAATGTTCCATATTTTTTAATTCAAAACGTAACTAAGTGTGGTCTAGCTAACTTTGAAAATCTCAACATAACAAATAAAAGTGATGCAATCGAAATTTAATTTGGATATTCAGTTGGTGAGATGTGAATTTATTTTTTTTTCAAAATCAAAATCCCTCCTCATGGGGCCCACGCATGTGAGCCAGCTGTGGGTGTGCGCTGGGGTTGTGTCAGAAGTCACTCCCATCCTTTGCTCTCAATGTATATATCGAAACTTTTGTTACTAATAATAATATGTTGAAAACTGCAAGTTTGTCATATGTTCGGCCGCAGGTAATGCACGTACTGCAACGCCGAGCGATGAATTGGGCTGTGTCAGGGACACAAGACAAAAATGTGAAAGGCTGAGTTACTAGGCTTTTTTAGCTGGGCTTCCACTACTACAAAAAAAAAAAATTTCGGAGACGGTTTTCTCTATTAACAGAGGCGGTTTTTGCAACCGTCTCTAAGCTGATTAACAGAGACGGTTGGAAAACCGTCTCTGTTAATAAGCATTTACAGAGACGGATTTGTTAAAAAACCGTCTCTGTTAATGTGCATTTACAAAGATAGTTTTGTTAAAACCCGGCTCTGTTAATGATTTTGATATTAAAAAATAATTCTAGCACAACATAGCATATATCTCACGACGACATTATGTTTCACTAGCACTATGCATCAAATATATTACACGTCCATACATCAAGTTCACAATGCATCAGCGTGGAGACAGAAAGATATATTTAAGTTAACATTAAGCAATGTGTCTGGCTATCTAAAGCATGTAATCTCTAATCAGATCCTGTAAGCATGAACAGAAAAGATGTATTTTAGTGGAACTCAAAGAGAACAAGGAGAATTGGTCTGAACTTTTCGATACTATGATCATCAATGAAAAATAATAGACAAACCAATTGCACTAGCTGTTTCCAAAGAAAAGATGAGCCTACAATGCCATTTCTGAAATGATACTCCTCATGCGGGGGGTAGTTCAATGCATTTGGCAAGCACTGTTGCTTCACGTTCTCATCGTGCAGTCATCAAACTGTAGATAGAGAAAACCAAAATCAGTGCAAGTGCATATTCACAAAGTGGCAATCATGTTAGCAACACAATTTAAAAACACCTACTTAACTGAAATTTCTAACTAAATGCAATGAAAATGCTTTCTATCAAGTCTTCATGGTTTTAAAAATTGATGTTCATTTAGCTTTCTGAAAAACACATAACAGCTTCTGAAACTATTCTTTGGCCATATGAGATCTCATAATTTAATTCACATTTCCAGTCCAAACACCACTTAAATGCTCCATACCACAGGGATTGCTAAGGCACTGTAATGGAGAACCAGTGCTTGCTAGTATATACATTCAAGTGAATTCATCATGTCTGGGCTATAAAATTTTAAAACTCAGATCAGAAAATACAACTTCGCAAGTCATTTATTTTAGATAAGGTAAAGATGGTTCTGAACCTTACCATGGGTGTTGTCTTTCTGCAGCAGTCATTTGTGTCTAGATTCTTCAGTCACCTGAAGGGGTGGAAGTCAACATGGAATGCAGATAATACTAGCAGGTCACACATATTCTATCCACAGAATGCAGAATGGCTCAATTGAAATTTCAACTTGGTTTGGACCACTGTTCTCCCAATCAACCATATTCTTGACACCTTTGCAGTTTCTGATTCTCGACTTGAGAAGAATCGAGATAAATGTTTATATAGATAAATTAGTATTACCATTCCAGAAAATTTACACACCAAGCCTTCTATGTTGATCTACATTCATCTTCTATGTTAAGCCTTCTATGCTACCTTCATCTTCATTCCGTTCATAGCTACATTAAAATGCTAATTGTATGGTTTAGATGACAAAGGGATAAGATGGTTAAGCTATTCTATCGAACAGGTTGCATGTCCAGGAGATTAAAAGAGAAGGAAATTATGGCACCTTGCTCCTGCAGTCGAAGTTGATGATCTAGTCGTGCAGGGCTTCTTCCTCTCCGGGACAGCCTTGCCCTTCCCCTTCTTCTTGCCCTTGTCATCTCCGTCCTGTTCCTTCTCAAGCATGGACCTGACGAGAGGAAGGCTCTGCACGAGAGAAAATCACATCAAATCCGAATCAGGAGGAACCGCGACGAGATCTAAATCGAAAACCGGGAGATCGACAAGTGAGAACGTACCACGGTGGGCTTGAACTCCTAGGCGTGCTGCACCTTCCTGAGCTGGGCATGGAGGTGCTCCCGCTCCTCCTGAATGGATGTGAGGGCTGCAACCACATTGCTATAAATCAATGTGCGTTGTTGTAGCGGTACTTACCGCACCAATCCCGCTACGGTTTTCTTCATATGCATAAACAACATGAGAATGCGAATGCAAGATTGCAATGCAAGAACTACAGATACTTCACAATTCATATCTTCAAGAATAAAACCTCAAGTGATACAAGGTACTTCAATATAAAAAGCATTTTCAGATTTATCTTGCTATTGTGAGGTAATGAAATTTAATGGAGGCAATTCAAACAACACGGTTAAAGCAGTGTAGACCACGTCACTATGTTTACTTGCCTTCACTGAAGATAAGATGAAGTGCTAAGCACGCTCTGAAGGTGTATCACATGTTCATAAACACAACTCAGCACCAAGACAAGCATACAAACATAAACAAACATAATTCAAAGCGTTCCTACGCCCGAACCCGACATCCTCACAAAAACACATGAAAAGCCAGACATGACAGCAATGTTGTTGCACTTTACCAATCTGGAAACCTTATGAAATTTCTAACAACTTATCTAGAGACCAACGGATCCAATTCTGCCATTTGGTTGGCCTAAACAATTGATGAACAGATACTGTCAAGAATCACGAGGCTGAAAAACTGTCGGAATTAATCTTCAATATCTCCTAGGTATAAAATCCAATAGTAGTGATCTTTAAGGATATGGAATCATCTGCAAATTTTCTACAACTCATATAAAAGTTATATATTTTTTCTAAGCCATTCAGACCCCAGAAAACAGCAATTACTGAAATATGTGCAGAAAGGATGCAAGCTGAAAACACCGACATGGATCAAGACTCGCTCTAGCCCTTAACGGCAAAAAATGCCGCTACCCGCACGTGCTAGAACATCTGAATTTCTTAAGGAAAACATGTACTACAGCAGGGGCATGTCTCACCTAGGGTTTCCTCTTGAAAATGTTAAGGGCAACGGCGACGACGGCAACCAAAACGATGACTTCCCTTCGATTTCTCCTTCAATAGCGGTGGAAACCCTGTCAAATGTCTCCGAGCTGCACCACACATAGCGGCACCACCATGAACAGCAAGGAAAGATATTGATTTGGGGGCAAAATGGATAGAGAAAAGGAAGCCCTACCAGTTTTTGGAGAGCAACGGCGAGGGTGGACGACCGCGTGCCCTAATCTCCCCTCTCTTCTTCCTTCTCTCTTTCTCCCTCTCTACCCTTGGATCACGGCAAGGGAGGGGTGGCGGCGCAGGTGAGGGACCGTGTAGGTTTAGAATAGGAAGAGGTGGTGGGTCGGACTAGGAAAAAAAACGAAGTCAGGGTTGGACTGAGTCACGCCAACAGGAGGGGGCAGTTACTGTTCCTCACGGCTACTGTAGCAGCCATGGTGAAAACATGTGTCGCCTATAGCTTTGTGATCCAATATGCAAATGAATCAAGTGAGTAATCAAACAAAAAGGATTCGACGAGATCTACGCAACCACGGTCTCCATTTATCCATCCTAGAGACAGAGAAAAAAAATTCAAATTTTAACCCTCAACTTTACATGTTCCCAGCTACAAAGTGTATTTGCCATATACGTGTCCTGGGTGTTATATTCTCCCCTCCTTAAAAGAATTCATCCCTGAATTCATCATCACTAACGAAAGAGCTAGAATTAGAACCACATATAAACAAATAATTACCTACCAGACTCGATGAGTTCCCGATATATCTCACGCATTTGTGCCTCTAATTCTCATGTGGCTTGCCACTCAAACTGATTAGACCATAAGACTCTCACATCCTTGATGGTCCTATTCAGTATAACATGCTCAAAGGAATCAAATATGTGCAGTGGGTGACTCTCCATAGTCAACTCCTGCTGAATAACCACTGGCTCAGGCTCCATCTTCTGCTCTAGATCCTTCAAATACTTCTTTAGCATAGATACATGAAACAAGGGTGCACGCCACTCATTGACTCTGGCAACTGCAAACGATACGCCAAGGAACCAACTCGTGCGGTAATCAAATAAGGCCCAATATACCTCGGACAGAGTTTCCCTATAGTGCCAAATCGCACAACCTCTTTGGTTGGGGATACCTTTAGAAGTACCTCATCCCCAACCTCAATCTCTAGATCCCTTCTTGTAACATCAGCATAGCTTTTCTGCCGACTCTGAGCAGCTAACAAAGTTCTGACGGATCTCATGTGCCTTACCATGAGTCTATTGTACCCAATCAGGGCCAACCAAAGATCTGACACCAACCACGTCCCAGCAAAGAGGGGAAATACATTAGTGATTGTACAATGCTTCATGTGGAGACATCTTGATGCTAGCCTGATAACTATTACGACAAGCAAACTCTGTCAAAGGTAAATGATCCTCCAACTGGCCTTCTAGGAAAGGATACAAGAACGCAACAAAATTCTTCCAACGTCTAAATAGTACGCTCAGACTGACCATCCGTCTATGCATGAAAGGCGGTGCTAAGATCCAAACCAGTACCCAAAGCACTATGTAAGCTCGTTCAGAAATTAGATAAAAATTTAGAATCACGGTTAGAAACAATGGGCTTAGGCACACCATGCAACCTCACCACTTTCTTGATATACAAGGGACCAAATTTGATGCAGAATCGGTAGTGCTCGTCGGAATAAAACAAGCCACCTTTGTGAGTCTATCAATCACAACCCAAATAGCATCCTTACCTCTACGTGAATGGGGTAAACCAACCACAAAGTCCATGGTAATATTCTCCTATTTCAATACAGGAATCTCCAATGGTTTTAATAACCCAGCAGGCCTCTAATGCCCAGCCTTAACCTTCTAACAAACACCACATGAAGCCACAGATTTAGTAACATCTGTTGGAGGTACGACCATAGGTCTACAAGGACTCATGGATGATCTCTGAAGGAGTCGTACCAAGCGTGAAGACTACGAGTAGAGTACTACAAGGACTCTCCTCGTTATGGAAACTAGTGGTATGACTTGTAAACTACTCGGATTGGCTTGTAAAGCACTCTATGAGTTGTAATAGGTTAGGATTCTACTCGGAACCGACCTTGTAACCTTGCTCGCCATGTATATAGGGCTGGGCAGGGACCCCCTCCAAAGAACACACGATCATTGAATACAAACCACCATACAGGACGTAGGGTATTACGCTATCTAGGCGGCCCAAACCTGTCTAAAATCCTGAGTCTCTTGGCCTTTGCGTTCCTGATCTCGGCGAAACCCCACCTGAAATCTACTACCTCGGGATACCCCTCGGTAGGATCGATGGTAGAACATCGACAACATCAACCTTCATACGCTTCCACCGGAAACTCTGATTTAAATTCTAATACATTTTAGTTTCGCCTGGATGCACTATAATGGACTGCCATGAGCTTCCCTCAAAATCTTCATCTTAACTGCAGCTTTTTTGGCACATAAAGATGACTTCTAAAATAGATAGTGCTATCCTCCTCCATACATTCTAAAAGGGAACTCAGCTATAAATCCCAGAGTACATAACTCGATAATAGTATATAGACACCAGATGCTCTCTAATGACTATATATAATAGGAAAAGTATCCACAAGGACAACCACTATTACTCTACAATTGCATGTGAACACTTTGATTTACACTGAAGTATAAACTTCAATCCATTATTACGTCCATGGTAACCCTCTTCAATGAAAAACTCTTTGCATCAAAATCCTAAAGCTACTAGGCCAAAACAATTAAACTTACAGAATCTCTCATGGATTTATTAAAAAACACTACCCAAACAATTCACAACATGTATGCCTCGACCACTTCAGAGTACACTCCTCTTCTAAGATAACAACCTAAAGCAACAACACTAAATTTGTCTAACACTTTGCTCTGCTAGTGCATCCAACCTCGGATCAAAACAAACAACCAACTCATACTCCTCACTTAACATCCATCTTAGCAATATACTTTGAGGTACTACACAAACATAACTGCTCTACTGCTAGAAAAACTGGATCGAATATCTAAGAGGTATAGCTCCCCTTCTTTAGCTCTTGCCAATACTTGAACACATTGGAAAGATCGGCAATGATCCTAATTTGATCACCATGAATGGTTACCATCCTAACTGGAATAGCACCTTCAGCATATAAGCCAAGAAATCTGGGACCTTGTGACAGCTCAAGCTTAGTGAAGGATAATGTTAATTGGGTCAACTGATGTTGGCTCGGTAGACTTGCATCACATGGTACTGCATCCTAATTCCATCAATTATTGGCTTGAAGGAAGATCCAAAAGGTGTGTACCACTAAGGGTAGGTGCCTTCATATGTCTCCAACAAAAACAAAATAACGCTATGCATTTTAGACTTGCAAAGTCAGCATGAGAATACTCCCCAAGATCCATCTCTCAGCATCAACTTTTCCTTTGGGAAAGCATATGAAAATTGCAAGCTTTGATGCACAAAAATGGATAATGGCACTGCATAAAACATCACACTCTCCTAGTGTTGTTCAATGCACCAAGGTCACCATTCCTCGGTATAACTACTAAACTTCAACTGATAACCCAAATGGATCTCTTAGGTAGGAAATACTAATCACTTAAAGCCACTATAAACACAAACAAGGTAAGAAAATAATCATGCAACCTTCACGACTTGAAGCACCCAAACCATCGCCTTAAGAACCAACACTATGCTTTAAACAACAATTAACTAGTCCTTCGTGACACATCTAAAAGAATCTTGCAGAACCTCTCAAAATCTATTTGGGACCTCTTCTTATCACATCCCTAGAACAAGGTAAAGATGGCCTATGCTCTACAAGGAAAAATCATAAACCAGAGGTCAAGCTGTAACATCGCCACTCCTCTCTATGGGACAAGGCACACATCGACCCACCCATCTATATATCGAGATCAAATAGTTAGGGTGCACAGTATGGTGGCCAATCCATCTGTCACTCAACAATTCGATTCGAATATAGATAGTTGGGCGATCCTAACACTCGGGCAACCTCACTTAGCAATGTAGAAGAGGTATCATAGGGGCCCTCTACTCAACCCATCTGTATTGCTACACTGTACTTTATCTACAAGTTTTCATACTCCTCACAACTTTTGACAAACTTGTCATCTACGCTACCTAAGCAAAGGTATTAACAACACACACAACAAGATCATAAAAAAACACAATAATAAAGGAATACGGTAAAAAAAGCAAATAAAAAAAACAACTCACATCCTATAAGTGCAAGTGTGTTAAGTTTTAGAGTGAGTCAGATTTTAACAAAAAGAACTTCGCCTAGAACTTATAACCTAGGCTCTGATTACCAACTGTAACACCCCAGAATGGTAGCACATTCTAGAGCATTACTGCACTACACTACAGCCAGCACACACAAAACAAAAGTAAAGATAGACAGAGTACGCGGAAACAACTTCATTTATCATGATAAAAAAAGGTAAAATCACTTATATGAATAAATCATCACACAACCATGATCGAAAGGAAAGATTAAAGCAAAGACTTCAGCACCAAACATTTTTAATACAACACATATTTCAACAAATATATATGTAGGTGTGTGCACACGTGCTGCTACTCCCTTCCAACAATGCACCCTCCAAACTCATGAACTTGAAGAGGGGGACAACGTATAAGGTTTACGAAAAACCTCACCAAGCAAACCGCTTCAACTGAGTTATTTAAATCAGAGTTAATTAAGCATTGATTTAAGAATCAATAATAAAGGATAACATCAAGCTTAAATAAAATATACTTCAAGTAGGAGGTAAACAACATGCCCTTCATGATTTAACTTCATAATGCACATACAAAATGGTGCAATGCAACGCATGACTTCACTTCTACCCACACACTCCAAGAATGGATGTGAGGGCTGCAACCACATTGCTATAAATCAACGTGTGTTGCTATACCGGTACTTACCGCACCAATCCGGCTACGGTTTTCTTCATATGCATAAACAACATGAGAATGCGAATGCAAGATTGCAATGCAAGAACTACAGATACTTCACAATTCATATCTTCAAGAATAAAACCTCAAGTGATACAAGGTACTTCAATATAAAACCATTTTTAGATTTATCTTGCTAGTGTGAGGTAATGAAATTTAATGGAGGCAATTCAAACAACACGGTTAAAGCATGTAGACCACGTCGCTACGTTTACTTGCCTTCAGCGAAGATAAGAAGAAGCGCTAAGCATGCTCTGAAGGTGTACCACCTGTTCATAAACATATCTCAGCACCAAGACAAGCATACAAACATAAACAAACATAATTCAAAGCGTTCCTACGCCCGAACCCGACATCCTCACAAAAACACACGAAAAGCTAGACATAACAACAATGCTGTTGGTTCTCTTTTTTGTGTCCTTTAATTCTGATGGCTAAAAATCCCATCTTGTGCCATCTGAAAGACAACTTAATTGCTAACAACTTTCTAGTGATCCAAAACTGGAGAAAAAATCATTATGATAGACTAATCTTGATATGAACCTTAATCTGAATTTCTGACAGCAACTGCAGAACAGCCCAACTAAAACTGATATAACTAGAGATCCAAAATTCATATAGAGATGCACTTTACCAATCTGGAAACCTTATAAAATCTCCAACAATCTAGAGACCAACAGATCCAATTCTGCCATTTGGTTGACCTAAACAATTGATGAACAGATACTGTCAAGAATCATGAGGCTGAAAAACTGTCAGAATAAATCTTCAATATCTCCTAGGTATAAAATCCAATAGTAGTGATCTTTAAGGATATGGAATCGTCTGCAAATCTTCTACAACTCATATAAAACTTATATATTTTTTCTAAGCCATTAAGAACCCGGAAACAGCAATTACTGATATCTGTGCAAAAAGGATGCAAGCTGAAAACAATGACATGGATCAAGATTCGCCCTAGCCCTTAACGGCAACAAATACCGCTACCCGCACGTGCTAGAATATCTGAATTTCTTAGGAAAAACATGTACTACAGCAGGGGCATGTCTCACCTGGGGTTTCCTCTTGAAAATGTTAAGGGCAACGGCGACGACGGCAACCAAAACGATGATTTCCCTTCGATTCCCCCTTCAGTAGTGGCGGAAACCCCGTCAAATGTCTCCGAGCTGCACCACACATGGCGGCACCAGCATGAACAGCAAGGAAAGATATTGATTTGGGGCAAAACGGATAGAGGAAAGGAAGCCCTACCGGATTTTTGGAGAGGAACGGCGAGGGTGGACAACCGCGTGCCCTAATCTCTCCTCTCTTCTTCCTTCTCTCTTTCTCCCTCTTTACCCTTTGGATCATGGCAAGGGAGGGGTGCCGGCGCTGGTGAGGGACCATGTAGGTTTGGAATAGGAAGAGGTGGTGGGTCGGACTAGGAAAAAAACGAAATCAGGGTAGGACTCGGTCACGCCAACAGGAGGGGGTAGTTACTGTTCCTCATGGCTACTGTAGCAGCCATGGCGAAAACATGTGTCGCCTGTAACTTTGTGATCCAATATGCAAATGAATCAAGTGAGTAGTCAAACGGAAAGGATTCGACGAGATATACGCAACCACGGTCTCCATTTATCCATCCAAGCGATAGAGAAAAAAATTCAAATTTTAGCCCTTAACTTTACATGTTCCTAGCTACAAAGCGTATTTGCCATATACGTGTGCTGGGTGTTACACCATAACACAATTATTGGTTATATAAATTACGCCTATGATTTTGTACATAAAACATATTCATTTTCTTAGAGTTTGATGTCATGTGATGTCTAAGCCATCCCTTTTTCACTATTTGCCTTTATCATGTCACCTAAGTCTATATGTTCTCATGGATCATTTTGATCTTGCCTTCATAAACTCCAAATATACATGTATCCACGAGGACCACGATGTAGTCTAAGTTACACTTCCTAAACATTTGGACCTGACACGTGCAATTTAACACGATGCATATAATGCTTCTTATTTCCAAATACAAATTGGATCTATTATGTGTCATTATGTCACATTACAAAAATAACAATGTCGCGTTAGCGAAAAATTAATATGACTCGTCCATGTCACGTTACGAAAAATTAACCCTGACAAGGCATCGTGCCGTCCAGCTGTAGCCTGAGGCCGGCACGAAGGACGGAACGACGGCGGCGTCGCCCTTCAACTGCAACCTGAGGACGGCGACGTCACGTTCATTCAACTCAATAAAAGAAAACCGAAAACATACTACATCCACATACACAACCGTGGGATCCGGCCTCCCCTGTCATGTTCAACACACACAAAAAAACAAACGAAACAATCGGGCCTCCCCCCTGTCACGTTAACAAACGAGTCGCAGCTGTCACGTTCAACAAAAAAAAAAAAAAAAAAAAAAAAAAAAAAAAAAAAAAAAACCCGACAGAAACCGGCCTCACAAGATCATCGCAAAAAAAATGAGAGATCCACGGAGCATGATGCTAACGGTCCCTTCCGTTACTTCCCTCTACATCTGTTAGTTATTTCTATGTTTTTCACAATGAAAAAACATTTTATTTAATATTTGTTCTATTACTTCTTAGGAGATAATAGTTTATTTGATCAACATAAATGGACGGCTCACAGTGGTTTGGGTATACCGTAGCAATTACCATTCTCTGCTCATTCTAGCTCCTTTCTATTCACATTTTTTAATTAACTTAAAATTGCATGGGAGCAGGGAGATACTGTACAAACATTTGATCGAGTTGGTTTAAGAGTCTCATTGTGTGTTATTCATCTACAGGCAAAGTCCCTCCATTCCAAAATATAAAATTGTGTAATAACTTTAATATTAGCGCTACAGAAGATTTGTCTACCCCTAATTTGTGATGTCATTTTGTTTCGTCTGCTGAGATAATAAAGAGGAAATATTATTTAGTTAAACGTCCATATGCATGCCACATGTATTATCAAAATACCGTTGGATGAGTATCTAGGAAGAAGTTAATAGAAATATAGGAGTTGATGGAGCATATTTTTTGTAATTAGAAATGACCTTTTCCTATGAACTGCCAAATGAGATATGTACGAACTGTGAAAGGGTAAATCTATATAACTTATACGGACAAATATAACTTATATAGACAATCCCCACTGCAGGATTTCTCTTAACCCTCAATAAGACACGTCAGCTGAGCAGGTCAAGAGGCAGCCGTCAGCTGAGCAGATCAAGAGGCCGCAGGTGGAACAGCAACTACGGCAGATCAACAGGCGACAGATCAAGAGGCTGTCATTAATGGCAATGTCCCGTTCCTCTCAACAATGTTTTTATTTACTGAGCAATTGGCATACGAAGGGACTAACCTGGAAGGATGTGCATTTTAAAAGACCCAGTACGCCTTGCCCTCCCTGGCCATCTAGTCCACCGTTCAGGTGAGCATCGGTTGTCCATTCTACATGTTTCTTGGTCGATTTTAGTTTCAGTGCATCGATTCTGGTATCGAGCCCTGTGATTTCTTTGTTTCGTTTGAGTTTCATGCACTCAATATGTTCGATGTATTGTATCTTTCAAAATGACGCATAAACGCAATTCTGATTCTGAATTTTCCAGGCAGATTTCGTCCATGGAATTGTGAGGTTCAAATAAATTTAGTCTCCTTTAGTCATTTAGATAACAAACTATATACTCCAACTTTATTTGCATTTGAAGCGACAAACTGTACTCCAACTTGATTAGCATCTTTAATTCTGTTAGTTTGGGCAATTCATCAGTTCTCCATTATTGTGTTACTTCCAATTTTGCATAGTTTTGATGCCCCACGTTTGCAAGAATAAGTAGAATGAATTTTGGGGAGAGTTCTTCACGTTAGTCTCACTGTACTCTAACTTTATTTCCATTTCAACTTTCAAGTGACAAGAAACTACAACATCAAGCCTAATTTTACGAGCAACTAGAAAATCATAATAATTCATAGTTTATCGAAGAACTCTTTCAAATCCCGCAGCAACGCGTGGAGAATCACCTAGTATACTATATAATTACACATATAAATCTTAATCCTTATGTCACATATTTATGACGTGAAATCTCATAGTGCCATATGTTTTCAGCATATATACCCAAATAGTGTAGGATCCCATGGATTTATTTGGGTGGTTCCCTGATGATATTAAACAAATGGTAGAATCATAGTTCTACAAATGAACATATGTCGAGTGGATTCCATTTTTTATACAATATCTTGAATACAAGAGAATTAATTTAAATAATTTCATTCTGCTACCCCCTTCACAAATATAAGCAATTATGTGATTTTTTTTTTGCAAAGTTTAGGCCAGCTATAAAAAGAGATATAACTCTCATTAAAACCCACTGGAAAAGTATTGATCGGTGCTAGCCACTAGATTAAATGACAATGTTACATAGGCAATCAGTAAGATTTATTAGGGAAAGTATATTCTCTTTATACGTACAGATAAGTTCAAAGCTTTGAATCTATAGCTATTTTACGATGCTTGAAAAGTACCACGAGATACCGAGAGGTACCTTTCCTATTCTGGTAAAGGTACCAGGAGGTACCGAGAGGTACCTTTCCTATTTTGGTATGGATTTGATATTTCTTGGTACCTTTGTTTAGATGACTCTAGGTACTCCATTTGTTTCCACCGTACGATTTCTCAGAATGGGAGGCTCTCATTATTCCCAATCATTTTAAAATTTCTCTTGAATCTATTATATTTGCAGATAGAGGGAATAATCACTAATATCTTAAAATTGCAATGGAAACACGGAACTAAACTCAATCAGAACAACCCAACAGACACAACTAAACAAATATGTGAGAGAAAAAAGATCAGGAATTTTAGTTAGATATCAACCTTACATTTATCCATGATCTTTTAGTACTTATTATTGATGGACTATTGAGGTAGTCTGATTTTCTTCCCTCAACTATCAAACAGGGTATTCTCAGTCCCTCAACTTTTAAACCTGTTTGTTTGGGGTCCCTTACTGGTTTTAACAGTTGTTTTGTATAATCTGGTAGTGGGCTCCACATGTCAGGTAGGTCCCACATGTCGGGTGGCTCTTCTTTCTCCTTCCTCCTCCTTCCTCTCTCGTCCGCTCGCGGTATTGCCATCGATTCCTACATCTCGTCAGGCGCGGCACGCGTTCCTGGACGGCAATAGTGCCGAACTTCTCCATCACGCAGTCCTCCCCCGGCAGCATGAGCCCTGCCAGGACGGGGGTTGACATCGCCTCTGCCTCCTCGCCCGGCGGCGCCTGCCTCCGCACGTCATAAAGAACCAATGTTAAAACCAGTGAGGGGCCCAAAATAAACGGGTTTGGAAATTTAGGGACTGCTAATACCCGGTTTTGTACATGAGGGATGAAATCGGACTACATCAATAGTTGAGGGACGTTGATAGGACTTCTTCCTTTAAAAAATGGGCCGGTGATCTCGCTGCGGGAGAGGAAATGGTGTCAGGCTTTTAGGGTTGGGGAAATTAAAGCTAGCATACTATTGATCAAAATTGGCATAGGTTCTTTGTACTCGACGGTGCTGAATTTGTAAACCAACAGTGCTGAATTAATAGACTCGGCAGTGCCGAGTACAAAGAACTTCGAGAGTAGAGTACAAGTTTGGCACGATTTTGTATTATATTTTGACTACTCGGGGCAAGACATCCTCACCCTTTAAACGAAGGGCTACGACTGATTGAGTTTTTTATCCAATTGATTAAATATACAAGTACTTTACTTTTTACTCTCTAAACCCTAAATCTCTTCCAAACCCTAGTTTTTGTTCTTCCCGCGTCTCGACGGCGTTTAAAGGCGTCCTAACTGGCCTGCCGACGTTAGGAAACTCAAGGTGCAGTGCACCATCCCTGACGGGTTCTCTCCCGGGAAGGTGTTTGTTGGTTTTTCACATCGAGTTCTTTATACTCGACAATGCCGAGTACATTGGACAAATTGTGAGTTGCGCAATTTGCGATACGCGGCACGTTCGGTGCTCGGTGTTTGGCTAAAAAAAACATCAACACGTACGGTGCTGATTATGACAGGTGCATGGACGCGTGTGAGATCATACGTCTGCAAAATTTAGCTTCGCATAACCGGAACCGCACTCAGGCGCACCAAGGACCGCATCATTCGCTTGTGGTGTGATGAGGGATTGTAGCGAGACCTCGCAGTTCCGTTGCCCCTTTAGACAGTAACGCCAACGGTGACTGCTCCCCAACCCATGGGTCTTGCCTCGTTTACTTTGCTTGCATGTCACTGGCGTATATAGACTCACACGACGGTGGGTGCTCCCATTATTACATTCTGATATGATCCGGGTGTCTCCGTAAATTCAATGTAATCCAAAACAATATCCAAGATTACATTGGTTTGGAATCACAAACCTCAGTCAAAGACGAACAATCTTTAATTTGGTTGGTCCCAGGCAGATATACCATCATTCTTCCACAAGCAAAGGGAACACGGAGCTTTCTCACGCCTGGAAGTGTTGTTCTGAGCATTACGTACTATTCCATTGATATAGAAAAGAATCGGATGCAGCCCAAGCGATATGACTGAGGCCTTGTTCGGTTACACCGGATTCGTTCCTGGTCCGGAAGAGTATATTGTAGTAGAAAATTTATGATAGATACAACAAGAGACTAGAATTTATTCTGGGTCGGTAACCAATTTACTCATGATAGATAGACTAAAAGATCCGGATTGGTTCCACACCTCTTGACTAGTAGATTGATTACCGGTCTCTTGTTGTGCCTATCATGAGTAAATTAGTTCCGGGCCCGAAATAAATTCCGGTCTCTTGTTGTATCTATCATAAATTTAGTACTTTGACCATCTTTGAAATCACATTACAACGACCTACAACTTCACGTCTTCACTAGCTACAACTCATTCCAGATCAACCAGGAGCACTACTACAGAAACGACTTTCAGTACCGGGCCGGAAGGCGCGTTTAGTACCAGTTGTGGAACCGGTACTAAACTTTCGAGACTAAAGTGTCTCGTCGTTTAGTGTGGAACCGGTACTAACGGTGCACGTTAGTACTGGCTGGTACTAACCGACTTTACGCCAAAAAAAGAAAAAAAAAAATTTGAAAGAGCTGGGAGATGCACAAGTCAGGCTAATTTTTTACGTGTCAATGCGCGAACGCGGCCGCGAGGATTCGAACCCACGACCTCCGGCCTCGCGCGTAGCTTCCTTACCATCCCACCTATGCATCACTTGCGATTGAGTGTGAGATACATTCCTTTTAAAGTAGCCCGTGGAGGCTCATTTAGTCCCGGTTTGTAACACAAACCGGTACTAAACGGTGCACGTTAGTACCGGCTAGTGTTACAATCCGGTACTAAAGTGGCACTAGCCGGTACTAAAACGCGCCATTTAGTACCGGTTTGTGTTACAAACCGGGACTAAATGGCTCTCCGAGGCTTCCAACGTTACAAACCGGTACTAAATGGGTCGGTGACCATTTTAGTACCGGGTTTTAGACAACCGGTACTAAATGACAAGGGACCAAAGGTCATTTTTCTTGTAGTGATTTACTTTTAGATAAAACAAATTCTAATATATGATCACTGACATGTACACATTTTTAAAATATGAAAATGTCCTATTGAAGCAGAACAACCTGAGTTAGTATCCGAGTGCGCACGATAATTATTGATAATCTTAGTCAACCTCCTTATTAACTTTTCACTACTCGAGACCTGCACCCTTCTGTATATGACCTGCATTCTCATGCATGTTGGGCATTTTATACATGCATTCCTTCTTTACACACTAAATCCTTTAGATACCTTTTTCTTTCACTAATACATCATTTTCATTGAATTGTATTGAGCAATACATGCAACACTAGATCAGAAGGTCGACATCATGGCAACATGAGAACTGAGCTATAAGCACGAGATGCTGCCAGTTCATAAGACCTGAGCTATAAGCACGAGAACTGAGCTATAAGGAGGCAAGGAGCGACACAAGACCTGACCAAGGTTCAAAAGAGGATAATGTTTCCATCTTATTTTCCAGGGTGCAATATATATAAGGCACGAAACTTCCAAGACGATGCTATGCTAAACGTCATAGGCTGGATACCCTTACTATGGAACCCTGGTAGTCGCCGAGTGTCCCAGACACTTGGCGAAGGGTGAAAAACGCTCGGCGACTGTTGACTCGGCAAAAAGCTTCTTTGTCAAGTGTCATATTTCGGCCACTCGGCAAAGGGTTTGCCGAGTGCCCAGGCCGACATTCGGCAAAATAAAGGGACCTAACGGCCAGCCACGCGCCGTCGCGGTGTGATGACGTGGCGGCGTCGGTGATGGTGCTGTTTGCCAAGTGTCGGATCGCGACACTCGGCAAACACCCGCCTCTTTGCCGAGTGTCGGATCTGGACGCAGCCGACCGGGGACGGCGCCGGTGCACCTGTCGGGGCCGGGAACGGCGCGGGCAGGGGCGCAGCCGGCCGAGGACGGAGCGGACACGGGCACGGGGGTGCTGCGGGCGTGGAGGTGCTGTGGCACGGCGCGGGGGTGCTGCGGCGGCCAGGGAGGAGGCGGCGGCCGGGCACGGGGAGGGCGACACGGGAGAGGAGGAGGCACCTGGGGACGGGGAGGACGGCGGCGGGGCAAGAGGCGTGCGGGGAGGGGGGGGGCGTGAGGCGGCGGCGTGGGGGGAAGGCGGCGCAGGGGGCGTGCGAGGACGGCGGCGGGGCAACGGGCATGCAGCGGCGAGGGGAAGGCGGCGTGGGGGGACTACTTATGCCTTTTCTTTTCACGAGCGTGCTTGGCATGTTTTTCATTAAGAGGAGGAGCCTATTTATAACATTTACATGTCTAACCATTGATTAATATGCAGAATATATGGCACAAACAATCATTGATCATTGGTCAAACCTACATTTTGGCAAATCTGATCAGTTGTTGGCCCCAACTTTAACAACACACCTCTAGTGTCTACGTTGACAGCTGAACTTCTTTTGAGTTTTAACATGCTCATTTTTCCGTTCATGCAATACAGCTTGACATAGTAAGATGACGAGCACCTGCTCACGTACTGCACATCAATAATGTCCATCAGCTTTTTTTTTCTGACAGTTAAGCTTTTATGTTTTTAGAAATATATAAACATTGTGTCACCAGCATAAGTGGGTTTGGCGCTAGGTCAAGCCCAGCCAGCCCAAAAGGGCCTTGTAAGGGGTGTGCTACCGTAACCCGCGGGTATTGTAGCACCACCACCGCCAAGAGTCCGTCTAGGTTAAAATTTAGGAAGAGTTTAGAAAATAGATTTGCTTGTAACTCAAGTCAGCTCCTCCCCATAAATATGAGGGGAGAGGCAATGGATTGAATGTAGGAAAAAGGGTTAATCCCTTCCTACATTTTGCTTAAGCCTCCAAACAGCCCTCTCTCTGCGCCTCCTCTAGGGCCGCCGGCCACCCCCTCCCCCTCTAATAGATCTATGCGCATGACATTTGGTATCAGAGCTAGAATTTTTTTTCTTCTTCAATGGAGAATGATGACTTCTTGTCCTGGGAGGAGTACAAGATCTCAACTCGACGTCAACTGCAAGAACTGCATGAAGTTGCAGAGAGGTTGCACCTGAAGTGAGGATCAGATCCAATCCCTCATGAAATTTATGAACCACCAGCAAAAGAAGAAACACAAGATGAAGAACCCCAGAAGCATCTAGATCTACAAATGGAGGAGCCGGCTAACACCTAGGTTTCTCCAAAAAAAATTCCTACAGATGCATGTAGGGTTTCCATGAATGACGGCTTCAACAACGACCCAGCAGCAACTTCTGAGGGCGTTCAGGACACCGACGCGAACAGTAACTGTGGTACCGTTCATGACGTGAACAGTACCCACGGTACTCTTCGCCATGAAGACAATCGTAATACGGCTGCCTACCACATGGAGAAGACGACGGTTACATCTACAATTACATCTTCGCCGACGCCTTCTTCCCCTACATCAACAGCTGCGATAGGATATACAATGATCTGCAGCGCCGCCACCTCGACGCATGCGCACCACCAGGACCACCTTACCTTGACTTGGGGGTACCTTGGGCAACAGCCATGGCCACCACCTCGTCAATGACTTCCTCCACATCTACAACAACTCCACGGCAGCAAGCCACATCTCTACTGTCATCATGTTGTTGTTCAGGTGCTGCTGTTTGTGGTAAAACTGGCACATCACCCAGGTCGCAGCTCTTCCTCACCTTGGGGCTACCTTGGACGGCAACCACGACCTCCACCTTGGCCACCTTGGTACAAGAATAAAAGGCGGCTGCAGCGACATCAACCCCGGTTACGTCGACAGAAGGATGACATTCGCTCTATAAGTTTGGGAGGCCTACTAGCGCAAGGGCGCGCTGGATTTCGAAGGGTGGGGGAATGTCACCGGCATAAGTGGGTTTGGCGCTAGGTCAAGCCCAGCCAGCCCAAAAGGGCCTTGTAAGGGGCGTGCTATAGTAACCCACGGGTACTGTAGCACCACAACCGCCAAGAGTCCGTCTAGGTTAGAATTTGAATCAAGTAGGAAAAATGGTTAATCTCTTCCTACCTTTTGCTTAAGCCTCCAAACAGCCCTCTCTCTGTGCCTCCTCTAGGGCCGCCGGCCACCCCCTCCCTCTCTAATAGATCTACGCGCGTGACACCACTACGGGGAGAAACGACTTTCGGTCCCTCTCCCTTAGTACCGGCTGGGCGGAGCCGGTACTAAAGGTCCCCTTTAGTACCGGCTCCAGGCAACAGTGCCAAAAATGCCAAGTTAGTACCGGCTGGTAAGACCAGCCGATACTTGTTGGCACTCCTTAGCCTAACTACATCCGCAAGCGCACGAAGTACGATGTAGCCTTTCACCAGGGGAATAAGAACCTGGATATCGAATCCAAGGAACGGTAGACGCGACTAGCAGAGAACTTTTCTAACCGGATCCACCAGGGAGCACAAGGTAAGCGGGTAGAGAGCTTGACTTTAGTTAGCTACTCGTTACCCCAGACAAACTATCTATATCTAATATGATCAGCTTCGACAGCTAGAACGGGAAGAACTCAGAACGGGGTGAGAGAGGGGTTCTTCCGGGCTCAGCACTACTGTTATGAGTACACCCGAACGTGGTGGAGTACAAAGGACGGACAGGACTGTCACCACCTGCCGCCTACCACTGCAGTTCCGTGGGGTGCAACACACCCTGAGATGGCTAGCCAGCACAGGCACCACGCCTAAGCTATCAGTCACTGACCTCCACCCAACGCGAAGGGCTATAGAGGAAACCCCAAACAAGAGTCGCTGTCACTCGCGCAGACTCAGGTACCCGCAGATCAAATATAAATAAAATAGATTGCTGAAAGTAATTCGTAAACTAGCGAGGTACTAAAGGCAAGGGACCGAGGACTTACTGAAGATAACTCCTGAAGTATATTCCTCTGGGGTGGAAATGTTGAGATGAGACCGAGAGGAAATCCCGGACTCTCTCTACAAAGCTTGGCTGTCACCCAAGCAACTCACCCACTCTCTCCCTAATCTAACTCTAAGGATGAAAACTCCTCACTAGACTTCTCTTCTCTCCTTTGGATGGATTGATGGATGCTTTCTCAAGGTGAAGGGGGTCCCTTTTATAGTCTTTAAGGGCAGTTGCAGGCGTCAAGCTTAAGCTAACCATCTGCTTAACTGCCACGCGAAGGGGGCACGTGGCGGCCTCTGGGGGAGGCCGGCCGTCCTAGGCCAGGCTGATCGGCCTGGCCTGGCTGCCCCGTGGCACCGCCTTCTTCAGGGACGCTCTGGATTGCTCTCTAAGGTCGGTAACGGTTGCTTTGGATCAAATCCGTCCGAGAATCCAAGGTTGTTGGGCCCTTCAATCCATGCAAGTGTAGCTTAGGCCTTTCAGGTCCTTGGATCAAACCGACGTTGATCTCATGTCTCAGGATCTTTGGTGTTGTATTTGGGATCTCCTGATCAATAACGTGGCAAAGGGGCACAGAAGGGGGCCGGTCGGCCTATGCTAGGCCGGCCGGCCTGGCTTTGTGTCCAAAGTTCTTCATCTTTTGCTTGCTTCCTTCTGCACTCACAAATTATACAAAACTTGTAGAACTCATTAGAAATAACCAATTTCACTTTGTTATGAGCAAGATGAGCCTGAAATGTGACGGAATGTTGGTGGCGAAATCGTATCGTAACGACCACCAACAGTACTAACGTGCATCACTGTCCTCACCGACCAACCGGCAGATGACACGTTAGTACCGGCTGGTGTTACCAGCCGGTACTAACAGGCGCACTTTAGTACCGGCTGGTGTTACCAGCCGGTACTAACAGGCGCACTTTAGTACCGGCTAGCTGCGACCGGTACTAACGTGCGCCACGTTAGTACCGGACCTTTAGTACCGGCCACAGCGACCGGTACTAACCCGTCCTGTGACCGATACTAAAGGTCAATTTTCCTGTAGTGCACATTGGTTCCTCGTATGGTACCTTGTCCAGTCTGACCGAAAATTAATGAATGGATGATCCATGGATCAATCCCGAGGCGATATGCATGATCGATGGATAATCTGAGCTGACTTGACCTGCATTTTTTTTTCGTTCTAAGAAAACCAAGTCACGGAATCATTATTGCTTCGGTTTGGTTTCGTGTGTCGTTCACCTTGTGAAGCGACGGTACGTTTCCAGTTTAACCACCATAAAATTAGTGGCATATGAGTTCTTGGATTTTGGGAGGGCCGGGGTCAACGGAGGCTGAAGTCAGAAGAGGCTCTAGGGAGACAGAGTAGCTCAACAATAACGCGGAAAAGGCTAACGTGAGGCCCATCCCATAGACAGAGGAGGCAAGGAAGTAAGCAGATGAATGAGGGCACGTACAAGGCATCGTTGCCGGCCGTAGACATGCAAGGGAAATTAGCAGAACCCCCTCCCCCCCTCCCCCAAGCCGAGCGCGTGCTCCCAGGCCAGAGCGACGACTCAGAGACCGCTGTAGGATGCGCTGCGGGGAGACGGCGGCGACTCGGATCCGTTGCGCGCCTCTGCTTCCCCCGCCATCAGCTAGCGCCTACGCCGCTTGCCGGGCCATTCATGGAGTCCCCACCTTACTCCGGCGAGCACACTCAATCCGCAGGAAAACGGAACACGAGCAGAGCAAAAGATCGATCCGCAGGAAAACAAAAGGAAACAGGGGAATCAAAAGATTGATCTGCAGGAAAACAGAACACGAGCAGAGCAAAATTGATATTTCAGCTTGCGCTCTTGCAGTCTCCCATCAGAGGAGAGCTTTTTTGCATCCTCCACCGCTCATGGAGCTCCGTCGCACGATGTCGAGGCCGAATCGAGTTTCTTCTTTCTCGAATCGAGCTTCTTCTTCCTTGAATCGACCTTCTTCTTCGAGGAGAGAAGTGGCCTCGCCGCGCCGCTTTGACGGCCACCGCCTCCTCCAAGACGACCGCCACCTCCTCCTCCACAGCCACCGCCTCGTCCTGCTCGCCGTGGCCCGTGCGGGAAGGACGAGGCCGGCGGCGCAGGCGAGCTTCCCGAGCGGGAGGCGGCGACACAGGCAAGGTCTCTGAGCAGCAGCTCCTTCGCGCCCTCGTTAGCAGCAGCTCCTCCGCGCCACCGCGAGCACCAGCAGAGCGGAGCTCGAGCCAGGCCGCCTGCACGCACGGAGCACGCTCGCAAGGCCCGTGCGGGGGAGTTCGATCTCAGCCTGGAGCTTGCAGATCCGCGTAGAAGGAGCTCAATCCTGGAGCTCGATTCGTACGTGAGGGTCAGGGAGCAGGATAGGGAAAGAAAGAGAAATTTCTGGAGAGATGGAGAAGCCGACGGAGTGAACAAGAAGAGAAGAGAGAGGAAAAGCCGGCGGAGTGAACAAGAAGAGAAGAGAGAGGAAAAGAAGGAAAAAAGAAAAACGGAAAGGAACAGAGACGGAGGGGAAAGAAAGAGAAAAAAAATGAAAAAAATGGAAAGGGAGATAGTAAAAAAGGAAAAGGAGAGAGAAAGAAAAGAAAGGAAATGAGAAAAAAGAAATGTTGTTAAAATGAGATAGTTGAATAAAGCATAGGTCAGTTTATATATATGCAACAAAATAGCTAAAAAGATCAAATATGCATCAGATCACCCTGATTTGTGTGTTAAGAGATGTATTAAACACTCTGCACACAGCCAAACAGACAACTCATGGTATAAGTTGTCTGTTTAAACTGTCTATTTGTGTTAAAAAGACAGTCTGCACCGTTGTACTTGCCCTGACAGCGCTAGCTGTGCAGACTGCAGAGAAGTACAACAGTACCATGGAATGGAAGAAAGGTAACCACCGTGCGTTCATCGAATGGTCCATATATACTTTACACTCGTGAGAAATAGCAATACTCTTAATTTTTACAACAAACCCATACTTGATTAAATACTAGTACAATAATATCTTTTTATACCGGTGCTTAAATAGCTCAATAATTATATTGCAAGGTAAAAAGAAATTATGTAATAATAGACGCATTTTTTTTGAGACATAATAGACCATGCATATTAAGAACGAGTTCCTACGTCGTGCCTTGTGCCCCACTGGCTCGTGGAAGCCTGCGGCGGGACTCCGCAGGGGAAAGCCGACCACCACCGGCTGCTGATAAAGATGGCGACGGCGACGGCGACGGCGACCGACCTTGTGACGACGGGCCCCTGCTATTTGGCGCATGCAACGATGCCGGTGACGACCAAGCGTCACACCGCATGCTGCTGTGTTGGCCCGACCCCACTGCTACTGAGACAGGCACGCATATGTGGAGCGCAGCGCCGCCGGCGTTGCGACCGGTGGCCCGCGTCGTCTGGGCGAAGCCTGACAAGGCCCGCCGCGGCGTCGGCGATCCCACTGGCTGACTAGGGTTATGTGCCACGCCCCGACTGTCGTCGCGGCCGGCCGCGGCCGACGGCGGTGGCTGCGGCGCCCATCGTCGATCTCCATGATGCGGCGAGGCGAGAGGCATGTCGGCTGCCGCCGCGCCGCCGGCGTCGCGGCCAGTGGCACGCCGCGCCGGTTGCACGGGTTGACCACGTTTGCGTGTGTCGGCGGACGCCCGTGGATCTCCGTCGCGAGGGAGGCCGCCGCCGTCGTGGCCCGTGCCAGCCGCCTCGGCGGCCAAACGCGGCGGCGGCACGCCGATGTCGTGCCGTGTCTCAACCGTGGCAAGCAAACCTGGTTCGGCGCGCCACGGGGACCGGCACCCGATGGCCGGCACGACGTCCCTGGACACGCCGCCGATTTCACGTGCCGTGGCCGCCGAGCCTTGTTGTGGAACAAGGTGGGGAGGCTGCCAAAGCTGCACCGGTGGAGAGTCCCATGCCGCCGGCGCCTCGTCCAGCGCGCTGGGGTTGGAGCAGTGGAAGATGCAGCAGCCATGGCAGTTGTTGTTGGCGCAGATTTCCTGGAAGGACAAGTCAGGGCAGGGGGACGGGCAGGGAAACGGCGGGCAATTCCCCATTCCTCCGGCTGCCTCACAGTCACGTACTGGCTTGCAGCTAGCTCGTCTTCTCTTCGTCTTGCGATCGCCAAGCACAGGCCGCAATTTATATATATGTTGTAACATGAGTTACGCCGCCTAGAGCCACAGCTGCTTATTATTCCTCGGATATCGTGGTGGCTGTCTTAGTCTTTTTTTTTTCGTATGTGGCTTAGTCTATAACACGAAAAGAGACCTGACGCATGCAGCTGATATGAGCATCACGTATGTTAACTTGTAACTAGCTAATATACTACTATATATGTGATGCATGGAGTTTCTATCTTAATTGTGCCTGTATTTCTCCTTCGTTTCAAGCGGCCATCATATATATATATATAGTTATTGATTTGCATATCCCCATTTAGACAACTCCAAGAGACTCTCTAAATCCTTCTTCATTGTTAATTTTAGAGATTTTGATTAAAAAGTTACCTTCCAACAGCCTCTCTATTTGGTTATTCAAACATAGTCACTCTCTATTCCGGATTTCTCGCTAGCAAAATATAGAAAAGAGAATAGCTCTCTAGAGTGCATGCAAGATATAGAGAAGCTGTTGGAAAACATGAAGATATAGAAAACGATTTTTATGCAAATGACTCTTTAAATGATGATTTAGAGAATGATTTTTAGAGAGGCTCTTGGAGATGCTCTTAGGATTGGTTAGAGCAACTCCAAGAGACTCTCTATATTATTTCTAATTTCTAGTTTTAGATATTTTGATTAAAAAGGTACCTTTCAAGAGCCTCTCTATTAGGTTATTCAAACATAGTCACTCTCTATTCCGGATTTTTTGCTAGCAAAATATAGAAAAGAGAATAGCTCTCTAGAGTGCATGCAAGATATATAAAGACTGTTGGAAAACAGGAAGATATAAAAAACGATTTTTATGCAAATGGCTCTCTAAATGATGATTTAGAGAGTGAGTTTTAAAGAGACTCTTGGAGATGCTCCTATAGTGGCTTCAGCTTTATCTATTTGCAAAAACTGAGGCACATTAGCGTAAAGTTTGTTTCACAAGTCGAGCCAAAAATGAACAAGAAGACAGGTGAAGCCGTTCCACAAATCGAGCCAAAAATGAACAAGAAGCCGGGTGGAGCCAGTTTTTTTACTTCAGACCCATAATATAACCAGTTAACCACTACGGAGTACTAGAGAGCGTCGTATTAGTCTAGGTGTTCCCTAACCCGTTCTAGAACCAAATTGACAACCAATCTGGTACTAAAGGTTTCACCCTTTATCGGGTCATTCACCCGATACAACACATGTTAGTACCGATCGGATTAGGGCGTGATGCGTCCAAAAAAAAAAAAATCTTAAATCTGGGAGTGACCAAATTTTGAACTGGTACCGGGTAGTGAATTGTAGTGAAAACGCCTCCAACCTCACACCATAACGGACCTAACCAATTCCCAAGACTGTACCCAAGTACCTTTATCTCAGAACTATGACTACTTTGTGGTTATCGTATAACAACGGTGATGCATTGAGGCCCCATTTGTAGATATCTAGACTGGGGAATCCGGTTTTTACAATCCTACTTTTATTGTGATCCAAACACACTTTAAGATAAATTGTGCCACAGTTTACAATCATGCCGATTCGGTAAAGTCTTTAATAAACATCCCCCCCCCCCCCCCCACACACACACACACACACACGCACACAATATCTGGGTGGATTCAAAAGGCCACCCAGGTTTATTAATAACCGACAATCCACGAGCAAGATTTCACAATGTAGTCTGGATGTGTGGTTGTAAGCATGACCTAATTTTATGACTTCAGATTTATAGAGAAGACATTAAGAGATCTTAAGAATCATCTAGATAATCAAGTCTATATTTTTATAATTTTTATTATGTATCTCAAATCCTAATGTAACTTGAAAAATGGACAAACACGGCATAAAAACAGATTTATAGTTGAGATTAGACAGTTAATGGGCCCTATGGTGATCTGTCACTTTGGTGGCCATGTATCGGGGTCAGTAATGACATGTCTCTAATATATAAACTCTAGTTTTCTGGAAAGTCAATCTATCCCAACTTAGACCAAATATGTATAATAATAATATCACTTATAATACCCAATAATTATAATATAATTTGATTAACCATGAAATATATTTTCATATCTAGAGTCATAAATGTTCAAAATATTTTTTATAAATTTAGTCAAACTTAAATAAATTTGAATCAATTCAAACCTAGAATTATTGCGTCCATGATAATAAATGTGGTACCATCATAATGATGGTTATCAAACATTACTATTACTAGGTGATTCCCCGCGCGTTGCTGCAGGATTTGATAGAGTGGTTTGATAAACTATAAATCAATATGGTTGGTTAGTTGCTTGTTAAAATAGTGCAGTTATAGATATTACTTAGACATATCTATTGTCTATCTTATTTGGAGAACTTTGACATATCAATTGTGTACCATTACTGTAGGAACTTTGTAGTAGCATTGTACTGCATCATGGAGAAAGGATAACACGAAGCGAGAGATACTGAAATCTTGAAAAAAATATTGATCATTTGAAGAATACACACGGTTAATTTTAGGAACATAAGTACATAACATCTTGTGGCTACTGATAAATTGACAATTAAAATTGCATATAATAGTTAAGCATTGTGTATACTAATTAACTATAGATATGACAATATTCTTCAAATAATAAAACTACAACATTACAACTGCATCAAAAACCAACCCTGAAAAGTTTGATCTATAGCATTGCTTCTACATGCGAACTGGTTGTTGAAATAACATGAGTTTATTTTTATATATATCAGAATGTGGATGTTGATTATGTAGAAGAAATTCTTTCCTTTATGAAACATAAAGTGAAGATCTTGAAAATATGAAAAAGTCCGAAAAGAGAAAACGTTGCTGAAATGCTCATGCGTGCATGATGATTTGAGCCTACAAAAGTTTGGCATGGAGTTAATGCATCTTAGTGGGAGGTTAGTGGGTGGTGATGATGTGGCTTCATGAGAGTTGAGAGAAATATTTAGTGGGGATCCATGAAATATATTTTCATATCATACATATCTAGAGTCATAAATGTTCAAAATATTTTCTATAAATTTAGTCAAACTTAAATAAATTTGACTCAATTTAAAACTAGAATTATTGCGTCCATAATAATGAATGTGGTACCATCATAATGATGGTTATCAAACATTACTATTATTGGTCTGTTTTACACCGTACAAAAGCCTGGCTAGAACTTTATTAATTAAAACCAAAAAGCAGTTAAGAAAGCATAAATTCCTAAAATAGTAAATTGTATCAGATGTTTCAAATTATGTGACCATCTTTTGCCATGGTATGCCATTTATTTGAACAAATTGACCATATAAATGGCATACCATGGCAAAAGATGGTGCATATGCAGCCCCGTCCCACAAATTTTATGGGCCCTTGGGCTAGTAAGACACCAAGGGCCTGACAATCTAATATTTTAATAAAACAATTACAGTATATAATAGTATTAATAAGAGATAACTTGTAGCATACATAGTATATATTTAATTCTTTTCGGAAAAGTAACAGTACATCAAAGAAGATAAAAAAGGGCAAAATAACTATGATGGTTATCTCAAATAAATGTATAGTGCTTTAGTGCTTTTTAAAAAAGGCGTTTTTGGGCATTTCTTGATGCAAAATCTTCAAGAACACGTTCAAGATCAATTGTATCTAAAATATACATACATGGTAGATCGTGCAAGTTATACTGTATTATACATACTTGGTAGATTCATGGGCCCTCAGCCTGATGGGCCCCTGGCCATCGCACGGGCTAACCCCCCTCTAAGACGGGCCTGTGCATATGGCACATACGGCGTAATATCCCACGTGTTGTGAAGTGCCTATTCTCTTGGGACAATGAAAGAATCACCGGTTCCACTTAGCAAGTGGGTAGATTCCATACTTCCTCCTTTGCTCTTCTTCGCTACTTTCATTTGTTATTTGAGACAACAAGCAATATGGTTGTCCTTTCGAAAGGAAAAAAAAAACAGTATCTTACAATTTGTAAACGCAAGTATCAGTGGTGTTGTGCACTTTAACCTTAGTTTTTCACTAAGCCAGCTAAAATGCTAGCTGAGGCAAGGAAAAAACGTGGCCCCCCATGGTGAAAAAATTGCAATCATATCGATCTCCCAAACTGCTGCGCCCTTGCTGTCTTTCTACTGCCACTGAAAGCATCTCACTCTCAAATAATGCAAGAAACTATTCTTTCGACTGGGAATCAGCGCATCAACTTGGGTCCATCGACAATCTTTAGACAGCAGCATTCATTCTGCCATCGTAGTCACAGTGTGTGGAGAGTGATGTCCAAAATTGAGAGTATATAAACATCACCCTCGGCACACGTTGTGGATACTTAGACATAAGAAAACCCACAAGCTTAGCCATGTACGACTCCTTGTCTAGCTTGGTTGAAAATTATAATGAATCAGCTTCTCGATCGATCCCCAGGCGATATGATCTGCGAGCTGAGTTGACAGGCATTTTTTTTTCTTTCTAAAACCAAACCAGTCACGAGCTTCATTTGGTTTTCAATCTTCACGTATACTTGTGAAAAGGAACGTTACAACACGCTTACAATCACCATAAAATAAAATACTACTGCAGCGACCTTTATTCGTATCCACCCATTAGTGCCGGCGCAAAATGTACCGGTGTGTTCAATTCATTCGCACAAGTAGGGTTAACTCATTTGCTCTGGCTCGAATAGGCATCGACACGAGAAATCAAACAAATGCGCCGGTGCGGTTGCAAGCCGGGTGCATCCGTGACCCAACACATTTATTTCGATATACTAACTGCTGTTAATTTAAACCGGCTACAATATTCTTTCAATGTAGCGGTGACAATTTTGACCCATTGGTTTTGGAATTTGAACCACATTCATACACGCTTACAGAGATCGAGAGAGAAGTCGAAGCCCGGAGTCTTAACTCCTTAATTAAGTTCAACCGCTTCATCCACTACTACACAAAACCTCATCACAACCAGTTCGTAACCCCTATCACAACCGGTTTTGGGAGGCGGATGAGATAAAGCGGCTGTGATAGTCCCCCCTATCACAACCGGTTTTCAAAAACCGGCTGTGATGACCCCATCACAACCGGTTTTCATCTAAACCCAAAATAAACCAAAATAAAATAGCAAAATATTTAATTTATTTGGGGGATGGACCCCATCAGCCACTACCCACCGTCCCACGTCGGCGGGATTCGAACCCGCGACCTCAGCTTCGTGCATAGCCTCCTCTACCACTGCACCACTAGAGTGTTTGTGTCTATATACCATTTTGATTCCCCTCATATTAATGTTTTCCGAGTGTAAATTGCTTATTTGAGGCTCTAAATGACTTCAAATAAAAAAGTGATGAACTACAATGTTTCATAACTTTTCAAGATCTACAACTTTCGTTTTGGTCAAAAGTTCATCCGAGCTCGTTCACAAAATTTGATTTCGTTTAGCCCTCCAAAAATATGTTAGTAAAGAACCGGTTGTGATGCTCACCATCACAACCGGTTTTCAAAAACCGGTTGTGATAGTGAGCATCACAACCGGTTTGTAAGAAAAACCGGTTGTGATATGCCGGCTGACTATCACAACCGGTTTTTGAGAAAAACCGGCTGTGATAGGGGGCATCACAACCGGTTTTCTAAAAACTGGTTGTGATAGCCCTTTCACAACCGGTTTTCTCAAAACCGGTTGTGATAGCCCGTTTGTGAAAATGGTTTGTGTAGTAGTGATCTTGTACGGCAAGTTGCAACTCTCACCATGCTCGGTGTTGTGAAGTAAAAGTGAGAGAGACAAATGAAAATGGAGAGAATGGGAATGAGTTGTTCTCATTGATGGGGACTGTTTACATATATATACAGGATGAAGGGACACTTGGCCCTTTGGAGGCACCCCCACAGGGGAGGTCGGTTCCCCCATTTTTCTAATTTTCACTAAGTACATAATTAACCACTAATGGTAGAAATTGATCACTAATTAATCTAATTAATTTCTCAACACTCCCCCTTGATCAATTGCTTCTTGAGATCTTGTAAAACAGTCCATGAGTGATTCCTTCGATCTTCAGGAATTGTATAGGAAAACTCCTCCAAAAACCTCGTGGGAAAAACTTGAGGAGAACCTAATTTTATGTGTATATGCCATCAAAACTCCTTTAAAACCCGGTGGGAAAATATAAGGAGAAAATGATATGGCAAATATGTGATTATTGTCTCATTGTAAACTTATATGAGAAAAACCTTGAAACGAAAAACTCATGAGAAAGTTTGAGATCAATAGTATGGTTTGTGGATCATATTTAAATAATCTCCCCCAAAACCCAGTGGGAAAATATGCAGATAAATGATATGTCTTTGACATCTCCTTAAAAACTCTTGTAGAGAAAATAGAAGATAGGACATATAATATGTCTTGAATATGATCCTTCAAAAACCCCGATGGGGAAAATAGGTGATACGACATATATTCTTGTATTGGTATTGCCTCATTAAAACCTTTATAAGAAACCTTGTGAGGAAAAACTCATATAGGAAAAAGAGTACAATATAATGTTTGACAGATTATAATTTCAGGAGTGTCTTCCCTTGAGCCTTGCAAAGTTGTTACTTTCCACGGTTGGTGGACAAGAACTTTATGAATAAATCTGTGAGGTTCTCACATATTTGATTTGCAAGATGTTTAATGAAATTAAACATGTTGAGCAATATATTTGTTGATATTGCTTTTTGAAATCTGTTGTATTTATGCAATACAAGCAACATTATCTATGTAGATAAGTTCATGATTCAGAAGAATCTAATTTAATCATTCAACACATAAGTGGTGTTTTAGAATGATTACTTGAGTCTAATTTTGATGACTTCATTAGAACTATACCATCATGATATCAGTTTATGATCTAGCAAGATGGGGATCATATAGCTAGTAACTTTGAATCACTATGGTTATAACTTGATTAAATAAATCAAGCTCTTCGGTGCCATAATATATCTGTTGATATAGAGTTTGTCTCCTGCCAAATGGCTTGATGGAGTTGCGCATTTTAATTTATAGCAAATTATCTGCAATTGCAATGTTTGGCCATTTTCCACTTTGCAAGATTTGAGCGCTTGCATGGCACTATAGTTGTCATCCAAGGGTCTAGATGATTATTGATCCATCTTTAGGGATTGACCGACCATAAGTGATGATGGATATGATTATCCAATATTATTTTGATATTGATGAACAATATCTGTGAAATGATATATGTGCTTAAGTTGTAAACTTAAGTATAATTTGGTTTTAACCAAATATGTCATCACAAATTCCGTCTTAAAATGATTGCTCGTTTGTTTGTGTGTTGAGATGATGGAAAATCTAGTTTGGATTATTTGTGAACACACATATGCAATCACATTGATTGGAGTAACTCTTTTGTGAAAGAGACTGACCTAGTCAATTGTAACACAATCAACTTGACTATTTCAAGTCATGGAGTGACTTGAGCTTATACACAATGTACGTTGCGGTTTGTACTTCAATTAAAATATAAAGTCTAATGTATGACTGAATTTATCCAATTTATTTGATCTGCCAATGATCGAATGAAGGAACATAATTTTTCACATATACCATGAGAGGTATTGCTTGGTTTTTGCGTGAAACCATGTGCTACAAGCTCTTGATATATCACCACCTTGATTTTGCAAAGAATGCAATGTGAGAAGAAGATATTACTGTGGTAAATACTTCTCACTAATGAACAAGAGCAATTCTCCTAATTTATTACCACCTTTTAATATGACCCAATTTGAGTGTTGAGACACTCTGCCTAGGACTTTTGGTCTGGATCCAGTTGAAGGTGTATGGCAAATTTGAGAAGGAGTACATGTCGACAATTTGTAGTCTTAGAATGATTGATTAATGAAATCAATATAGCATGTGAAAATAATAACCTTTTAGAATTCCATGTTATTTCCCACAACAATGGAATTAGGTAGTTCCAATGATCCAGTGCCTAAATTTATGTGCACTTATACTGGACTTTTGAATGTTTAACATTCATAGGCTTTGGATTTGAATATCCATAAAGTGTCAGACAACATTCATGATGTTGATTTGTATTTACTATCTTGGAGGATGTCTCCCCCTGTTTCCGCGGATGCTTGTAATAAATTTAATCCATAGTGACCATACTTCTCCCCCTCTTATTTTAATTTGGGAGTTGAGTGATTTTATTAGGTACCTTCACTCCTTCTGGTACATTAATCCATAGGGATTGGATATGACGACACTTTGATTAGCAAATGCATTTGGCAGGCTATTTGTAATATATTACAAATATAAGATGTTCTAAACTTGTTAGTTTAGATATTGTTTGGTACGTGATGTGAGGACTGAATGTGATTAAATATTCTAATTCCTGGCATTCTTTTGTGTGGTATTAATCTCCCCCTAATGCCTGAAATTGTCCTCAAAATATAATCAACATACGAGCTTATCTAAAATCCCCATAAGAGACCTTAGGTATTCACTGATGACGGATAATAATAACTTTGTGATGGTCCCAAATGCCCATGAATGTATGTTGAGGTGGTGATGTTGGTATATGCGAAGCATATCCAATATGTAATGGGAGACTATTGGCTGAAGCCAAATTTTCACGTAAATACTGCAACAGAGGGAGTCGTATGATTGCAGTTGAATGAATTTGGATTCATTATGCGGTGTGTAAGTCCTCATAGTACTAACTAGATGTTGATAAATTTTAATTCTATTTTGCTGGTCATGCAGATGAATTATTTCAATAAGATATTCAGTTAAGCCATAATTTATGTGGACATATATATGGTACTTAGTGCTATAGTTCCCAAAACCAAATAACTCCAAATGATTGGATTTGTTCCTGCGTCCAGGATAAGTTGCTCTAAATTGAAAATCTGAGCAATGAATTTGGTAAATTCTGGTGCCTATGAGTAAGGAACACATGTGGGACTATTTGTTAAATGCATCAATTAGCATTTTAGAGCACTTAAATGGTCCATTTGGTTTGCAAAACACAACCATATGCTTGTCTAGAATGTGTTCAAGAACTTAGCTCATTATTTGAATTTTAAGGTAAGAGAGCCTTAAAATCAATTCTCTTGTGACACATGCAGTGCACATTAAATCTGAAGATTTTGAGAATTTTAACTATGACCAATGGAATAGACGATAATTTTTCATATTATTCATATGATAGAAATGACGAGGTCAATCATATGCAAATGCTTGATTGAATCAATACTGAAAAATTATTTTGTACGCAACATGTGATAGGGATTGATCTATCATGAATACATCCCAAATAATATCAATGATTTTTCAAATGAGTATTCAGTTTACATATATCCATTATAATAAATTGAGTGCTGATATGTCATAATGACTCTCAGTAATAGGTTTCAGTATGAAACCATAAAATGAATTTGTTGAAAACATATTTACTTGATGTAGATACATGAGTGTATCTATGATTAATAATTGAATACTCATGAGAAGATTGAAATCTCTCATATTTTGATAGTGGTCCTTTTCTCATTGGTTGAATACCTAATGGTCATGTATATAGAGTTTTGAAATACTCTAGTACAAGTTTTGACTTGTATGACCTATGGGTATCATGTACGAGATACATGATATTAATGATGGACAATGTACTACACATTACAGTATAGTTTTAGACTAATGATAACTTTAGGGATAATTTGGAGACTTATGGAGGTATCATTAGCCGAAGTGAGCTTCAAACTTAATCCCTTAGAATGCTCTTATCTCCGATGGAGTTGAGGTTTTATTGAATCAAATATTTGATTTAGAAATAATATGTACATGAAATGTACAACAACACTTTAGACAAACTTGAAATTTGTCATTATGATCACTTTTGATAAAATGACATTTTATGTATGCGATCCATTATGTTGGATATTGCCATGGACTTGAAAGTCCTGATAAAGTTTGGGCAATATTTATTCTTTGTTGATAACTCAAATGAGAGTTCTAAAGAATAAAAGGATCTTCCTCATTTACATATTCAGTTTTTGTAAAACATGAGTGGAGGAAATGTAATCACACCCAAGGTGTATGTGTGGTAATTTCAAGGATAGATTGGATACTTTGATTAGGGTAGAACTAAAGTGGCAATGATGCCATGTGTCTCCCAATGATATTGTTGATATCAGATACCCATATTGGAGAATAAATTCTATCCAACGAGAATTTGAAAATTCTATTTCAAAACATTAGTCATGTCCTACATGAGTAGATCATGTATTTTGATGAATTTACTCGAAGAGTAAATTATATAGCATGAAAATTATATAGCATGAAAATATTGATGTGCAAATTATTGATGCAAGTTGATACCTTATCATAAGTGGACTATTCTGAATGTGACAGGCGACAAAATTGTTGCACATGTTTTGGACTCCATTCTTGTGAGAATAGATGATCGAAAGATCAATATCCAAAATACAGTCTCTATCTTTATGATAAAAGATAGTCACTAAAAATATTGCACAATTTTCTACTATTTATTTAAGCAAACTAGATGCCATTGATTTGTGAATTCAAGATGAGTCTTGAATTAATATACACAAAATTTTATATCTTGGAATTGCAAGTAGTGTGGGCATCATATTTGACAGGTGTGAATTGTCAAGTGTGAATTGTCACCGATATAGACTCTATCATTGTGTACTAGTGTCTGAACATATCAAAAGATAGTCACCAGAATGGTGTAGATTTTAAGCCAGTGGACGAGAAACTCGTTGCTATAGGCATAGTTTGGCATGATTGCAATAGATGCCTTAGATTCCACTGTCTTATTTGTTACACTAGTAGGTAATCACCATGTTAGTATAGGCCTTATTTAATTCATATTCAAAATTAGGTATGATAGATCACTATGTGATAGTGTACATACCATAGTAGTATTGTGACACTACCTTATGTATGACCAATACGAAATATGAATCAAGCTAATTACCGAAATAAAATGTGGATACCTTTGACCATTCCAAATTTTAATATTTGGTATGATATGCCAATTTTCTTACATGAGCAAATCATGGATAGATTTAATTTACCATGGTAAATTAATAATATTGGCGCTATAAATATGCAAAATATCGAAGGCAAGATGATTCTTGCATGTATTAAGGTATAAACAAAGTAATTGTTTTAGTGGTATTCCTGTGGGAATTGATGACTTGAGAGTCACATATTATACAATTGTTATTGTATATAATAATTTGGAGATATACTTTGAAGGTAATCATCATAAGATGTAGACCTCTTAGTGATGGGCAAAGAAATTGCTGCCTAAAAGTCTGGTCTCAGGGCAAATAAATTCTTATAGAACTTGTAACAATTCTATATAATTTATTGCAGCCAATGCCTAGGCCCCATCATTTTATGTTATTCCAAAAATTTAGATTTATATACCTTAATTTTATTTTTATTTTGCTTGTTACTACTTGATGTAGTATAATATTTAAGTGTCATGTAGTAAATTTTAAAATAAATGACACATGAAAATTTGTTCTGAAATAATATTTGCATAACCATGTGAATCTGCAGATCACATAATGTACAATTACTGCAGTAATCACAGTACATTGGTGCTAATTTGCTAAACGTGATCATCTAGATAGCTTTTGACAATAGATCTGCAAATATTAGAAAGCGTGAGGACTTAAACAGAACAATCCAGGGACTTATACATAAACATGCAGAACTGAAAGTTCTAAACATGTAAATACAGATAAGTTTGGGGGCCTTATTGTAATATTGCGAAGGAGGGAGAGCTGGCTGGGCCGGCCTGATGGCAGCCCGTCTCGGCCCGGCCTGCTCGTCGGCCATCGCGGCCCGTGGAGGCTCGGCGGGCCTGCTGGCCGTTGGCCTTGCGGCCCATGAAGGCCCGGCCCGGTGGCCTGCTGGGCCCATCTTGGGTGGCCTGTTGGCGGCCCAACGTGGCATGGTCCGTTGGCGGCCTGGCCTGCTGGCCGGTATAAAGGGGATGAGGGAGGGGGCGGTTCTCTTTTCCGAAATTGTGCCTATAACTACTCATTGAAAAGAATTGGGTTTCACCCTATCCCGCCGCCCTCCCCCGGAGTCGTCGCTTCGTGATGGCGCCACCGCCGGTTGGCGTCGCCGCCTCCGCCGCTTGGAGTCCCCATCGGGAGAAGTCGTCGCCGATCCGCGACGCCCTCCCCCTCTCCTCCTCTTCCTCCGTTTCACCCGCAAGTACCCTGAGCGCCGGATTGTGCCGACCGCTGGCCGGCCTTCAGTTGCCGGAGGAGAAGCCCGGCGAGGCCGGGCTCCAAGTGTCGCGTTGGATCCCCAGCCGTCGGTTTGTGGCCCCTACGTGGCAGAGCCGACAGGCAAGAGGAGTAACTGCTCCTCGTCGGGCGTCGATGGTGCTGCTGCCGGAGTCGTGTGCGTTGTCACGGTGGCTCCGGTAAAGCCAGATGTGGCGTTGGTGGCGGTGAAGGAGTTGATGGCGGCGATGCCACCGGTGTTCGAGAGGCTGGCCTGAGGGCCAAACATTGATGTCGCGATTCGTCGGTGCTGTTGCAGGGGAGTAGAGGCCAGGACGGCGTCCAGGGTACCAGCGACGAGCGCCGGCAAGTGAAATGACGAGAAAACCATTCCTGGTTGTAAGAAAATGTAAGTTCAGAATCCATGGTGCTTACATATTCTCCTGGATGCCTTCCGGTGTCTCTGTGTCATGCTGGAGGCCTGACGGCCTCAGTTCCTTCTCTGTGTACGTCCAGGATAGCAGAAGTGTTGACCGATGTGAGGCCTATCGTTCTCTTTTTCCTGTTCCTATATGCGCGTGTGAGGCCACTATGTAGCCCAGGAGAGCAACAGTGACTGATAACGTATTGTGAAGTAAAAGTGAGAGACAAATAAAAATGGAGAGAATGGGAATGAGTTGTTCTCATTGATGGGGACTGTTTACATATATACAGGATGCATGGACACTTGGCCCTTTGGAGGCACCCCCACAGGGGAGGTCGGTTCCCCCATTTTTCTAATTTCCACTAAGTACATAATTAACCGTAGAAATTGATCACTAATTAATCTAATTAATTTCTCAACACTCGGCAAGCAGCAATTGCATTTTCTTTCGCCTATAAAGTCGTAGTGGCCCCTCTCTGCCTTATCTTGCACAGCCTGTGCAAAGCACAACAACATTTGTTCTTTCGTTCTTCATTGTCTTCAATATTTATTGTTTCTCTAGCCAAAAGGTTGTTTCATTTCTTGGTCTTCTCTATGATGGGCTCCGATTTTTCTCTAATCTCTAGATCAATCTGATCAAGCTCCAGGGGGAGCAGATCATAGCGGCCTTCACCGGATCACCACCGCCCGTCAAGCAGATGCTCATCTCCAACTGGTGATCCAGCAGCTATGTGTGTGCAGTGGAGAACAGGATCTCGTCATCATCGCCTACGTGACGAGGCAATACTCCGTCCCCTTCATCACCACCAACATCGTCGTCAAGCATATGGTCGGTGACTTCAGTTGCCGGATCATGCATGATGATGATGTTGACACCCTCTTCTTCATGCAGCTTCCTTCTTCGGCGGATGCGGATAGGTTCTATGACCATGCTTGGTTTGGGGAACGTGACCTTCCGCCACATCAATCGGGTCCAAGAAACCACGGCCAAAAATATGATGTTTTGACGAGATTTAAAATTTTGTAGTTGAATATTTTTATTTGAAATTATTTAGAAATCCAAAGTTGTAATGTTAGCGTGTCATTTTGTCCATGTAATTTGCAAATCATGTTTTATTAATTTGGGACTTCATAACTTTGTGATTTTGATAGGAACACGCTTGATACTCTCACGGAAACGTGGTGGTGGGTGGATTGGATAACACTAGAATCACTCGGAGCTCACTCAACAAGATCAACTAGCACCGGAGATTACTCGACGGATTTCTCAACTAGGATAACTCAGAGATTACTCGACGAGAACCAACTAGCACCGGAGGTTACTCTACGGGTTTCACAAAGAAGAGCAATGCTCCATTTTAATATCATATCAATCATCAACTCCCTTAACAGATTATATAGAGAGGGAGAGACTCACACTTAATACTTGGACTCTTGGTAAACTAAAAGGACACTTGGGAAATGACTCCCTAATCAATATTCTTAGACTCTAAGATACATATGACCCTTGGAAAACAAATAGATAATGGAGGATCTAAAGAGTCTTGGACTTTCGCGCAGCTTCCTGACAGCCTGTACACCTTCCACTAAAATGATAACTCTTGACTCGGAGGTCCAAAAGATGCACCGTTTAATACGTTGGAAACTTAACTCATAGCATTTTCCAATGATGTAGAATATGAATGGTAAAACCGAGCAGATTAGTACCAGAATTCCACTAAACATAGATATTATTCTGCATGTTGTACCAACTTGCGTAAACCATGACCATTTGGCGTAACCGATGGAGGGTTATATCTTCACGTGCATGGCTTACGTCCTCATGTCCTCATCAGATTTCCTTATTTGGAAATTCGTAACTATGTGATATGAAATTAGATCAAGTTGTAGGTTCTAACCTCGCCTTCAACTTTGTAGTTATAATTTTTTTTAAAAATTTAAGTTATTCATTCACTACAAGAGAATGAGCTATCTGCCAACCACATAAACAACGGCCATTTTTGGACCCGGTGCTATCGCCCCGTTAGCACCGGGTCCAAAGGATATGAGCCTGAAAGAGAAGGTGGGAAGGTTTACACCGGATGGTGGTAAAATCTGGTGTTAAAAGGTACCCATTAGCACCGGATGCAACCAACAACCGGTGTAAATACACTCGGGCATATTAACACCGGTTGGTGGCTACACCCGGTGCTAATAGGTGAGTTTTAGCACCGGTTGCAACCTTCCACCAGTGCAAAAGCAGCTGCCGGCGGCAGATAACGCACGGAGCAGGCACGCGGTGGCAGAGGCAGCCACCCTGCTCCCTTTTTCTTCTCTCTCCTTTCTCTCTTCTTCTTCTCTTCTTAACCTTATCTCTTTCTCTCCTTAGCCTTATCTCTTGTTTTCTTCTCTCTTTCTCTTCTCACTTGTTTCTTCTCTCAATTGTAGATGGGGCGTGAAATTGGGGGCACGCCGGCCAGGCGGTCGGGCACTCGGCGCTCCAGCCAGGCGCTTTGCGTGTAGGTATGGGCTGACCGAATGCGTGGTATATAAGTACAAGCTCTGCAGAGTGTAAAACCTATCTGGATAGCCGTGACTCTCGATATAGAGTCCATTTAGTGAAAGTCTCCATTGATTAGATTTCCTTTCTTGCATGGAGAACCTGGACGGCATAAGTGTCGTTGGCTAGGTTCTAGATAGCATATCGGGACTGGCAGGGAAGAAATGCCCCTCCAGGACTGACCTTTATATTATTTACTTTTAATATTTATATTATTGAATCTGTGGGATTTGCTGAGTACCCTATTCAGAGTACTCACTCTTGCTTTCATTGTCGTACAGGTTTAGGACTCCAGGGCGATGAGGTGCTACAGCTCATTCCGGTTGAGGAATGAGTACCTGCTCGCTCACCGCTAGTTTAAACGGTGTAAAACTATTTAATTTATACGTTATTTACTGCTCTTGATATTAATCTGTGATGAGATCTGTATTAGCGTACTGATCCAGAGACTAATACAGACGGTCTCGAGACTTTCGAAAGAAGGTCACCACAGGGGGTCTACCGGTTATCTGGTTGCGAGGTCTCTCGCATCTCCCGGATAAGCCGATACCTTTGTAGGGACGCCCTGTGATTCGACCCTCTCCGCCAGTGTAAGTAACTTTACCACATGAAAATTTGAATATAAACTAATATTATGTCTTAATCACTTTTGGCAGGAGTTGGAAAGTAATCACACCAGGTCAGCACAAGCGGAAGGTGAACGACATCCTAGGTCTTTTGTGCCGCGACCACTTCCCAAACCAAGTGCACTTTAAAGGGAGGTATGAGCCGCCCTGGACGTGGGAGCACTACACCCACGCCCCTGGTGGCTTCGATGCGGCAAACGTGCCCATCGCCAACATGCAGGACCGGGTTGAGGACCCGGTGTGTCCGAGGACCGGTGGATGGTCGCTTCCTGGTGTGATGAGTGATTGACAACGTGGTGTGGATTGACGTTTCCCTTGGCTCAGGTATTGCAGGTGTAGAATGCGGCTTGGTTGCATTGGTGCAGGTGAAGAACAGGCGCGAAAGGTCTTAGCCATGGCGGCCTCCGAGGAGCGGAGAGACAAGTAGGCTTGGTTCGAGGGACCCGGTGGCCGGATGGATCAAGTGCGGTTCACATGCTGGCAAGAACGAGCAAGGGGACGTGGTTCCGGTGTGAGGTAGCGGCTCACAACCGAAGCTCGTACGCGGACGAGAAGCCGATGCAAGGTGGCGGCTAACGACCGAAGCTTGCGCGCGGGGTTTGGTGATTTGGTCACAAAATCATCGGTGGACGGTTTCCCTTGGTTTGGGCCTAAAAACCAAGGACCGAGGACTCGACGTGGCGAAGATGGGCTGCTGGGCCAAGTGTGGCTGGCAGGGGCGGTTTAACCGCCCCTAGGGCCGGTTTAACCGCCCCCCCCGGGCAGGCCCAAAAACGGCGTCGAGGAGCTTCGATCCGGAGGACAAGCGGCGTGACTGCAAGGCTTGTGTCGGAGGGAAGCTAGCTTGCGGTGGAAGGTGTCCCAGCCGGAAAATATCTGAAAACCAAATGTCATATTTGCCCCTGAGGGGTATGTATCACTTACGGGTAGTTTAGTCTTTAGAGCACCACCACTTGGACTACTAATAGGCCCCCAGGGCATGGTGGCTGCCATCTCTTCTAGTTATCTCTTTAGTTCTCTTTGGTTTTCTCCTTTGAACTAGTTTCCCCTTCATCCCCTCCACCTAGAATTATTTCGAATCTTTCCTAGTTTGTATAGGTGAATTCATGGTTATGTGATTGAGTTTTTGCTGCTCATCTTTGTGCCATGATTTGAATCCACGAGCTCCCTTTTCTTTTTCTATTTTCGGAGGTATTTTCGGAGCTACTTTTGGGGGATTTTCGTTCTTCTCTTCCTAGGGCGTTTTCTCTCAGATTTCTTTGGGGGATTCACGTATGAGTGCATTGTGCCTCTTTTGCTGGTGATCTCTTGCCCCCAAACGCCGGGAATCGCTTTGGATTTGAGATTTTCGGGATGAACTTGAGGTCATGGTGTTCTTCACGAGATCTGAGTTTCCGGGAGTTCTAGCGAGTTAGAGGCCGAGATCTTTTGGAAAAACACTCCACTGGAGGTCTATATCATTTGACCAAAATCTCGCCTCAAGAGCTCAAGCGGTTTGGGAGATCCACTTTCGATTTGACTTTTTGCCGAGGTTCCCAGGCCAGGGCGGTTTAACCGCCCCCCTGAGCCGGTTTAACCGCCCCCCTGGGTGTGTTGGATCGAGTCTTATTTTGGTTCGTTTTGTGGTCGTTTCGATCGATTAGAGTTCCGTTGCGTCTTTCTTGTTCCTAGGGTCAGTAGCTTGACAGTGGCTACGTGATCTTGGCAAGATCACTTTCGGAGGAGTCGGAGTTGTTTTGGGAGAATAGCCAGATTGGTTGGAAATAATTTTTATCGGCTCCCATTCACTCCCCCCCCTCTCTGGTCGCCGTTTCGGTCCTTCAATTGGTATCAGAGCCGGTTACGGGTCTTTGCGACTCTAACCAGTCTAAGATCCAAAGATGGCGTACCAAGATCGGGGTTCCGGGCCTCCGCACTTCGATGGAAAGAACTACCCGAACTGGGTTGCGCGTATGGGCGCTTTCTTGCGAGGCAAAGGAAAGTTGCTGTGAGAATGTGACCAAAGATGAAAACTATGTCAATCCCACCAACTTAGATGCCCAGGATGCAAAGGATAAGTTTGAGACAAACGCTAGAGCTGTTGACTACTTGTTCCGTGCTTTGTCTGCCGAGGAGTTTGAGCGAGTTTTGGGCGAGGACCTAGCTAGCCAGATCTGGCAGAAGCTCAAGGTAGCCCACGGTGGTGATAGCCATGTGAAGGCTAGGCTTTTCTCGATGTATCGGAGAGAGTATGAAAATTTCGCTCATTTGCCTAGAGAGTCTGTTGATGCTTTGTTTCAGCGTTTCACTTCCATTGTCAACAACATGAAAGCCAACATTACCGTACTCCCATACTCGGATCATGACAGAGCTATCAAGCTCTTGCAAGCACTTGATGGATCCATGTGGGGTGCCAAGGTTGAGGCGATCATGGAGTCGGCAAACTATGAAACTTTGTCTGTTGATGAGCTTTTCTCGAAGTTGAAGTCTTCTGAGGTTGACAGACAGCTGCTTGCCAAGGCTAAGAGTCCGACTGATCCCCATAGTCTGGCTCTAGTCGGTGGCTCTGGATATGGACATGCTAACACTTCCAGACACTTTGCTTTGTCTTCTCTTGTGTCTCTTCCAGATGAAGAATATGAGGTGCTGAGCGAGGAGGATCTCGCGTTGCTCACGAGGAGGTTCGAGCGGATGTACCAGAACCGGAAGGGTTCAAGGCGTGTCGGGAGTACGTGCTACAGATGCGGGAAGATGGGTCACTTCATCGCCGAGTGCCCCGAGGAGATCAAGAACGACTACAACCGCAAGCACCGCCCGTGAGATGACCACAAGCACCGTCCCAAGGACGAGTACCGCTCCAAGCACAAGAACAAGGAAGAAAGAAGGTCGAAGAACAAGCACGGTGGACACAAGAAGAACCGATCTCGAGCGATGGTGGCAGATGCGAGCGACATCGACACAGGCTCCACCAACACGTCGTCAAGCTCAAGCAGCGAAGATGAAGACCGCGGCCACCGCAAGGAGAAGAAGAACTTGAACAACAACTTCAACGGCATCTCCTTCACCGCCGTCGACTACTGCACCATGGCGCACGACTCCATGAAGAGCAAGGACGACTCCGACTCCGACTCCGAGGATGAGGTATTGACCGATCCCACCTCTTTGCGTAAGGAAATTGCTAGACTAGAGGAGTTGGTCGATAACTGCGATGATGTGCTTAGGAAGACCAACAAGGAGAAGAGGGAGTTTAGGTCTTTGCTAGGAGAGTCCAAGGATAGAGTGGCTGAGCTTGAGACCTTGCTTTCTGAGACTGGAAAGAAGGCGATGGAGTTTGAGTCTTTGCTTTGCGAGTCTAGGGAGAGAGTAGCTAAGCTTGAGTCAGAGATTGCTGTGTTGAAAGATGCTCCTCTTGTCTCTGATGAAATTGAATGCTTGTTCTGTGATGTGCATCTTGCTGATCTGGTTGTGCTTAAGGAAAAACACATGACATGCTTAGATGAACTAGAAGGTGCTAGGGTTGAGCTTGCTGAGTTGAAGTCTAGATCATCTTTGCTAGGTGCTTGTAGTTCTTGTCCTGTTTTACATGATCAGTTGCTTGAATCTCGTACCATGATCAGTTCGCTTGAAGCTCAATTAAAATCTCCCATTGCAATCTCTTGTTCTGCTTGCGATGTTGTTGCTTTGAAGAATGTTGAGCTAGAACAATGTGTTGATCGCTTGCAAGATGAGAATGATGAGTTGCGACAGTGTTTGGGTTGGTTGTTGGGTCGCGAGCCTCAGCTTAAGATGTTGATTGCTGGTTTTAAGAGAGCTGATGGTCGTGGTCTGGGTTCTGAGAAAGTTGGTGAGAGTAGTGGTGAGAAAGAGAGAGAACCTGAGAACTCCACCACAAACATTCCCACAAACCCACCAAAAGCCATTCTCAAGAACACCTTCACACCCAAACCCAACCACCTGCTAAACAAGCTTGACACCACTCCAGATCCTCCCAAGTTTCCACCAAAAACAAACAACTTCCAGAGGAGAGTGACCTTTGTGAGGAGTGGGGTTTACCAGCCAAGAGAGAGGTCACAGCCGAGAGAAACAGTTGGCTCGAAAGCAAGCTCAGGAGCCAATACGAAAGTGAAAGACGAGACCAGAAAACAAGAGCAAGGAGAGGCGATGTTCCAATAATGGTCAAAGAATAATCCGAACCCTTACAAAGTGGTGCGCCCTCTCCTTTTATAGGGAGGCGGAGGGTCACTCCCTCAGTCACATGTTCCCTTTCTACCCCTACCTACTACAATTGTACTGGGAATATTCTACTTTAACGGATACAAGGGGAATTTTACATCAGAAAGCCAATTTCGACTTGCTTTCGTCTTTGTATGCACTGAGACGCCCGCTGCATCCCGGCTTGACTCCGCGCTCCGGGCCACCTTCATCTTTCCTCGTGGACCTGTTCACAAATGGCTGTACACCATATTAGACCGTTAGAGTCGTGAGGAGGATCAGGTGCTCCTCAGCTGGGGGTCCCAAACCGATTCCCAGGTCGATTCGGTCTGTGCACTTGGTGAAGTCGTTCCGTCAGTCGCAGGATGCGGCGGACCAAAACACGAGTCGATTCGGTCCACTAGTCGTGGAACGCGAGAGGCCGAATCACAGCCTGATTCGGTCCGCTATGTGTGGAACGCGAGGGGCCGAATCACAGCCCGATTCGGTCCGCTACGTGTGGAACGCGAGGGGCCGAATCACAGCCTGATTCGGTTCACGCACCTACTCGCGCGATGCGACCCGAATCCCTAAAGTCGATTCGGTTCGCCGGGGTGAGCTGCTGACGGGTCGAATCACTGATGGGTTCGATTCGTGAGATCCGTAGCCAGAAAAAATGAGTCACAGATCGACTCGGTTCTGTTGAGTCATGGGTTAATGCGAAACAGGCCGTAGCGCAACAAGCAGGTGGCGGAGTTTGCCTGATCCACGTCCCAACAGTCAGCCCCTCGTGGGTGATGGTCGACTCCAACGAGCTGAACCCTTGATACTTGAAGTGGACTCGCAACCAGGAGAAAACGACACCCTCTGCTTGTTGGAGTCGAGGGGGATTCGGTTTTTACGGCGCGGTTAACGAGGGGTTTTTTACCGCGCCTATAAATAGGGGGGGGGGTGATGGCTGAAAACGACGTTTGCCGTCTGCTGAGAGGGATCGCGCTTGCCTTTACTTTTGCTTTAAGATTCGTGCGTGTGCTCGTGGTTATCTGTTGGATTCGCACACTTCTTCGTGCTTTGCTAGTTGTAAGTTTCGTGCATTTGTTGTGTTTTTGTATGTGTTGTTGTTGTTTTTGCGCATGGATATTTACTTCCTGGGTTTTGCAGCTTCGATGGCTCGGACGATTCAGACTGCTCGGCTTGTTGATGAGGAGGATCGCCCTGCCGGTCGGGTTGCTGAAGGCGAAGTCAATGTCGCAGCGGAAGTAGTTGGTGCTGCTGATTCCGAATCAGCGGCTGGATCCGCTTCGAATCGTGCCGTTCGCAGCGGGAGCATTGGGGTGGAAGCGGAAGATGAGGAGGAGGGCGTTGATGAGACTACTGGCAGTGTTGACGCGAGTCCCGAGGATTTGGTCAGTGATTCGATGCCCTTTACCCGTAGATTTGGGCGATCACTTATCAGGGAGGAAGACATGAGGGAGATGATTGGGAAGGGTTATTTCGAATCTGGCGAATGCCGCGTCCCTGGCGAGGAGGAGGTTCCGGAGCCCTTGGACGACGAGTGCGTCGTGTTTCGCGAGTGTTTTGTTGCTGGGCTTCGGTTTCCTGTTGACCCGTTGATTCCTCATATTTTTCAGGCTTTCAAGGTTTCGATGCACCAGTTGGCTCCTAACAGCTTCTGCTATCTGGCCAAGTTCCTCTGGGCATGTCGTACGTTCAACAGTGAGCTGGATTTGGATTGCTTTGTGCGCCACACAGAGCTTCATTTTTCCAAAAGAAGGTTCTCTTTGCTGGTGATGATGAGACGTATCAGGCTGAATACGGGTGCTACACATTTTGCCCTCGCTAGCCGCCTCTAAGGGGATGGAACACCGCA